>JZKD02S2069455.1:124081-154417 GCA_000966675.3 Picea glauca | reverse complement strand
AGGCCATTAGTTGTAATTTAGATTAGTAATGTTATTTTATTTATGTCGGCTTTAGGCCATTAAACCTCCTAGTCTCCTATATATACCAAGGAGATATTTTCATTTTGAATCATCTGGTACTTGAACATTTAAGTGGGGTAAAAGGAGGTTGCCCCCTCGAAGAGGCTTATTATCTGATATTATCTCTTTTTCAAGGCGTTGAGTACTTTTCTAGAGGTTTTTGTATGCTATATTGATGTTTGGTTCTTAACATACATTCTCATTATTTTCTTGATTAGGGTTTCATTATGAATTTTAATGTAAAACAATATTATTATGTATTTTGTCCTTGTCAGCCTTTTGGTGACCTAAAATTAAATTAAGGTCACTTGCTATTGTATAAATAGAGAGCTAAAACTCTCTTATTTTCATCATCTTTCACTCACCACTTGGTGAGATCTGAAATATTTGGTTCTCTTAGGGTTATTGGCTGAAATTATGGTGCACTTGTAGAAGGAAGGCTTATCTTAGCTATTTTTGGCATTTTTCTTGTTGGAAGGTTTACAACTAGGGTTGGCTTGATGATACTTGGTGAATGTAAGTGAATTTTTGCAATCTTTCCCTTATTTGAATGGCTATAGTATTTTACTTGCATTTTGTTAATGAAATTGTTGAATTAAACCCTAGGGAATAAGCACATGTGTGTGTCCTTTTTTCATGTCCCCACTAGATTATGCCAATTAGCCATTTTATCTATTGAAGACATTTTTAGGGCCTTGACTTTGCAACACCCTACCTATCCTCTTCAATCCTATCCATTCTATTCTTGTTATTGAGCTAAAGAAGGAGGAGAACGCACTAAGGCCTAGGGTTTCTACACCTTAGTGAGTCATTTTCCCCTAGGGTTTGATTATTGAATCCTTGGCTCAACAACACTTCAACGTCAAACTCTCTCGTCTTTATCCCTACCTAGCCTAGTGGTTTTTTATCTTATCATTGAGTTAGAGAAGGAGGAAAAATGCATTAAGGCATAGGCTTTCTACACCTTAATGAGTCGCTTTCCCCTAAGATTTGATTGTTGAAGCCTTGGCTCAAAAAAACTTCACCATCAAACCCTCTTGTCTCTATCCCTCCATTATCATTGTGCTTCCTCAACATTTTTCGCTACCTTTGACTTCATTTTCCCTATGAATGCATTGATTTAAGACCTCAATGCTTGAGTTCCTTGATCACAAACTTCAAACAACCAATACCTTTGAATTGATTGCTAACATCTTATAACCCTATCCTAGACTAACCTGCTAACCCTATTGCTTCCATTATCCAATTGAGTTATATTTATACTTTGTAGCATTTAAATCCTTTATTGATCAATTGAAACATTGGCTAGTCATTGCTTCTAATGAATGTTGGTATTTGGCATTGATGATAGATCATTATTTATCATTGTGAAGTGATATATATTGTAATAATTTCTATTGTACATCATTGATTTGCTTCATCAATATTTTCTATCAATTGCTTTATATCTGAAAGTATTTGATTATATGAAGTATTAACCAAGCAAGTGATCTTGCACATGTATAGTTTTTTGTTGCTTTGTCTCGGGCATGTACCGTTGGCCCTATGGTATGGATTAAGAAATAAAGCGAAGAAAAAGGAAAAGAAAAGACGAACTGTGAACTGCGCAGAAGGCACATTGACTGAGAATGGGTTGAAGTGGCCAAAGGAGCAGAAAAGAAGGAGCGCAGTAAGGGAAAATGGGTCATCGGAAGAGAAGATTGAGGAGAACAGATCAGCAAGGAAGATGGATCATGGAAAACTCAACAAGTGGAAAAATCCACCAATGGATGCTTTGGAGAAACTCGTGGGAAAGAAGGAAAGATAGGTTGGTGAAGCCCAAGAAAATGTGGGTCAAGTTGACCTAGGGTTTTGGTCAATTAGGGTTTGGACACCTAGGTTTCGGTCTAAGGTTGTAAGAGAGTTATTGTAATGTATAAATAAAGGTCTAAAGGACCTGGGATGGGTTGGTGCTAAGCTGGTTGAGAGTTCATTGTTATTGTGTGATTTAGTGATTACTATTGTGTGAGAGAGAAGTGTTGCATGTGAGAGCACTCCAGTATTGTAAGATATTCAGTTGGGTGCGAAGATTTACCCTGTAGCTAGGTGTGCAAGGAGGGGAGAGAAGAAGAGAAAGAGAGAGAGAGATCTGCAAAGCTAAGAGCACATATAGAACTGTATGTTTTCATATAATATCAAGAAATGCAGTTATGTGGACTTAGCCCTAAGGAGAGGGCGAACCACACATATTTTGTGTCTCGGTGGTTGATACAGTGTTATTTTTCCTTCTATCATTTTGTTATTTCATTATTATGTTAGATATGGAATATAACTGTGCGAAGTAGTTTTATGCTTGGTAAGAATAACTAGGTTGTTGTGTGTTGTTTCCTTGGGTCCACTTGCATTTCCTCTGGTTGTAGACACTTGTGTGCTACGAACCCCTATTTCTACTTCAGGTGAGACTGCATCTGCTTCGTAGGTGTTTCCTAAAGGGCCAGTAGTTAGGGCTTATTGGTGCGTTGTTAGAGATAAACCCTGGGTCTACCCCTGCGCCAACAAATGGTTCCATTTTCGGGACCAGGATCTTCTTGAGGGAATGTCAAGGTGGTTTCCATTGAAGACAGAGATTCAGAAGTAGATAGAAGAACAAGAGAAGGACTTCTCCAAAGAACAGAACAAGAACCCTAGTATCAGTACTGAAAATTGGTTGGGAAAATATATCTTTATTGATATACACGATATTTTCTTTGGAGGAATTCATAAAGAGTTATACGAGTGGTTAGCCAGATTAGCATATACCCAGTTTGAGGTCAGATCTAGACCACCTATGGTTTGGACATCGGTGCTAATCAATAAGTTCAAGAGAGTTGATAATGTTTTGTCAAGAGAAATGGATCATTGGTTTGATAGTACTATTGGAGGGTACATCACCGAGTTTTCCATTGACAAAGTTGAGTCATATAACCAAGCAGAGAGATATTTCTTTAAGGGACCTAGAGGAAACTTTTTACACTTCTTGAAGTTGAAGATCAAGATGTTATTGCATGAGAAGAACATCTTGAAGATACAGTAATTGGTTGAATTGAAGAGCTAATGTTCAAGAACTCAGACAGAGACAACGCCATAGAGGTTGGACACACGCGCATTAGGAGAACGTTCAGACAAGTTCCTCTTGTGAACCTGTTTAAGTGGAATTACGGAGATGAGGGCTTCTAAAGTGGAGAAGAGGCAGATCTAACAGACAAAGAACATTCAAAGTCTACTAGAGCATAGGAAGGGAAGACTAAAGAACTTCGCCGAGAAGAATCAGAAACTTTAGGAACTGCGCAAACTGTTGAAGTACTATTAATCCTCCTATTTTTTTAGCAGGGTTAAGTAACCAGAGTAGTCAGATTTATCAGAGCACTCAGAGCACTGTTACTATCGGTTCAGCACATACTCAGTCAAGAAACCTAGGAAGATCTATGGAAGATGAAATCATGCTACCTATCTTTAGGGGAGATGGATCTGAAGATCCTGATCAGCATTGGTTCTTATGCGAAGCTGTGTGGAGTATTAAGCAATTCAATGATGAAGCAGTTAAGAGAAATAATTTTAGTACTACCTTGAGAAACCGCGCATTGAGCTAGCACATGAAGTTTGTTAAAGGAGTTTCACAACCTAAATCGTTGAACGAGATAAAGAACACGTTGAGCGCAGAATTCAAGAAACCCAAGTCGGAGTCACAGTATATTACAGAACTAAAAGAAGTCAAGCAGAGAGTAGCTGAACTTGTTTGGGAGTTTGATCAGAGGTTTAAGACCTTGACAGGTTGTTTGAGTTTTCATATCCTAGATGAGAAGAACAAGGAATGTTTCATTGTTTCCCTCTTACCACACATCAGAGTTCCTCTGATGCAACAGAAGGTTTCTTCACAGGCCGAGGTGTTGGATATCGCCATGACACTAGAATCGTCCCCTATGGGAGAATCCAACTCAGGTATGAGTCAAATTTTGAGTCAACTAAATAGCTTATCTCTGCAGGTCGAAGATATGAATAAAGACAAGGGAAAAGATAAAAGAGAAGACATCTGGTGTATCAGATGAAAATCAGAGGTCCATGATAAGGAGAATTGTCCCCTATTTCATGAGTACGTGGCCTATGTAGCTCTGATCCCTTTGAAGAAGGTTACTCTACCTTGGTACGAGGTATGTAGAAATAGACATCATGCTGGTGAATGCTATTACATGAAAAAATATGTCTAGACACCTACCAATATTTCCTGCACATTCTATAAATCTATGGAGCATGATGAGAAGGACTGTAGGGATTATGACCTCTTGCATGAAATATCAAGAGACACATATAGGATTCAAGGTGAAGTACAATAGGAAGGAAATACTACGCAACTTAACTCTCCAAGAAGAGGAAAATTCAACCCTTGTGGTGGATTTGGAGGAAGAGGACAAGGAGGAGGCATGGGTTTAGGTCAAGGTTAGATCATCTTTTATAACTGTGCATAGCCAGGACAGTTGGCAAGGGACTATCTAAACCCTTGTACCACTTGCATCTATTTCAACTCATTTGAACATATCATTAAACATTGTCTCGTGCTATTAGCCAAACTTCAGGAGAGACGAGGAGGTAACCAACAAGTACAAGTAATCTCAGTAGAGCCTCGTGAAGAGGATTCCAGAGTCATTTTTATCACTAGAGGAGGTGTTGTTACAGGAGAATACAGAGTGACCCCAAAAAAGACTACAGAAGAATCTAGGGTCACAAGATCTGCAGAGAAGACACAAGTGTTTGATCCAATGAAAGAAAAGCAGACATTTGAGGAGGCAACAAAAGAATTTGTAAGAGATTAGGTTTCTTCATCAAAGACACAACCAGAAGTGAGAGAATGGGGAATGCCTCTGGCATTCAATCAGTCTGCTTCACCCAGAGAAGGAAAAGAGGTGAGAAAGCTCATGGAATTTTTATGTACTTTCATTAATTTGATTAAGGATGAAAGAGTTGTACAAGAACTACAAAATTTGATAAGAAAGTATGAGATAGGAAGGATAGACCCCCTGTTGAACAGAGCAGTCTGTCAAGTATTTGTAAAGAGAAGGAAAAATAAGGAACTACACCTTAATGCTCAGATTAGAGATTATGATATACACTATGTGGTCCTCGACTTAGGGTTAGAAGTCAATGTTATGACAAAGCAGACCTGGTCCCTGATGGGAAAACCTAAGTTGATTTACTCCCCTATTAGGCTCAGGATAGCTAATCAGCAAGCAGTAAGCCCCTTTGGAAGACTGGATCATGTCCATGTGGACATCGACGGGGTAAGGACATTTACGGACTTTGAGGTGATTGAGATAGTTGATGATAGTTTTCCTTATCCTGCGTTGTTAGCAATTGATTGGGCTTTCAATAATTCTATTATGGTTGACTTAAAGAAAAAAATAATGACATTTGAAGGTGATGACCTTAGGTTCATTTCACCTCTTGATCCTGATGAAGGTCGCAGATATACAGAACCCATTAGAGAAGAAGATTGTTCTTATGAACTAGAGAATATATATAAATTGATATCAAGACAGCAGGATTACATCAATCCTACAACAGATGGGAATTTACGTTGGCAAAGTGACAGCGCATGCTCATCAGATTTGGAAGAAGCACTAGAGAATTGGTAGAACAAAATGTATGAATTTTCTGCACAAAGGTGTGCTAAATTGACCATGGAAGTTCACTAGATTGGCACAGAAGTAAGTAAACTACCCACCTTTGATGGTTTAATTCATTTAGAAACTTTCTTACTAGAATTTGAAGAAATTGTACCAGTACAATAGAGGTTGTTGGCACTAGATGAGGCCTTGAAAGCAACACTAGTAAGATGGTGGGGAACTCACAAACAGAACATCGTGGACTGGGTGCAATGTCGCACTTTGATGAAAGTGTGCTTTTCAGAACAAGTAGAAGGGTGTGAGGTTAGATACACATGTCAAATTTGTTTGAAGGACCATGTGTGAAGTTGTGAGGAGGTCTGGAGCAGCATTCCTCAATAGCAGTGGGTGCATAAATTCATTAACACTTTGAACACAACCCCTATCAATTGGTATCTTCAAGCAGAGATGTGCCTCACCACTGTAGATTGGCACAATATGACTTAGAACTTTGTAGCTACATTTTTATTTGAAAGTCAATACGCTACAGTGGATCAAGATTTACAAGTTGTAAGACAGAGGATCTTTGAGGATGCACCTACCCGCCCTGTTGAGAAAGAATAGGATGAATGGATTGCACCTCTTCAAAAATTAAAAGGTTGTTACAATATCAATGTTGATGAAGACGATGATCCTAGGAATGTGAACATTGTAGAAATAGAAGGATAGAGAGACATAGAAGGACCAGGAGTTGAACTATTTATTATTGGACAGCCAATCAAAATCAAGAAAGTTAACATTGGAATAGAGCAAGCACCTAAGCTCACAAATGTTGGAGATTATTGGGATGATGCCACTATTGACAAGATCACTAAATTACTGCATGAATATCAGGACTTGTTTCCAATCAATTTCACTGATATGAAGGGCATTAAAGGGCCCATGGGAGAGATCAATATCCCCTTGAAACTAGATGCAATGCCACTCAAGCAGAGACCCTATAGATTGAATCCCAAATATAAGTAGAAAGTCAAGATTGAGCTAGACAAAATGTTGGAAGCATGAATCATAGAACATGTTGAAGAGTCAGAATCGATTAGCCCTATGGTGGTTCAAGATACGAAAATAGGAGAGATCATAATCTGTGTATACTTGAGGAAACTGAAGGATGCATGCTTACATGATCCATTCCCTACACCATTTACTGACAAAGTGCTAGATAATGTAGGAGGACAGGAAGTTTACTCCTTCACAGATGGATTTTCAGGTGATCACCAGATCAGGATTGCCAAGGAAGATTGCCATAAGACCACATTTGCAATGAGGATCCTACCAATACATAGTGATGCCTTTTAGATTGAAGAATGCACCAACCATCTTTTCTAGGGTGGTGGTCGAAGCATTCAAAGAATTTTTACATAAATTTTTGGAAGCATATTTTGACGATTGGACTGTTTTTAGCTTATTGCAAAATCATATTGAATGTTTAAGACTAATGTTGGATAAGTGAAAGTAATGTTAGATTTCCCTAAACCTGAAGAAGTGTATCTTCTTTTCACCCTTTGGTGTGTTGCTAGGCCATGTTGTGTGTAAACAGTGGTTATTGGTAGATCCATCTAAGATTTCCATTATTGTTGATCTAACCCCTCCTACTTTAGTTAGACAGTTGTGCACTGCGCTAGGACATATTGGATACTACATAAAGTTCATTAAGGACTATGCACATATTACAACACCCATGGAGAAGCTTTTGAAGAAATATTGTCAGTTTCAATGGACAGAAGAATGCCAACAGAGCTTCGACACACTGAAACAGAAAATGGTTACTATGCCTATTCTGGTTTTCCTGGATTGGAGTAAGGAGTTTCATGTGCATGTCGATGCATCCTCTATTGCATTGGGAGCAGTGCTATCACAAATAGGAGTAGGATATATTGACCATCTGTTAGCCTTTGCTAGCAGGAATCTCTCAAAAGCTAGGATAAATTACACTACTATCGAGAGAGAAGGTTTAGCCATGGTGTATGCGCTGCAAAGGTTTCATCACTATTTGTTGGGAGGACACTTTAAGATGTTCATTGATCACTCTGCACTGAAATACCTAGTCAACAAGACAACATTGGGGGGAAGAATATGAAGATGGCTACTACTTTTCTAGGAATATGATTTTGAGATCGTGGTCAAGCCAGGAAGAATGAACAAGGGACTTGATCACTTGTCCAGATTAGAGCATGGAGAAGAACCTACCAGTTCTGAGGATACCCTACCAGATGCACAGTTGCTGGCCATCAGAAAGGTTGATGACCAATTCGACGAGATAGTCCAGTTCCTATCTACAGGGATGGCACATCATGAATATACAATTATTCAGAAGAAACAACTGGTAGTTCGCACTGTGTATTTTTCACTTATAAATGAACAACTATATAATATGGGACCTAGTGAGATCTTGAGGAGATGCATTATGGAGGAAGAGAGACCATTGATTCTGGAAGAAGCATATGAAGGCATCACAAGAGTACATTATGCAGGAAAAGAAACAACGCAGAAGGTTCTTAAAGTTGGCCTCTCGTGGCCCACTTTACACAAAGATGCGAAGGATTACTACAAATCCTGTGATGTATGCCAACGAGTTGGGAAACCTTCTAGAAGGGATGAGTTTCCTTTAGCACCACAACTAACTTTACAGGCATTTGAGAAATGGGCCATTGATTTTGTGGGACCTATAAACCCACCAGGAAAGCGCATAGGAGCAAGATACATAATCATTGCAACAAAACATTTGACTAGATGGGAAGAAGCAAGAGAAGTTAAGGACTATTGTGCAACTACAGCCGCGTGGTTCATATTTGATGATATCATAACCAGGTTTGGATGCTTGAAGATCCCCATGAGTGATCAAGGCACACATTTTATTAATAAGACTATTGAATCCTTGACTCAAGAATTTTCAATTCATCACTAGAATAGCACTCCATACCATCCACAAGTGAATGGTACAGTCGAATCTTTCAATAAGATCTTGGAGACAACGCTAATGAATATTTGCAGTGTAAATAGGGATGATTGGGATTTGAGAGTACAAGCAGTATTATGGGCCTATAGAACTACTTGCAAGAAGAGGACAATGTAGACTCCCTTTAAGTTGGTCTATGGTCTAGAAGTAGTTGTACCTATGGAATACTTGGGTCCTAGTCTAAGAATTGCAGCCTTTACAGATATGGATGAAATTGGCATTGTTCAAGAGAGGCTCACGCAGTTGGTCGAATTGTAGGAAGATAGGTTTATTGCAATATTTCATCAGTAGGTACAAAAGGAATGTGAAAAGGCCTATCACGACAGACACATCAAGAAGAAGGCCTTTAAGCAAGGAGATTTGACATTGATATATGAAAGCAATTTCATGAAGCATCGAGGGAAGTTCAGGACACATTGGCTTGGGCCATATGAGTTTTCCTATGTCACGGAAGTAGGAGTTGCGCAGTTGAAGACTTTGAACAGAGAATGGAAGGAAGGTTTGGTGAATGGGAGCCAATTGAAATTGTACTATTACAACTAGCTACCTCACAACTCTCAGTAAAACAAGAAGGAGAAGGGTCTAGGTACCAGGTGCAGTTCAAAATGGGTACCAGACATAGAAAATACAGTCTGCACATAGTGGGGAAGGATAGAGCAGAAAGCACAGGTTGTTTCGTGCAACCTGAACTCGAATAAAAACAGAAGGTCCAAACCTACAGTGCCTTGGGACGAGTCAATTGTTATTTTTAAGGGCTTATTGGCCCTAGGGTATGGATTAAAAAATAAAGCGAAGAAAAAGGAAAATAAAAGACGAAGTGTGAACTGCACAGAAGGCACATTGACTGAGAATGGGTCGAAGTGGCCAAAGGAGCAGAAAATAAGGAGCGAAGTAAGGGAAAACGGGTTGTTGGATGAGAATATCGAGGAGAATAGATCAACGAGGAAGATGGATCATGGAAAAAGCAGCAAGCAGAAAAATCCACCAATGGATGCTTTGGAGAACCTCGCGGGAAAGAAGGAAAGACAAACTGGTGAAGCCCAGGAAAACACGGGTCAAGTTGACCTAGGCTTTTAGACACCTAGGGTTTTGGTCAATTAGGGTTTGGACAAATAGGTTTCGGCCTAAGGTTGTCAGAGAGTTATTGTAATGTATAAATAAAGGTCTAAAGGCTCTAGGATGGGTTGGTCCTAAGCTAGTTGAGAGTTCATTGTTATTGTGTGATTAAGTGATTACTATTGTGTGAGAGATAAGTGTTGTGTGTGAGAGAACTCTGGTATTGTAAGATATTTAGTTGAGTGCGAAGATCTACCCTGTGGCTGGGTGTGTGGGGAGGGGACAGAAGAAGAGAAAGAGAGAGAGAGATCTACAAATCTAAGAGCGCATATAGAACTGTATGTTTTCATATAATATCAAGAAACACAGTTTTGTGGATGTAGCCCTAGGGAGAGGGTGAACCACGTATATTTTGTGTCTCTGTGGTTGATACTATGTTCTTTTTCCTTTTGTAATTCTGTTATTGCATTATTATGTTAGATCTGGAATATAACTGTGTGAAGTTGGTTTATTATTGGTAAGAATAACTAGGTTGCTCTGTGTTGTTGCCTTAGGTCCACTTGCATTTCCTCTGGTTGTAGACACTTGTGTCCTGCAACCCCCTATTTCTACTTCAGGTGAGACTGCATCTCCTTCGTAGGTGTTTCCAAAAGGGCCAATAGTTAGGGCTTGTTGGTGCGTTGTTAGAGTTGAACCCTGGGTCTTCCCTTGCGCCAACAAGTACACTTTTGGTTACCATTTGTACTTCTAGTTATCTTTACCTTTATTGGCTGATTAGCCAGACTTTCTGATCGGTGGTGACTTGTGAGGGGGAAACTTTTACTTAGCCATAATCCTTTTCCTTCTCAAAACCCCAAGTCACTGGGGACATTTCCCCTGGGTCTACCACACTAAACAAAAATAGCTATCCTATTTAGGTGGCAATGGTAGGATAGCCTCAGTTTCTCCAATTTGCCTCTCTTTCACCTATCCTTTACTCTGAGTACAAATTGTGCGACAACATTTTGGTTTCATTGTCGGAGAACATTGAGTCAATTCTCCTAAAATATGACACTTTTTGGTAATCCTTTCCTTAAGAGTCCTTATCTTACAAAGCTTACTTGGAAACTCCACTAAGGGTGATTCCCTTATTTCTTTGATAATTTCAAGAAAATTATCTGGCGACTCCACTAATGACGAAGCCAACTGTGATTTCTCAATGGGACCCGAGAAATTTAAAACCCCTAGACATGAGTAAAATCCTAGGATACCCCCAACGAATGCCCCCGAAGTACGAAAAGTGGCTCCCTAGATTCACTAGCAGTGATGGGGAAAGAGTCGACTATCACGTGAGTGATTTTTGGGTTTTCTTTCAACTCCATTCTATCAGTGATGATGTTGAATATTTGGTGATGAAACTTTTTTCTTCCACTCTTCATGGGAATGCTAGAAAATAGTATGATGATCTCCTTGTAGCTAGCATGATTTCTATGGACCAATTAGAAGAGACCTTTCCCAAAAGGTGGGGTATGAAATTGGAAGATATCCAAACATTGCTAAAAGAAATTGAGTATGCAAAACAAACTTAAAATGAGATTGTCAGGGATTTACAGGATAGGTTTAACATATTGCTATATCATATTCCTGGAAACCATCATCTTGAAGATAAGTACCTTCTGTACCTCTTTACCAATGAACTATTGATGCATTTATGGTTCCTCCTAAGTGATAAGAGGCCAAAAACACTCAACGAAACTTATAATATGGCCATGCGAATCAAGGTAAATCTCTCCATGTCCAAGGGAAAATACATTTTCTCCCTAGGGACCAGAATCAGTGACCCTAAACCTACCCCGAACAATCTTGATTTGGAAAGATTAGTTTCCCTTAAGACTTTTACTTTCGATTTCCAAAAATAAGGGGAACAAACCATGGACCAACAAGAGGTTGAGGAGAAGAATCCTGAAGGTGTTTCCCAATCCCTTGATGAAGAGCAGGAGATTTCTTATTCTTCTATCGAGAATAGTGAAGACATGGTTGAAGAGAAAGAGCCTAAAGATGTCAAGCACGATGATGAAGTATTGATTTGTGCTCCTCCCTCTGATGAATTCATCCAAGAACCTGTTTCTCCTGCAGAACAATAAAATGCTAAGGTTAGTTGTTTTCCTTTGTAGGATTCTGATGACACCTTATTCCATGATTAAGGAGAATCGGTATCCTCAAACAAAGTAGATATTCCTTGTTGTATAATTGAAGATGAAGGGAAATTTATGAGGATGAAATAATGATGCATGTTGAAGAAACCCAAGTCCTCAAATCTCCTTCACAAGAAGAAATAGTAAGTTACCCTCCTCTCCAACATTTTGATGATTCTCTACTTTGTAATTTGGGAAATGAGGACGAGATGGATGAGCCCTTGGATATTTTGAATCCTTCATGTTATGACACAGATAGTGACATAGTTGATATTGATGAGTTCATACATGTTGGAAGACGTAAATGGGATGTAGTTGGTTATGATATGGACCCCATTTATGAGATTAAGAATCATTTCCAAGTGTTTCCTTCACAACACTTTAATTTTGATTTTGACTAATGGCAACAAGGAGATGATATTTTCACTGATGCTTTCCAAAAAACCAAGGTTGACCTAGTCCCTTATTTTTATGATGATTTCCGGTCATACCTTGAGGATTTTAATGAATACTCGTCTTATCACTTGGATTCATTATATGAAGAATATTTCCAACCACCGTTGTGATCATATATTGATAGGAATAAGGACATCATTTGCCCAGAAAAGGATCTTTGTGACAACTTTCTCTAGCCACCTCTGATTACTTTACTTTGTTGTGTCTCCAGAGGTGTAGTTGGGAGATATGTTCTTTGTATTGATTTTTATATGGGAAAAAACCTAGAGTCCAAGGGTTGGTTGAATACTTCAAGAATAAGTATTTCATCTCAGTTTTTCAATTTTTCCTTAAGAGTTTTCCAGTCATCTACTAGACCCTTGTCAATCCCTTCCGGGACTTCAGATTATGAGAACATCCTAGGTAGCTAGCTTGCAGAACTTTTGAGTCACTTTTATAAACCTTTGACTTTTCACGATCCCTTCCTGAAGTGGATTGAGAAATTTCCTCAGAGAATGACTTGGCTTAATTTTATCCCTCCCACCCGCCTCCATGAGTTAGACTTTATTATTTCCAACGATACGATACATTTTCTAACCCATGTTATTTTTGTGCTTGACTTATCACTGTTTTGGTTTATGATGAATCACAAAGGAAAGTACTGTGGGACATTGTTGGATTGGTTTCATTAGTCATTTGACTACACCTAGCATCCAACCAACAAGTAAGTACGGGTAAGTAGGTAGGAATTTGCATTCATTGTATATACCATTTTCATTTCATACTAGAGTAGTTTTCTTCCACATTTATGCATATGTTTGATTTCAGTTATATGAGTTGGGGGTGATATCACCACCCCAAATGATTAATAATAGTTTATGTTGAGATCAAGCAGGTTACATCTTATGCCAGATATGTTAAGGTTCTCATGTGCTCTACAGTGAGCACATGTCCCCGAGTTGGATCCAGATGTTATCCCCCACTTTAGGGATAACTAAGGAGATTATGTCTTGAGGCCCACAGGTCCTAGACATGGAGTACCGAGAGCCAGATCGACTTGAGCATGGCCCTAGAGGGCCCATATTTTCTTCCTTTCAGCACCTCCACTTTTCTAGCAACAGCAACATCCATCACCTCAGCTTGTTCCTGTAGCAGAGATGGGTCTTGCTCCATGAGGTAATGAGTCTGGGTATCATGGTATGTGTCACTCCGATCCTCAAAACCTTTGAATATGTGCATTTAGTTATTTTGTTTCTAACATGTGCTTGGATCTTATACTTATCCACTTGACTATGTCTAGGGGGAATGACAAGATTCCCTTGTAAGCCTGTGCCCATATTTTTTGAGTTGCCACTGGGGGGTTTATGAAAATTCATCATCTGCTCCCGTCTTACTTACCATTTTTTATCTTACTCAATCTCGTCCATCACATTACATTGGTTCGGGCATTGGGTTGACCAATCATTTAAGGGTTGTACCTCACCTTGTGGAAAGAAGGGGCTAAAGGCCCAGAAGGTAAAAGAAGCTGGAAAAAGATAAAAGCCTAAAAATAAAACCTCAATATGCTTTTCCCAAGGATCCCTGAGAAGGCAGTAAAAATTTTCTCAGCAAGAAACAGAGGGACCCATAAAAAATAATAAAAAATACCTAGTCAGAGGATAGGGGGTCTCATCACGAAGAAACCTATTAGGTCCATGGGCATGAGCGGTATGACACTACTAGCAGATGGTTACCATGCCAGGGTAGTGACTCTTGGTGGAATAGCCAAGAGAAAGGTGCTCTCATCACGAGCCATCCTTCTCATTTTTGTGAGAGTGTTTGTGGGTAACATTTCCACCATTGGTCACCACACCAGGGTAGTGTCCCCTTATTAGCTTCTTGAATAACAAGAAATAAATAATAAATATAAAAGGCATGAATGGTCTTGCAAACATTTGCATCTAGGACAGGTGCATCTCTCGTTCTACAAAGGCACCCATAGGTAAGCCATGCATTTCCCTACTATCACTGCACCCTTTATCAGGACATCTCTTATCCACCTCATCCACTAACATGACTTGGATTTGATTTCTTCCGGAAACATCCCACATCCAGTGGACACTAGCCCAATAGGATTCCCTTTCACATCCTCCAAACTTGCCTTGCATATTTGTATAATGTCTTTGAGCACTAGATTGAGTAAAAATGGTTTTTATGCACATGTTTAATAAAATTGATGATTGGATGTGATTGACATTGCTATGATCCCTGTGAATTATGAGCCCATGGAGGGCATATCTATTGATGTGCAGGATCATACCCAACGAAAAGGTACCATATTGGACAGGTACACATAGGGAGATGATTAGTTCAGACCTCCATGGGGCTGAGATCCCACCCAGATGGACGTTGAGACCCTAGCAGGGGAAACGATAGGATAGAGTGGTTTGCACCAGAGAAGAGGAAGATGTTCCACTGAGGTAGCCTAGCAGAGAATTACCCAAGGGGTTTACCCTTTCCACTGGGACATTGGCCTTGGAAGACCCATGACATCACCAGGGCTTCTTATGACATCACCATGGCTTCTTATGACATCATCCAGTGATATGGTAGCTTTGGGAGGCAATTGTGGCATGATTGGCATGTGTGGAAGCTTCTAGAGGCCCAAGAAGGGCTAACGTTTTTCTCCAAGAGGCCACATTTTCCCTAGAAAGGGATAATGTCACCCTAAAAGGCATGATGTCCTCATGATGTCCTCTATGGTGATAACATGTCCCTGAGTTGGAGCCAGATGTTATCCCCCACTTTAGGGATAACTAAGGAGATTATGTATCGAGGACCATAGGTCCTAGACATGGAGTACTGAGAGCCAGATCGACTTGATCATGGCCTTGGAGGGCCCATCTTTTCTTCCTTTTAGTGCCTCCACTTTGTCAACAACAACAGTATCCATCACCTTGGCTTGTTCCTGTAGCAGATATGGGTCTTTCTCCATGAGGTAATGAGTCTGGGTATCATGGTATGTCTCACTTCAATCCTCAAAACCTTTGAATATGTGCATTTAGTTCTTTTTGTTTATAACGTGTGCTTGGATATTATACTTATCCACTTGACCATGTATGGGGGCAATGACAGGATGCCCTAGTAATCTTGTTCCCATAGGTTTTAAGTTTCCACTGGGGGGGATTTATGAAAATTCATCGTCTTCTCCCATCATACTTGCCATTTTCCATCTTACTCCCGCTCGCCCATCCCATTACATTGGTCCAGGAATTGGGTTGGCAAATCATTTAAGGGTTGCACCTCACCTTGTGGGAAGAAGGGGCTAAAGGAATAGAACGTAAAAGCAGCTGGAAAAAGATAAAATCCTAAAAATAAAACCTTGAGACACTGGGCCCAGGGATCCTTGAGAAATCAGTAAAAATCTTCTCAGCAAGAAACAAAGGAGCCCATAAAAAATAATAAAACAAGACCTAGTCAAAGGATAGGGTGTCTCATCATAAGCCAACCTATTAGGTCCATGGGAATATAGCAGTATGACACTACTAGCAGCTGGTTACCATGCCAGGGTAGTGGCTCTTAGTGGCATATCCAAGAGAAAGGGGGTCTCATCACGAGCCATCCTTCTCATTTCCGTGAAAGTGTTTGTGGGTAAAATTGCCACCATTGGTCACCACGCCAGGGAAGTGTCCCTTGATTAGCTTCTTGAAGAAAAAGAAATAAATAATAACTATAAAAGGCATGAATGGGCTTGGAAATAGTTTCATCCAGGACATGTGCAGCTCACCTTCTACAAAGGCACCCATAGGTAAACCATGCATTTCCCTGCTATCACTGCACCCCTTTTCAAGACATCCCTTATCCACCTCATTCACTAACATGACTTGGATTTTATTTTTCCAGAAACATCCCACATCCAGTGGACACTAGCCCAATAGGATGCCCTTTCACTTCCTCCAAACTTGCCTTGCATATTTGTATAATGTATTTGAGCACTTGACTGAGTAAAAAGGTTTTTTATGCACATGTTTAATAAAATTGATGATTGGATGTGATTGAAATTGCTATGATCCCTGTGACTTATGATCCCATGGAAGGCATATATGTCGATGTGCAGGATCATACCCAATAGACAGGTACCATATTGGATAGGTACACATGGGGAGAAGATTAGCTCGGACCTCCATGGGGTTGAGATCCCACCAAATGGATGTTTGGACCCCAGCAGGGGGCAGAGATAGGATAGAGGGGTTTGCACTAGAGAAGAGGAGGATGTTCCACTGAGGCAACTTGGCAGAGCCTTACCCAGGGGGGTTGTGCCCTTTCCACTGGGACATTGGCCTTGGAATTCCCATGATGTCACCATGGATTCTTATGACATCATCGAGCGATATGGAATCTTTGGGAGGAATTTGTGGCATGATTGGCACGTGTGGCATCTTCTAGAGGCCCAAGGGGGGATAATGTTTTGCTCCAGAAGGCCACATTTTCCCTAGAAAGGGATAACATCACCCTAAAAGGGCATGGCATCCTCATTATTTCTTGATTAGGGTTTCATTAAGACTTTTTAATGTAAAACAATATTATTATGTATGTTGGCCTTGTCGGCCTTTTGGTGACCTAAAATTAAATTAAGGTCACTTGTTATTGTATAAATAGAGCTAAAACTCTCTTATTTTCATCATCTTTCACTCACCACTTGGTGAGGCCTGGAATTTTCAGCCCTCTTAGGGTTATTGACCGAAATTGTGGTGAACTTGTTGAAGGAAGGCTTATCTTAGCAATTTTTGGAATTTTTTCTTGTTGGAAGGTTTTCAACTAGGATTTGGCTCGATGATACTTGGTGAATGTAAGTGAATTTATGAAATCTTTCCCTTATTTGAATGGTTATAGTCTTTTACTTGCATTTTGTTAATGAAATTTTTTAATTAAACCCTAGGGAATAAGCACATGTTGGTGTCTTTATTTCATGTCCCCACTAGATTATGCCAATTAGCCATTTTATCTATTGAAGACATTTTTAGGGATTTTTCCTTTGCAACACCCTACCTATCCTCTTCAATCATAGTCATTCTATTCTTGTTATTGAGATAAAGAAGGAGGAAAAAACACTAAGGCCTAGGGTTTCTACACCTTAGTGAGTCATTTTCCCCTGGGGTTTGATTGTTGAAGCCTTGGCTCAACAACACTACACCGTCAAACTCTCTCATCTTTAGCCCTACCTATGCTAGTCATTTTTTATCTTATCATTCTACTAGAGAAGGAGGAAAAACGCACTAAGGCCTAGGATTTATACACCTTAGTGAGTTTTTTTCCCCTAGGGTTTGATTGTTGAAGACCTGGATCAAAAACACTTCACCATCAAACCCTCTTGTCTCTAGCCCTCCATTATCATTGTGCTTCCTCAACATATGTCACTACCTTTGACTCCATTTTCCCTATGAATGCACCGATCTAAGACCTCAATGTTTGAGTGCCTTGATCACAAACTTCAAACAACCAATACCTTTGAGTTGATTGCTAACATATTCTAAACCTAGCCCAGACTAACCTCCTAACCCTATTGTTTTCATTATCCATTTGAGTTATATTTATACTTTGCATCATTTAAATCCTTTATTGAGAAATTGGCTAGTCATTGCTTCTAATGAATGTTGGTATTTTACATTGATGATAGATCATTATTTCTCATTGTGAAGATTCTTTAGAATTTATTGTGAAGTGATAATATTGTACATCATTGATTTGCTTCATCAATATTGTCTATCAATTTCTTTTTATCAAAAATTATTTGATTATATGAAGTACTGACCAAGCAAGTGATCTTGCACATGTATAGTTTTTTGTTTCTTTGTCTCGTGAAGGTACACTTTTGGTTACCATTTGTACTTCCAGTTATCTTTACCTTTATTGGCTGATTAGCCGGACTTTCCAGTCGATGGTGACTTGTGATGGGGAAAATTTTACTTAGCCATAAGCCTTTTCCTTCTCAAAACCCCAAGTCACTGGGGACGTCTCCCCTGGGCCTACCACCCTAAACAAAAAGAGTTATCCTATCAAGGTGACAGTGGTAGGATAGCCTCAGTTTCACCAGTTTGCCTCTCTTTCACCTATCCTTTACTCCAAGTACAAATTGTGCAACAATAGGTCATACGAGAGGCAAATGGATTTCCCAACCCATATACAATGATGAAAACGAGTGTCATGTTCAAAAGTGACTTACTACCACTAACACAAATACAAATATACATGTCTTTCCCAATTTTCCCCCACAATTTCTGGTGAGTACCTCTTTATTTTTATGCAATCTTGAGGAGGATAACACATGCTTGTAATGTAAGCTCATCCTTCAAATGAGTCCCTCAGAGTATTTTTAACGAACCCTAGGAAGGAGTGGTCCGGTCCCATATGGGCCTTTCGATGCTTGTTTTACGAGTCCAAAGAAAGAAAAATCATGGGTTTTTCATGTCTAGAGAGTCTGAAAAACATTTAAAGAAAAGTCCAAAATTTCTTTTTTTGTAAGTTAGTTTGATGAGACCGAAAAAGAGATAATCTACCACTCATCAGACGTTTTCTTCAAATAATTTTACGAGCGTGAAAAGAACAAGGCCACTCGGATATCTTTTCATGTTTGAAGGAGATTGAAAGGAGCTTAAAGGAGACTCCATAGGGTTCATTTTTCGTATTACCATTATGAGTCCAAAAAAAGTGATAAAAGGTTACTTGATTACATTCTCATAGCTTCATGAGCATAAGAAAGAATTAAGACCATGTTCGGAGTTTTTCCTGAAAAAACCCTAAAAGTATATGCACATTATAAAAACATGCAAAAGCGACCTAAAAGGAAGGATCCATATCAAAATTATGGTCCTCATATCTCAACCTGCAATAGAGACACTTTGCAAAGTTCATTAGGTTTAGGGAATAGGTAAAAATAATTAAAAAAAAAAATTAATTTGAAATTAAAATGGTAAAAAGTAAATAAAGTAGGTCAAAACTAGTTTATTTACAATTTCATTTGTATTTTCACCAAACTAGTGCCAAAACCCCCTCTTTCCTCCAAATTTCAAGTGAGGATTCTGGCACACCTGCTGGACGATTTCTCGATCCACTTCCGTGAAGTAGGTGTTATTCTTCCCCTCTCTCTTTTCATGGTTGAATTTTTCATTTTTAAAGGTTCAATTCTGAGTTATGGGCAATTTTTCATGGGTTATTGCGCTTTGAGATCATCGCAGGTCCACCCTATCATGAACTGTGACAATCCCAAATCACCACAAGGGTCCCACAGTTGGGGTGCGATGATGCCGCATTGTGGGAAAACGTGCCCCTGTGACGACCAAAACTCAAAGTTTGAAAAGAGAGATGGAGCTAGGAAAACCCCCAACTTTGAAATTTTGATGAACCTAATCATCCTTCAATGTTGTTTGGCAGGTTTTCATCATTAATTATGCTCGAGAGGAGGGAATGAGAGCAGGAGGAAGAAGATTATTTTTTGGAGAATGATCTGGGTACTTTCATGGCACTCCAGGAGTGTGGCTTGCTGAAATTTTTCAAAGTTCAAGGCATGAGAGCCCAATTGAGATTATTGGAATACTTAGTCCACATGTGGGACGTCAAAGAGCAATCTTTTCATGTGGGTGTTCATACACTCACCTTAGATATTGATGGAATTTACTTATTGACTAATATATTTCATCAAGGCTCTCGATTGTCACTATCAGGAAGCAGAGGTGGTGATGAACCCATGGATTATTATGTAGCACATCATTGCATACCTGGTACAGAGAAGCATAGTGGAAAAGTTTCCATAAAGGATGTTCGAGATTTTCTTTTGAGAACTATCCTCTATACTATCACTCAAATGGTAGGGAGTGTTGCTCCTCACATGTATTTACAAATCCATTTTTAGTATACTATCGAGTGTATGGAGCCTCGGGTTTTCAATTGGTGCGAGGATCTTCTAAAAAACATGAAGAAACAATTGACAAAGTGTAGGATCAGTCGATTGAAACAATTCGGGTATGGATCTATTTTGTTATCCTTCTTCCTAGATAGGGTCCTTGTTTTGTGCCTACATCATGTGGAATGGGGAATACCTGCTCCACATGATCCTCGAATGAAAATATGGGTAGATTTGATGGAATGTCATGGTGGTGTGCCAATCGTCACATATGATCAAGATTTTTTCCTATGGTTGAGGGATCAACTTGTCATGGTTGAGG
The DNA here is from genome assembly GCA_000966675.3 of Picea glauca. NCBI lineage: Eukaryota > Viridiplantae > Streptophyta > Pinopsida > Pinales > Pinaceae > Picea > Picea glauca. Next base: position 133,860 of record JZKD02S2069455.1, on the reverse strand, counting down.
ACTATGCATATGCCGGGACTCACTTCCATGTAGACCTCGACTTGGAATTACTTGAGGGTTCTCAGAACAAGAACAAGAAATGAAAAAAGTATGCACTAGAATATGATACCCTAAAAACACAAAGCACTCATGCAAAAAATATTTTAAGAATAGTACTTCTTCAAGTAAAGCCCATTTCTAGGTTCACCCAAAGGAATTCCATCATAATCCACTAGCTCATAAGCCCATTTCTCCAACACTCATTTAACGATATAAGGGCCACGCCACATGGGCTCGAATTTATCGACCCCTAATAAGTCGCGATCTTGTTCATAAAAGAGAACTAAATCACCTTTAGAACAAACACGTGGTTTGGCATGCTTGTCGTATTGAGCTTTGACACTTTTTTTCTGCGTTTGTATGACTAAAGCAACATCACGGTGAGTCTCTTCTAATTGAAACAAATACAAGAGACGTTCTTCTTCGGCTAAGGTGTTAGGGATAATTTTGAGATCTAGTTTCAAAGATGGGATTTCACATTCAATCGACATAATAGCTTCAATACCATACACTAACTGGAAAGGTGTGAACCATGTGGTAGATTTAACGGATGTTTGATAGGCCCATAATGTTGAAAATATCATTGTGTGCCAGCTTGAAATGTGAATTCCTACCATCCGTCGAAGCATAGTGGTTAGAACTTTGTTGATTGCTTCAACCTGTCCATTGGCCTGTGGATAGTAAGGGGTTGAGTTTTCATGCCAAAGACCCAACTTATCGGTAAGTTCAGACATCATGAAATTGTGAAAATGGTTTCCATAGTTAGTGACTATGGCTTGAGGGACACCAAACCTAGTGATGATATGATTGAATATGAAAAACGTTGTAGTTTTCCCAGTATTATCAAATGTAGGCATATCCTCAACCCATTTAGTGAAATAATCCACAGCTACAATAAGGTATCCATGCCCCCCAACTGAGTGAGGGTTACATGTCATAAATTTAATTCCCCATTTAGTGAATGGACCAACAGAAACTATGGGGTAAAGAGGAGAAAGATGCGATCAAATATTATTGTTATACGTTTGACAAGCATGGAATTTATGAATGACAATAATTCAATCCTTAAACAAAGAAGGAAAGAAGTAACCAGATCGTAAGATATTTTTGGCAGAGGCATACCCAGACATATGACCACCACATTCTCTGGAATGACAGTGATTTAAATCCTTCTCGTCTTCATCATAAGTTAGACATCGACAAAATATAGAATCAATACCACGACGGTAAAGGGTATCACCGAGGATAATGTATTGATGGGCTTGATCCTGAATTCGACAATGATCTACACAAGAAATATCGGGCTGGAAAGTTTGGGTTAGGAGATAAATAATAATGTCTCCATATCAGATGTCATCTAAAATTATCAAAAATAGAGACTCAACAGGAAAAGAATCCTCTGCCATAGTTTTTGTCTCAGTGGAGGGAAGGTCACATATCAATTCGGAAAAAACCAAATATTTCTTTGACTTGGATCGCTCAAAATCCAAATAAAACTCCTAGAGAATCACTATCCATTTGGATTATTTCCCCCCTATAAATTGTCGTGTAAGGATATGTTGCATAATGTTGCAATCTGAAATAATCGTGGTTTTGTGCAATAATAGATAATGTGAAAATGTTGAACAACTTGAATAGTCGCCAAGGCCAATTTTTCCACATGCATATATTTGGTTTCGGTGGTCGTGAGACTTTGACTCAAATAGTAAATAACATGTTCATCATGTGAATCATTCTCTTGGACTAGAACCATGGCTATGGTAGAGTCCAAAGAAGCCAAGTATAAGAAATAATCTCGACTATAATTGGGAGGGGAATAAAAGTGGTGTATGAGTTAAGGCAAGTTTCAAAGCTTCAAAGTATTTGTTGGCAATGTCATCCCATACAAAATGGTGACCCTTATTAAGAATTTGAGTGAAACCTTTCATTAGTTCATCATAATTGGGAATGAATCATCGTAAAAAAATTTCCTTCCCTTCAAAACTTTGGAGTTAGCGTAAAGTTGAAGGAGGAGGAAAATTGAGAATAGCTTCAACCTTCAAAGGATCTACCCTAATCCAATGTGTAGAAACAAAAAATATGAGAATTCGTCTAGACTCCACACCAAAAACGCATTTATGTGGATTCAATCATATGTGATAATATCGACAGTGTAGGAAAATGGCTCGTAAGTGTGTCGGGTGATTTTGTTGACACAGGGAATGCGTTGGTAAGTCATCTAGGTAAGGTTGTACACTGTGCTTAATATCATGAAAAGTATAAGACATGGTGCGTTGAAAATTTGCACCAACATTCTTGAGACCAAAAGGGAGTTTACGGTATGCAAAGGTTCCCCAAGGGAAAATAAAATAAGTCTTATGTTGATCCACGGGTAAAATATTGATTCGATTATTGCCAGAGAATTCATCCATCAAAGAGAATATTTCACTCATGGCACAATAGTCAATGATTTGGTCAATGAAAGGGGTTGGACAATTATATTTGGGACAAGCCTTGTTGATATCCCTATAATAAACACAAACATGGATCGTCCCTTGTTTCTCCGTAACCAGAACAATATTGGACACCCAATTAGTCAAGACTACAGGATAGACAAAACCGGCTTTAAGAAGTTTTTCAACTTCGAGTTTAATCGTAGAATATTTTCTTGGATGGTCTAGGCAAAGTCTTTGTCGAATGGGTTTAGAATTTGGGTATCTCTTAATTTCATGTACAACAATATATGGATCAATTCCACGCATTTCTTCGTAACTCCGTGCAAAAAAATCATGGAATTCTTGGAAAAGGGCCTTGTAAGTTCGGATCTCATCAAGAGAACATGAGGCACCGATATGAACATTTTCCACTATTCATGGATTAATCAAAATATCTATAGGGATGGTAGGTGAAATATTTCCAAAGTTCCCTTCATATAAAACATCTCATATTGGTTAAGAAACTGGGGCAATAGTAATGACTATAGATGGATTCAAAATCCGTTGGTAACTCTCTATAGTCTTGTGTTTCAAGAAGAGGATAGAACGACGATGCCCATCATCCTATGGGGTGTCTTCCATGGACATAATTTTCATGATCATTTCATCAGTGTGAAACACCACGTGAAATGAATCAAGAGATGTATCTAAGAGAGAACGAGGAGAAGAAGTTGTTGATTGAATAACTTGACAGGCCAATTCCACCAGACTTAAAGGAATTCGTTCACCATAATGAAGACAATCGTCCAATATAGGTACTATCCAAGGTTCATAAGACTCGAGAGTTTCACCAACAGTGGTTGAAATCATGTTAATAGAAGCGACAAAAGGAGGAGGAAGATCGAGTGGAGGAATGGGGTAAGTACCCATTAACGTTGAATCCTTTAAAAGACCCACACTGACATTCTCATAAGTAGGAGGTGTTTTCTCTATGAATGGAACATTTATAGTGCGTGAATCGGAACTAAAAAAGGTGAGCTGATCTACGATAACAACTTTACCTTGGCGAGGGAAATGTATCACACTCAAAAGAGTAGAAACAATTGTGCACATAGAATCGATCCAACTACGGCCAATTTAAAGGTTATAATTGAGAGGTGCATCAAACACCTCAACCTCAATAGTAGTCGTTGTTCCTTCTAACGCGATAGATAATGAAGGAATAAGACCATAAGGTTTAAACCTTGTACCATTAAAAGATTTTAAAGTATTGTGTGACTCGGTAAGGGCAGGAGATCCAATGTCTTTCCAACAAGCAATGGACATGATGCAAGTTGAAGCTCCTTCATCAACAATGATTCAAAAAATATTCTTATTTTCCAATATGACTTGTATTTGAAACGCTAATTGTTACGAGGAAAATCTCTATATGGCTAGGGTAAACCACAGTAGATAGAAATGACTACATAAATCAACTCTATCCCAGAAACATGCTATATAAACCAATATGCAAGAGAGATAAGAAAGAGGCCTACCTCATCCAGATGTTCAATGAAGTCCATCGTTGAGCACTTGAACCCAAAGCTATATACCTGCAACTAGTTCTCAACAAACAAGCAAAGCAAGCATATAATGATAATATAAAGGGTTATCACATTAGATAGCATAATCCATTAATAAACATAACAAATACAACCATGGATAATAACTCATATATTTTCAAGATATCAATTGGACGGGAAAGGAGTATTTCTATTAATAAATTATCACCATAAGCGAAAATATTACAGACTTTTGTGTTGGCACGGTTCGGAACCGAGAAATTAAGTTCCTTCCAGTTGGGCCTCCACCACTTCAATCCTCCACCAAAGGCAAGCTCATAAGAGAGAAACAATGAGCTTCTCAATCAATAAGGGAAGAGCTTGGGGGCTAAACATTGTGTTCAGACTTAAAGGACAAAGGGATGCAGACTCAATATGAAGTAAATAATTTCTCCATAGTAACTTTGCTCTCAAAGTTGAATTCTTTCTCCTTTTCCATAGCTCAGAATTGGCCCATTTATAGCCCTAAAAATGGAACTGAAGGGTTGATTTGGAATGTTTCCAGTATATGGAAGGCAAAGGATCATATATCTCCTATATTGACATGGAAACCCGACATTTAATTTCATTTTCTGGAAAAAAAAATCCAAATGTATGCGGGCTCTAGTGGAGCAGCCTGCGTATATGCATGTTGTATAGTGTGCAAGATGCGTACATGTGGAAAATTATTTATTTTTGACACTGGATTTTATCAACAGGGAAGATAGGTCTACATAGGGAAATGGATGAAGGCCCTCTGTGTAATATTGCATAGGGTGAGGCAAATCTTTCTATAAAAGATGCCCCCTAATGTGTGAGGTGAGAGGAGTATTTGTGATGGCCAAAATACATTATAAATAACCCATAAGTGGAGTGGTAGGGGACAAGCTGGACGAACTCATTTCTCATTACATTTTGTACTGACTTTGCAAACATGACTTCCAATAAAATTACATTGCAGATCCATGTGAAAATATACAAAACAAGTGTCTGTGGCCATGAATAGGAAAATACAAATGCGGTTACATGCCAATAGTTGTCATAGTCATGAAAAAGGCCTAGTAGAACTAGTCTCAAAACCAAACTCAAGATATCTTTATACCATGGAGTACAATCTGATCTCCCATGATCACTGAAGTCATATAGGAATTGGTCCAATGAAAAGGAAGCAATAACTCAGGAAATCTGCAGCCACATAGTGATATCTTCAAGTCTTCTACACAATCCGCCAAAGGTGCAATTCTACATCATGTGAATAAAGGATTTGAGGCCGAACACAATGAGACATCATTCGATTATCGGTCATTGAGGTATACCATTAACAAACATGAGACAGACTACCGATAATGAAATTAGGTATCAAGGCACCGAGTACATTCTTACAAGTGTGAATATTGGAGTCGGTGTCTGACACCTGAATAATCCATCTATCAGGAGACATTGATGTATTCCCAACTATCGATGGTGAGAGAGCCTAACATTGATGACTGCAAGCCTCAAGGTACTCATAAAACTCTAGGTCCCGTTTCCAGAATAAATGACCTAAAGTCGATGGAAAGAGACCCCCAGAAAGGAGAGGATTAAGACATCTCTCATCAATCAGCATGAGGTACAAAGTAGGAGCTTCATGATTTGGTGGAAATTGGACGAAGAACATGTTCAAAAACCAACAACCCTGTGCATATTTCGCGTGTGCCAAGTGCAAGAAGTACATGAAAAGGACCCTTTGAATAGAAGCCAATGATGAAATTTGTTGACAAAGGTGAGGAAACCACCAATAAGGCTAATGGTATCCAAGACAATGCATGAATCCCAACATGTGAATAGATGTCTTTTTTTTTAACACAAGGGAAACCACCCAGTCAATATTGACCAATGATGAAGTGTCGACTGAAGGGTTCAAGGTTACCTACCAATGATGAAAGTAGGGCCAGGGTTCATGATAGGACTTACAGTATCATGTGATTCTGAGACAAACTGAGGGTATGGCCAACATGAAAAGTCAAGATTTTTGGGGAGTGGTTGAAACAGGTTGATAGACTTCCTTTGAACAAGAGCATAAGACATATGGAGGACTCTAGCATAATAGACCCAATGATGAAACCATGAGATGCAGGAGGCATCAATGAAATTATCTATAGGGAATAGAAGAGTAACCAGTCGGTAGAGAAGACTCTTTAATGAGCTCATCTTCCTAAGGCCCTGCTAATCCCAAAATTATGATGATGAATGGACTCAATAACATTGTGTTCTGTTCAAAGGAGAAATGACTACTGCCAATATAAGATAATACTCCCTTCCTGCCCGCCTTCTTTTGCTTTTTCATAGACAAATGAATGTTATGATACAGAGGAGGAAACGAGTGTTGCAAGTAATAAAAACTAGTTCTAGCAATAGAATGTACCTATGCTCAATGCAAGGAGATGCATGCGGGAGATGGACACTCAAGGAGAATGTTCCCTCCTAGGTATAGGGTGTCAAATTGTGAAGGATATAAACAAGGCTCTGCTTGGTTGAGGATGAAAAATTGTTGAGGCAAACGGTTTATAACGCAAAGCGAGAACCGACTATAGGATCAACACTGCAAGCAAGGGCATGAGATGCAATCACAACTTAACACCAAAAAATGTCCTTTTTTATGTCTTTTAGTCTACTTGGTGTGAAAAAGGGATAAACTTGTGCCAAATAAATGTCTTTTCAAAACCAATTTACGAGTGTGAAAGAGACACGTTCACTTGGAATTTTTTTTTCTTTCTGATAATGAGTTGGAAAAGAGCTTAACTAAGACTCATGACCTTTCAAGTCCAATTTTAACGAGTGTGAAAGGGAAAAATCACTCGAAAATATTTTTTCTTTTTTTAATGAGTCGAAAAAGAGCTTTACTCGGACTCGTCATGGGGGAGGCCAAGGCTCCCATGCTGGACTTCTGTGGAATGTCAATATCTTACGAATAGCTAACATAAGCTTGGTAAAACCCAAATATCTCCAAGTCGAGGAGGATAAAGCACTAACGGAGTATATAGTCTCCTTGATAGATCGGATAATGTCTCTTACTGGAATAGACATAGCTATGGGCATACAATACCCCACAAGGTCATCCCAATCGAAGGTGATCTCCTCAAAACTCGGAGGGAGAGGAATCGGGGAGAGTAAAACTCTCTCTTGTTCAAAAGGTGCAGGATCAAGAATACTGATGACATGGTTGGCGGATGCATCACCCTCCACACGGAGAGCAGTATTGATCAGAGATTGCACTGGAACAACAATTTCTTCAATTCTAGGTTGAAGAGGATGCATGATAATAGGGATAATGGACACATCACCCTAAAAAATGGGGGTGTGATCAAGGGAAGATTGCAACAACATTATTTTTGTGTCAATCAAAGGAGGAAAAAGGTGTGGGGAAACCACAGATGCATCAGAATATGAAGGGCCCTTAGGTGAGACCCACACTTATGGTATCCCAGACGTGGCTAGACATAAATGAGTAAGGTGATCCCCTTCACAAGTCATGCAAAGGAATTTACTCTTACGTCTGAGGCATCAAGGCTTCTCAATGCCCCCAACGTCGTTCACAACAGTTGGTGGCATACTTTCAATGTGACAGACAGAGGTGGGAGAGTCATCTCATACATGATGTATAGAGTTCAGAGATGCGACATTGATATGACTCATGGCAACCAGAGCGGTGTCCCCATCATGACTAGCAGCAGTCAGGTACGGGTTGTCAACATAACCTATAGAAGTTGTTGACCCATATCCAACATGACTGACAGAGGTTGGTGATGGAGTTCCAGTATGACTAACATTGAATGGGCTAGCGGTGAGTTGTGGCATTTGATACCAAGTTACAGGGAAAGATTGAATTTGAAATAGTGCAGGATAGGAAGGATCCTGGTTTACCCCCTATCCCTGTCCAGAAAAGTAGTATCCTCCACCTAACTGATTCGAATAGCTGTGTATGGGCATCATCACAGAATTTTATGAAGAGACAAAAGTATGATAAGGATTATTCGAGTGAGGATATATGTTTCCCCCTTGTGAGGGGGTTCCATAAAGAGGGTAGCCCAAACCGTAAATCTTATTCTCACCGTATAAAATACTTGGGGATACATGAGGAATTTTCATGGGAAACCTATTTGAAGGAATCGGCATGGACGACGAAGGATACATGGATGGGGTGTAATAAGTAGAATAGGCACCCATTTGAGTATTAGCTCTGAAAAGAGTATTTCTAGGATTGGATCTGTAAGAGGGGAGGTTCCATCCTCCCACAGTGAGAGTTGGTTGAGGGACATGACTCATATCGAATGAAGACATAGGTATCAAAGCCATGGTGCCCCCAGATCCAATTCTAGGATTCATATAAGTAGACCAGGGAGATGATTGGATGAGCGAAGGCATATCAACGAGAACATGGCTAGAGACCCAAGGCGTGGACTGAGTATCATAGTTTTGCATACCATTATGAAAAGAGGAAGGATTCATCCCCATGAAGTGAGTGGGCATCATGGGGTGGGTAGTGGTAAACAAGGGAGCGAAAGGAACTCCACTATCCATGATAATGAAAACTCAGTATAGACCCCTAAGGCCAACTAGTAATCAAAGAGCACACCAAAATTCAAACAGCCAATATGCATACAAAAGGGGTAAAGTGGTTGAGTGGCCTCCTTCCCTAAAGAAGGTATTTCTTTCCCAAGAGGGGCCTGAGACTCCTTGCTAAATATCGGAGGTAAAAGAATCAGTTATAAGGGCCCTTGTGGGCTTAACAACTAGTCAATCAGATCCCCCCAGAGAGGTAATCCTCCATAAAGGTTGTGTGTTGTCTGAACCTTATCTGGCCCAAGGTACCTGCAAAATAACCCCTGCAAGTAATTTATGAGACACCTAAGTCAAGAAACTAATAAACCACTGTAGAAAAGATGAATAGGTGAGTAGTCGTAAGTCAATTCCATCGTATGGGCAAGGTAGCAAAGCCTGAAACCTTGAAAGCATCGCCTCCATGGAGGTAAAGGCACTAGCAAGATCCATAGATACGAATAGATCCCTAGAAATATCTTCAATGCTAGGAAGGTATCAGGGGGATATCCCTTCAACTGACTTCACATAACCTCGTGATTAACTCCAGTGTGAGCGGAGCCTCTTGATCTTACCAATTATACAATGGATTTCTCCACTCCCTGACTCAGACACATATATCGATTTAATTGCCTTGGATAAGTTTACTCAAAAAATCGTATTCCAAGGCACTAAATCCTAAGCTAGTTTGTGCACCCTAGAAAATAAAATCGTGACTAATCAATTTTAAATTATAGCATTGATTTTAATGGCTGTGATTACTCAAAAATGTATGGTAGTGAAACTCGTGGTGTTATGACTCTGTAAGAAAAGAAAATATGAAAATAATGCAAAGTCCTAACTTTAACTTTAAATGAATGATATGATTCTAAAAACCAATGCAATTTTCAAATTCAACTCTGCAATTCTGAAGTAAAATGCAATCTTTCGCTATATGCACTAAGCTAATGAAAAAGAATCCAAAAGACAAAAATGCCAAGCAATGCAAAATGCCTATTTTTTTGTATTTTCAATATAACAAAACTAAAAATGCATGGACTGAAAAGCAACTTGATATATAATCCTACTGTGTATAAAAATATATAACTCAACTAGGATACCAAGCAACAAAACACCTAGCCCAGTGTACAAGGACATTTAAAAGTGAAAAGATGATGAGAAAGACTCT
>JZKD02S2069455.1:70060-111278 GCA_000966675.3 Picea glauca | reverse complement strand
GAAGGGTGAGGGAACTATACCCTCATCTTCACATAGACTGAGATAGTCTTTTGGAGGTCCAAAAGCTTCCCAATGGGGAGGTGTGATCAGGGGATCAAATTTTGCTCAATTTTCATAGTGCTCGGAATGCGACGAAAATAGTGCCATTTCGTCCATCTCGTCTTCCTGATTCCGGCGGTATATTTACTTTCGCAAACGAAGTACATATGGAGTAGATATCGCGATCTGTCCGCCAAGCCAAACATGCAAAAATTTGGGATGCTGACTGTACCTGTTCATACAGTCCATACGGCCATGTGGAGGGCCGTACCATCATGATGACGTGGTAGTTTGATGATGTGGCATATTTGTATTGGTTGGTGGTTGTCCAATTGGATGTTGACATGTGTCATATTGGTAGCAAATAGTATGAGGACATGTGGCCCAATGCTTGGGCGCCACGTGTCCCTCACTAAATTGGCTCGTAATTGCTATGTAAAACTAATGGAGGCCGCGGAGTTCGACCCCCGGACCTCCCCCAACACCAATGCCTTTGTAACACTCTGTTAGCCAACATTCCCGCACATGTTCCTTGTTATATGAGTCTTCGCATATTTATTTAACATTGTGGTTTGTATTGAATGGAGGGGGGTCGGGTCAGGGCTAAGCCCCGACCCGTGGTCCTATTTGCATTTTCATATGACTATGTTGAAACATATCCGCACGATTGTGTTGTAATATATATTACATACCATATATACCAATGGTTAAAATATGCGCGGGGTATTTTATATAACCCGTGGGTTTGACATATGACCAGTGGTCTTTTTGTGCGCGGGAGTTATACGGTTGACAAACCAACTTAACCACTTTTTTGCCGAGCCTAAGGTCTCATGAGCATATGACCAAATGCCGAGGCAGTTAGGGGTTGGAGGCACCTTAATCGTCCTATGGTTTGCACCGTTGGCGCGGTTGCGCCCAGTGCCAAGTTTTTACACTTAAATGAGTGTGTGTGCTAGGTTTGAAGCACAAGGGTGCGATTTGTAGAACCAGAGACAACAAAGTTGAAGGGGAAGACTTCAAGGAGGCTATCTTCTTCATTTTTCGACCGTTTCAGGTGCCGAAAGAGCCCAGACAGGGGTTTTGGGACGCTGCGGAGCCATTGGACCAGTCGGTTTTGTCATTTTGAGCATTGTAAGGCATGTTTTTGAGCACTTTGAGAAATTTAATAATAATGATCCATTGGAAGCTGGACCAGGAGATGTAGCCCGGAGTGGGGTGAACTCCTTTATCAATTTGTTGTGTTTATGTGCTGATGTTCAATGTTTTATGCTGCTGTCTATGTGTATTTTTACATAAGTAATCCTTTATTATGTGTTGCAAATTGATCTGGTTGCATTAAACACATAACATTTCACTTGCAATAATTATTCAATTTTTCAAGTCTTCTTCATTTTTAGATCATCCAACCTCCAAAAACTACAAATAAACCACCCAAAATATGTACAATTTCAAGTAGATTATTATGGTAGATTTCTAGGAAATTTTGACAATTGAAAAGAGAGAAAAAGTAAAAGTTTGAGAGAAATTTTCTGCAGCCTTAATGGATGTAACTTAAAGTTATAATAGCATCAATATTTCCTTAGCTAATAAATACGCCCTATGGGACTTAGCAAGCTTAAAGAACATAGAAAAGATTCCATCTTAGACAATTTCAATATCTCTCTATATTACTTTTACCAATGCAAGTAATTTATTTCTCCAATGTAATAAATATTAGTGCCTTTCCAAATGGTTTACAGAGTCTTCTTGTATTAATTTAGGTCTACTATATCTCAAGGGGTTTAATCCCTTTTAATCCCTTGAGATAGCAACCCTAACAAGGTAAAGACTAGGAGGGTGTAAACCCTTTTACTCCTCCTAGCAACCTTTGCAATAGCCTTTTCAACAAACAATATTGATAAAAATTGGTGGAGGTTGTAAACACATATACTCCACCAAGGATCTAGCCAATAAAAACCATGGAACAAGAAAGAAACCTAACAAAGTGCATATTTTCCTCACCAATTCCAAAAAATTCCAAGACAAACCCTAGTTACCAAGTATTTTTCACCATCAAAGCAAGAAAAAGAGCCTCCAAGAGATATAAAACCACTTCATTCCATGATACAAGGGATAAACCATATCACAATAGAGAGAGAGAGAGAGAATGAATTTTCCTAATAGGGGCATAAATTTCAACGAAGAAGTCTTCTCCAAATGGGAGAGTTACGTCTCAAAATGAAATGAAATGATTATTATTTATATAAAACTTCTAAAAAGTGTTTGTCCACTTAACAAGGGTAAACCACAAAATAAGGGAGATATTTCCCTTTATTTTTCCCCTTTACAACTTAAAACTTTAATTTGCACATAATAAAGCCCTTAAATATCATGATGTCGCCCCTTTAGGGAAACATTTTGGCACTTGGAGCAAGTCATTGAGCTTGGATATGAAACGTTGGGCCTCCAAATGCCTCTTCCTTGTGTTCTAGGGTCTTCTCCATCAAGCTAAGCTAAGGCTTATCCTCTTCAAAAGGTGACAAGTGTCAATCATCAACACCACCACCACCCAAAACCCTAGCCCCAACAATACATCAAGCCCCAATATGTAGCGCTCTAGCCTCCAAAGGCAAGTTGTTGGGGTCATGAAGGGATAGGATAGGTCCTCCAAGGTGTCTCTAATGCCTACAAAGGATACCATCATCATTTGGTATGCGAGACATGGTATCCAACATGTGGGCTTCATGCCCCAAAGAATCCCAAGCTAGGCTTGTTCTTCCAAAACTATCCACCAAGCAAGGTCCTGCAAAGACAATGAATATGCCCTCCAAGAATCTCGAGTCAAATTAATCTTGATAAGTAAATCAATTCAATAAAAGATTCACCTAAGCATTTGCATTAAAAACCACTTCATCAAATTAAAATAAAGCTAAAAGACACTATGCAACTTTCCAAGTTTAGGTATGGGAGAGTTGACAAAGTGACCTATTGGGTGAATAATTCCCTAATTCAAGGAGTGTTTCCCAGGTGGACCCCCTTATAAACCATGTCGATAAGATGAATTCGATGTGGCAAGACTTTTGGGCATGGGTTTCATGACATACAAGGGTTTGTAGTGTCTCATTTATGGGTGCCTTTGTAGAGGGTGTGTTGCACCTTTGTTTTCAATGTATCTTTTTTCCAAGCCCATTTAATGCCATTAAATAACTAAGGTCCATAAAAAATGGGTACTCCCTATGGGGTAACATATATCTTGGGGGGAAGTACCACAATTTCATTTGAAGGGAGAGGTACATAGAGTGCCATGGGGGTAAATTCTAGCTTGTAACGCACTTGTGTAGATCCCTCAATGAGTGGGACATTTATATATATGTATTTTCTTTTGCAGGTATTTGAATTTTTAGGAGAGACATTTAATTTTTCTCAAGACCTATTTGGGAGATTATATAGAAGGTTTATGATTAGATTTTATATTTTTCCATATACAAACCTCTAAGCCTTCAGTCCCTTCTTCCCATGAAATGAGGGACAATCCCTTCTTGAGTCAGTACACCCAAAAATCCCAAAAGATAAGGAGACGAACAAGAGGTGAAGTGATGAGAAGTGATAAGCATGATAGAGAGTGGTGCAATGACTTGTTAAGGGGACCTCCCAGTAGCAAACCCATCCCTAAGGGTGAACACTTACTTATATGGTGAAATGTCAACCACCAAGGTGAAACAGGGCAAAGAGCATAACTTCCAAGTAGACATTACATAATCAAAAGCAGCTTTGATTGCAACATAATCAAAAGTAGCTTTGATTGAAACATACCTAGCTTGTAACTCATGGAGAAACACCCATTGTCTTCAAGAAGCAAGTTGATGTGGTGGATGCCATCATGATGAATATGAGATCTGTGGTGGTGAGGTGAGCCTCTGTTTATGCAAGTAGATGTTTTTATCCATCTATCTCTCGGTACTCCATGTATGCAATATGAGGGCCTCGATACATCATCTCCTTATTTATCCCTAGGAAATGTGGATAAAATTTGGAACATTAGTCAAGTGAGGTAACACCATGAAATTTATTGAATATATATGTCTTTGTCCATACCTTTACATATGCCACATATTCAACATGTTGGGATAAACTAGTCTGTGCATGGGTTGTAAGACCCAAGGTTCGGTTAAACTATGACCAACAAACCCTTAAGACATCATCCCCTTCGGCATCATCTGCTTGCGCAAATGAAGTCTCACCTGAGGTATCTATTGGGACTGCAAGAACCAAGTTTTTGTAGTAGTAATGGAAAGGGGCGTGGATGCATGAATCATTGTTCCTTATCCTAGCTTATGTATACTATTGATTATTATAACCACTTATGAATATTGCATCATAACCAATCCATACACTAAATCTATTATGTGAAGTATAACAACATCATTCATAACCGCACATAAACAAGTAAACAACACAAGATGCAAGATTATCTCTCAAACTCTATCTGTATTCATCGTATCAATATATTACATTCATGATTCTTACATAATCTCAACATTTACGGATTCTACCCACTCTTTCTAGTCCACTAGCTCTCTTTCTCCCTATTAATTGTTATCCCTCATTTTACCCCACCCATTACATATTTATACCCAAAATATATGGTTTAAACTCTTATTCTTATCTATCCCAAAATAACCCATTACAATGCATGGCATGACCAGATTCAGTTAACTGGTTGTTTTCCTTCTTTTACTTCTCATTCTTTATACAAATTTTATGTTGTTCTTCTATTTCTGAGAAGTCGCATTATTTTCCTTTGCACTTCCTTCTCTCACTCGCTTGCTTTATCCTTTTGCCTATGCATTGTCCTTTTCTTGCTTCGTACTTTTGTGCCCTTCTACATGATTTATTCCTTCTACATGATTTCTTCCTTCTGTTCCCTTTCTTCATACTTAGGTTTTTCTCCAAAATTATATCCAAAATTCCCTGTCCAACGGGCCCCCAACACTCACTAGTGGCTCGCCCCGAGCCACTCAGGCATGTTGCTTGTTCTTCCACTCTACAATGAACTATTGTGCGAAAGCCTTAGCCACTTCTACCTCTGAAACTTCTTCAGTTACCTTTTTTTTTGTTTCTTGGGTCATCTATGCCATGCCTCTAACTGCTAGCTGGGATTATTCCTTTGTTTTTGTATCATTCTTCGCAATATTCCTTATAGGGTAATCTTTTTCCCTCTTGAAGGCCTCTTCCCACCTGATGGCAGCCTAAGTGCGTAAGGCGGCATGAGGAGTCATGTTTCCTAGGGAGTAAACATCGCATCTTAGAGGTCAAATAATTGTTAAGATTATTCTTCCTATAATTGTATTCTCTAGAAATACTCTACTGAGGTTTCCTAAGGACTACACCATCCTCCTTTTTGCATATGTCTTGTTGGCCCTCGACCAAGTTTTGAGGAAACTTTGGTCAAGTTTGGACCACCTTTTGGACTTCAACACAAGGATCAAATATGGAGCACCATGGTGGAGCTGAGATCTTGGATCTCATTAGTTTTGCGAGATATGTGGACCCAACAAGGGGTTCATTAGGGTTTTTGTAATGGGTTATGGGATTTCGGCCCATGGGTTTACCCATGTTTAGGCCTTTTTGTAAGGAAATGTAAAAGTATAAATAGATAAGAACATATGATAGAAGTAGAAGAAGGGGAAGAAAACTTGCAAGGCTAAGTGTGAGTAGTTTTGGGTTTCTTTGTTCAATAGATTGTGTATGTAAGGCTCTGTGCTCAATAGAGAAGTTGGCTTTGTGTTGTGACCTAGTTTTGGGAAGGAGGATATGGCGCTCAGTGCACAAATATCATGTCCTCAGTGAAGCTTGGATTTGTGGCTTAGTGCACAGGAGTGTATGAATGTAATATAATTGAAGAATAATAAAGAAGATGAAGCAGTTGGTGGGCGTAGCCCCACACTGGGGTGAACCATGTATATATTGTGTCTTTTGATGTGATTTATGTTGTGTTGATTATATTCTGAATCTGCTTAGTGATTTTCTATTATGTATTTTGAATAGATCTAATGTTTCTTAGTAATTTACTTGTGTTGTATGAATGAATTCTAAATATAACTCAGTGATATGTACTAAGTGGTTGAAGTACTTGATATTTATTGTTACTGCACCGATCTATATTAGGGTTTGTTCTATGATGTTAATGAACCTAATGAGTTAATGAATATCATCTTGTAGTGTTAATAGAATACTCTGCAAAATGTTTCTATCACAGATCTATGTCCCAGCTTGGTTATAGACACCTGAGTCCTGTAACCCCCCCTTCTCCTACCTTGGGTGAGACTTCGCCTGCTTCACAGGTGTTGTCAAAAGGGCCAACAGTTAGGGTTTTTTTGGTGTGTTGTTAAAGCGTTGATGCTTATATTCTGAATTTGCTTAGTGCTTTGCTATTATGTATGTTGGATAGATCTAATGTTGCTTAGTGCTTTACTTTTTCTTTATGAATGAATGCTAAATCTAACTCAGTGTTATGTGCTAAGTGGTTGAAGTACTTGATCTTTATTGTTATTGTGTAGATCTATATTAGGGTTTATTTTGTGATGTTAATGAAGCTGATGAGTTAATGAATATCATCTTGTAGTGTTAATATAATACTCTGCGAAGTGTTTCTATCACAGATCTGTGTCCCATCTTGGTTATAGACACCTGAGTCATGTAACCCCCCCTTCTCCTACCTCGGGTGAGACTTCGCCTACTTCACAGGTGTTGCCGAAAGGGCTGATAGTTAGGGTTTTGTTGCTACATTTTTGAAGAATTGAACCTTGGGTCTGCCCCTGTGCCAACATGGCCTTTGGAAAATTCTTCACGTTTAGTTTGGGGGTTGTACATGAGTCTAATTTGCAGACAACCTCTCTTTCAGTGGGATCCTAATCCATTTTCTTCTCTTTTACTATCATGAAGCGTTCATATCCCCTGAACCTGATACTGACTCTAGTCCAATCTTTGAGAAGTTTTATGTTGGAAACGATGTGAGTCCCTGCATCTGGTATGCATTCAACCCATGAGTATTGGTCCCTAGCTAGATCTGGAACTGTTTGTTCATCAATAATTTCTTGGTCCATAAACTTTAGGTTGTTAGGATTTCCCAACATATTTTATGCCCTATGGCACCCTTGGAGGACCGATGGTATTGCTGGTAGATATTTCCCCATTCTTATATAGTGACCACTTCCTACATTGTCACCATGTGCGAGTTTTTCTAGTTATAGCTCAACTTTGTTCTCACTGGGTCTCTCTGATTTTCTCACAATGGTATGCAAGAATTGGTTTTACTTAACTATGTTCTTACGCTTTTTTTATTTCATGTCGATCATACATGTCCCATCCTGTTTTAACTAAATCATCCCATCCACCACCGAATTTGATGAGTTGTTCCATCATTTCATCTTACTTATACAATCCTTCAGGTGATTTCTCCCTCGTACCGTCGATCGCTGCAATTGATAGTGAATTTCCAAATTTACTACTTATACGGTGCTTTTATGACCCGTCATGCCATCCATCCAGCTCTCTTTTCCATGCCTAAATGTATTTAACAATATTTTTGTGCCAACCTATGCAATAATGTGTTGCTAGTCGCAATCAATACTTTTTGTATCTTATCGTTGAACTTGGGATAGTTTTCTCTTCATATGAGATGATCAGCCCATCTGCGCAAGTTTTGATACCTTTGTATTTCACTCAGTCTTTTTCTTTCTCCTATCACTACCTTTTTATTGATTTTCTTTCCTTTTTCTACTTTTTATTGTGTTTTTCTTGTTTTTCTTGCTACTATGGTACACTTAATATAATACAGTGGTTTTGGCACAACCCAAATTACTGCGTAGATGATCAATTGTCTCTATATAGTTTTAGTTGACTTCCATTCACCATTCTAGCCAGGACTTGTCCATCCAAGGTTCCCAATCATGCAACACTTATTTTAGTTATATGTTGTATCACATAGGGACCTAACCAGTGCATGAGAAACTTCCTTAGGAGTTGTAGATACTTGTTGTCATAGAGTAGTACCAAGTCACTGACTTGAAATTTCTTGGTTTTAATGTGTAAATCGTGCCAAGTCTTCTCTTTGGATTGCTTCACCTACTGATGGAATCCTACAAGAAACTAGTACTCCTCAAGTTGGACTAACTAGGACAATCTCTCCTCTATTGCACCTATGTCTGAGAGCTCAGTGATGGTTGCAATGCACAGACTAGGTACAATGAACTCCATTAGCATCACTTCTTCCTATCCATAGACCAACCAAAAAGATGACTACCCTTTCAGCTTCTTAATGGTAGTTATGTATTCCCATAGTAATGTGGGGATGCGTAAGTCCCAATCATCTCTTCCAACATTTCAAATATTTGTCAAAGAATTATCCAAAATATTATCAAGCACTTTCACTATGTCATTATCCTGAGGGTGATATGGTGTACTCTTCTGATGATGAATCTGAAATTCCTCAGTTAGTGCGGAAATTGTTGTGTTTAGATAATGGGTACCTTGATCGCTAAATAATATGCATATTTGTTGTGTAATATGTCGTAGTAATGATACTATGTCGTAGTAATGATGTACCTTGCTCATGATCTCCTTGCTTGTGGGTTGATCGAACCTACAAAGTCAATTTCCCACTTCTCGAATGATTACAATGTAACTTGTGGATTTAATGGCATTTTTTCATGCCTATATGGTTTACCCACTCGTTGGCAGGCATCGTGGGACTAACAATACTCTTTTGCATATTTGTGCAGTGTAGACCAACAAAGCCCCATGAGCATAAAATCTTATGTGTCGTTGATTTTCCTGTGCAATTTCAGCCAGAAATTCCATTGTGCGCTTCCTCAAGTATAATTGACCTTTCATGTTCCAGTACACACCACCTCAAGATTCCATATACCCCTAGCTTATATAAGTTCCCTGCAATGAACTGATAGTATTTTTCTTTCACTGCCAATTGTTTCTTATGTGTAATTTTCATATCGAAGGGGATTGCACCTGTGTTTAGAAACTCCACAATGTCTGTGAAGTAATCATCCACCATTCTTACTGCAAATAATTGTGCAGCTTGGAAATTATCATCTAAATTACCTGCATCCTCTCTTGTTAATATGTGCGAGAGATAATCGAGTCATGCATTCAACTTCCTTGGTTTTACTATCACCTCAAAGTCATATTCCTAAAATAGTAACAACCATCGGCATATTCTTCCTCCTAAGGAAGGTTTATTGACTAAATACTTTAATGAAAAATGATCTATGTACATTTTGAAGTGAGACACAAGTAAATAATGTCTAAACTTCTGGAGCATATAAGCCATGGCCAAGCCTTCCTGCTCTGTATTGGTATATTTTTTTTCAGATATAGACAACTGCCTACTTGCAAACGCAATTGGATGATCGATTTCTACTTCTCATGGTTGTGAGAGTAATACGCCCAATGCAATGGATGATGCATCTACATGGACATGGAACTCCTTGTTCCAGTCTGGAAATATTAAAATCGGCACGATGACCAGTCTTTGTTTTAACATGTTGAGCCTCTTCTAGCAGTCCTCGTTCCATTGGAACTTGGCTTCCTTCTTTAGTAAATTTTCCATGGGTGTTGTAATATGTGTGTATCCTTTGATAAACTTCCTATAATAGCTTGTATGACTGAAAGTTGCTCTTAGTTGTCTAACTGAGGTCAGAGGCTCCAACTCCAAAATAACTATGATCTTGGTTGGGTCAACCAATAAGCCTTATTTGCATATTACATGTTCTAGTAGAATTCCAAATGGTGCAAAAAAGATACATTTCTTCAAGTTCAGCAAAATCTGAAATTGTCTACATCAATCTAAAATAATCAAAAGTACTTCTATATGACCTGCAGTAGACTGAACATCGTCCAATAATCCAAATGAACTTCCAAAAATGTATGGTTGAACTCCTTGAATTTTTTCACTACCACTCTAGAAAACACCACAGAGGCATTCTTCAATCCAATTAGCATCACCGTGTACTGATAGCTGCCCCATTCTATCATAAATGTGGTTTTGTGTCTATCCTCCTGCACAATTTTTATCTGATGGTATCCATAGAATCCATCTGTAAACGAATATGTTTCTTGACCTCCTACGTTCTCTATTACTTCATCCGTGAATGGTGTTGGGAATGGGTCATGTAAGCATGCATCATTCATCTTCCTTAGATCCACGCAGATTTGAATTCCTCTGGCATTCTTGTTCTACACCACCATTGGGATAATCCACTCAGACTCTTATACTGGTTGAATAATTCCTTCATCTAGCATCATGTCTATTCCATCCTTCACCTTCTCCTTGTACCTTGGGTTCAATCCCTAGGGTCTCTGTCATATTGGCTTGGCTCTAAGTTTCAGTGGAAGCTTCATCTCGCCTAAATCAACTGCTATCCATTTCATCTCAGAGAATGTGGTTGGAAATAAGTCCTGATATTCCTGTAATAATTCTTCCACCTTCTCAATTGTCTCATCATCCCAATAGTCTCCTATATGTGCAAACTTAGGATTCTGTATTGTCCCAATGTTGACTTTCTTTGTCTTTATAAGTTGTGTGTATGAGACGAATACAAGCTCTAGCCTTTCTATTTCATTTGTTCCTTTTGTCTTTAGTACCTTCACATTCCTCAGATCGTCTTCCTCGTATTCTTCCTCCAAGACATCAAATCATTCCACTAGCTTATGGACCATTATCTTGGATTTGTGCGCACTGCCTAAGGGTACTTCTTCCATCAATTCTACCTTCAAGAATATCTGTGTTTGTATTCCATGTAGTGTTGAAATTATGTAGGGGGATTCATGTTCAAATGTGAATGTGATTTTGAATATCTAGACCAATCCTTGTCATTTTAATGTCTCCCTGCACATCTCCAATTCTAAATACCAATTCCTCGGGATTGTATCCAACATGTGTATGAATTGGTGCATCCATTATGTCTTTGATTCTGAGCACCATAAAGCTATACATATTTTTATGTGACTCATTAGGTCGCCCTCTTCTATGTGTTTCTATGCACCTTCTACTTCCTTAGGCCCAAAGCGTATCTATATAAGTCTATTGCATTGTTCCCAGTCCTTCATTCCCTTTCTATGCGCAGCCCGCCATCTAGTTGGGGTTTATTTTAAGACAACATCCAGTGCAAAAAGCCTATGTTTTTCAAGTACCTGTAACTAAAATGGTTTTATAAACATATTAATCTCATTTATTGCATCGTACCTGGGTGGGTCACATAACTATGTGCCAATCCAGCACAAGGATCGATTTATATGTGTACATCGTCTATTTGATACTTCATGCATCCTCTACTGCCAATTCTCTGGACCAACTTCTGAATCTCATGTGCACAAAATGATACTTCTCCAACTTATCATGCCATTTGTTGTTGGGTCGACATGATCCTCCATCCGTGCAGTCATATTATATAAATTGTCCATGTTAGTTCCTCTTACTGAATCTATGTATCTCTTCCCTTCTGATGGGGCCAAAGGTGCAATAACCTTTAGATCCCCAACCCCGAGGATCATCTCCCTTCTTTTCAAGTTAATAATTGTCTAGTTATCAACTGTCCATTCCAATCCTATTAATGTTGGATATGGTTGACTATCATCTATGATCTCAATAAATTCAAAGTCTTCCATGCTACGCACCCGGTCTATGTTCACATGTACTCCCATTAGTTTCCCAATTGAAACTATCTTATGTTGACTCGTGACCCTTAACTAAACAAGGGACCACATTAGCTTAGTTTCTCCCATCATCTCCCATGTCTTCTTAGGTAGTGCAGTCACATCTTATCCTAAGTCTAGAATAGCATTATCCACATCGTACTACCCAATCTACGCATTAAAACTGAATTCCCTATTGGTTCTCTTCCTGTGTAGTACATTATTTACCATTATCTATGTGACAAGGGTGTCCCTTCCTTTTACGTAGTGATCAATCATGTTATATAATATATTGAGCACATTTCTATCCTTCATCAGTTCTACACAACTCTTTAAGAATTCGGTTAGTGTACTTACTTGCGCACTTGAATTTTTAGGTACCGATGGGTCTTCTATATGAGGCAAAGATGATGTTCACACTCCCCCATGTGGTCCAAGTATTTCCTTTCTTATGCTCTAATATGTCTCTTTTTTCTGTTGTGGATTGAATGCCAACATAGGCCCTACTGACTTTCTTACCCAGTGCTTTGTTTGGTTTCCTTGAGTTGTCATATCCACTCATGTTCGAGCTCCTCCACGAGTAACAAATGAGATTTTCGGTCCTTCACTACGTCTTTCAACTAATATCATCTGTAGAGTCTAATTATGATGTTGATTCTAGTTTGGGTTTCCTCTAGCCTGCCATTTTGCAACTAGTCCAAGACAGTCCTTCGTTGCGTGATCCAATGCTCTGCAATATGTGCATGTGGTACATAGGTTCTGGAAATCTCGAGCCAAGTGTCCATGAGGTTGATTATAGTTATAACAGATAATTATTCCTCATCCTCCTCTACCAAAATTCCCTCTACCTCGGCCTTTACCAAAATTTGATCTATTCCCCTAATTAAAACCTTGTTAACCATCATATTGTGCACTATTTCCATCTGTGTCAGTATTCTCTTCCTGGATCCTGTACATATCTGATGTGTGCTCACTTAGTAAGTAGAACATGTGATAGTCCTTCTCTTCATTCCCTACCGACTTGCAAAAATTGCAAAATAAATTATTTGGAGTACTCTGATATTTCTGAAGTAATGGACACTCAGTGACACGATGGCCCCATTTCTTACAAATATCATAGTATCTTCCTCTGGGTAGTGGATTCAGTGCTCCAGTTTCCAAATACTGCACGAATGTTGGTAATTCGTCCTTGTGATGACCTTCCATCCTGCACTTCATACACCAAACCTATTCTCATTTTTCCCTTCCCTTGGTAAGCTCGACCAACTTCATTGTTAATGCAGCCAACTGCATCTGAACCTGTATCATTCCTCCCGTGTCTCCTGCCAACAATTCTTCTAGTTTCATTACAATCTCCAGTGCCTCGAGCTGCGATGTAACCTTATGTTGAACCAAGGACCTTCGAATGTGTGGTATAATTTCAACAAGAAACCACTCATCTTGATGTTGTTGATCTGTAATTTGGAACGTCAATCTCCCCATTACATCCTTAAAGCGTTGATCAAAATCGCATACATAATTTGTTTGTACCTGTTTGATCTATTCTAGTTCGGTTATGTACTATGACTCTGAATTTTGATTTTTGAACTCCTTTAATAGCGCTTGTTTTATATCTGCCAAGGTATTGGCATATCTTGTAGGTGTAATGCTCTGTAACTTCATATACCATACCAGTACACGACCTCTAAATGTTGTTGTTGACTGCACAATTTTTACGACATCATCTCATATGTTTTTAGCAGCCCAAATTGTTTTGCAGACAAACAAATGTTGTTACAGATCCTCTAATCCTATTCCCTTGAATTCAGGAAGTCTAAGTGTATTATCCATTCTTGCCATGTTGGTTTGTGTATTCCCTCCTCTCGGTGATGTTGGTGGACTCTAATTTTGACTCTTTGTACTACTCCCACTATTCTAACTACTACCACTATGTACTCCTTGACTAACTATGATAGCTTTTGACAAGTCTTCAATTTTTATCTCTAACTGTGGTGACTCACATGGGTTCATGAATTCAACACAAGATCATGCCTGAGTAGGACTTATGGGTTCCTTTATTACTGGACTGGACTAAGACACTTCTTCTTTTCTTCCTCCGTATAGTATCTCCACGATTCAGACTTGTGTGGAAGGTCCACTTTCTTTAGGCTCATTGTGTTTCTCTTCTCTCCTAGCCCCAGTCTTTTCCCTCTTATACCTTCTTCCTCCGCGCAATTCTCCACAATTGCCTTCTTCCTCTAGTATGTTGCCTTCTTGCATCCTCAGTCTCTTCCTTCATCATTCATTGCTTCCTTCTCTCAGACGATTTCTCTTTCATCCTTCATCTCCCCCTATGTGCGTTAATCCCCTTTAGCTGTTGGACTTCATAATCATCATGTGTTTTTCACATAAAAACATATTTATCCATGGGTAAAATCATGAATATGGGTTACACTTTTGCTTGTTTTATGAGAAAAAAAAAACTGTATTTTCACAAGTTCTTCAACTTCCGGCATACAAAAGTATTTTTTTTTATTTATAATTTCACTTTACAGTAAAAACAAAACTTGTGAATAATTTAGTTAGCTTTCAATTGACTATTTTTCAAAAAAAATTTATCATGATTTAATATGTCAATTTGACAATTGTTTAACAGTATGTTCCTTAAACATGAAAGGAATGATAATGAGTAATATTTTTCTACAACAATGTATCTATTATTAAACTTATGTTTTTAAGAAACGAAATATACTACAACAATCTACAAAGACTCTATTTTATTATGACTATAATTTTGAATCGAACGAATGAATATTATAATTTCTAGAATTTTTTGAAGTTCATCAAGCTGAAAATGTTGCAGATTTTAAACACATGTTTTTCTACACCTTGTATCTTTCTTAATTTTTACTTAAACTAAAATCTAAATAAACCCTTTTGAAATAAACAGTTTAAGGATTATGAATATATTTTTTTATAAATTTTTCACTTTATATTTTTAGAGATACTGATATTTCATTTCACCGAATCATAATGTCTGCTGAAAATATTATGCACTGGTTTTTTTTTAAATTAAATAAAATTAGATAAAAATAAAGAAAATGAAAATAAATTATAGGAATTGAAAGTAGATTCAATTTTAGAAATGTTGGTGTCATTTTCGAAACCAAATTCTCAGTATTTGCAGGAGTCTACAACCTCTGAAGTTCAGGTAAGCTTGGGGAAATTCTCTGGTTTTTGTTTTGAGTCCCAATTTCATGTTTTCGGTCGAAACCTAGATTTTAACGAAATCCGTTAAAAATAAACATTTCGGCCGAAAAGTCTTTTGGCTGAAATATCTTACCACAGGAAAATAATTCATCCGAAAAAAAATTGTACACAAATTTCGAGGGCGCTATCACGGCACTATTCAATTTGACGTGCAAATTTTCGGCCGAAAAAATTCATAGCAACATTTTTTCGGCCGAAAAATTGCCGCTAAGAATTTGTGAGACCTGATTGTCACGAAATTGTTACCCATCTTCATGATTTTACCCCCATGTATTTAATTATTTCAAGAACCTCTCGCACGGTCCTTTGAAAAAAAATATTTCTGCAACAATGTATGATTGAATGAAATCTACTGCAAATTCTATAACTTAACCCCCTAATACACTATCTAACCAAAAATCAATTGCTCGAGTATTTGGGTTTCTTATCGAATTCATTTATTTTACCAATTTAGGAGTCCAATTCTTTGGCGTTGCAACTTTCTAGCCACTCTGTCAAAATTTCTGAGAATTCGCCAAAGAAAATTTCATGCAAGTTCATGAACACATACTTTTGCATTCATTGTTTGTCACTCATCATAGGGTTCTTGTTCTCTTGTCGCATGAATTCATGTTCTTTTCATTCAAACCAGTCAATGATTTCCCTCTTAGTCATCCTCCAAAACATTCCCTTAATCATAATTTCCTGATCCTAGAAACGGAACCATTTGTTGGGATAAAGTGGTTTTCGCATGGGTTGTAAGAACCAAGGTTTGGTTAAACTGTGACCAAAAAACCTTCAAGACACCGTCCCTTTTGGCATCACCTGCTTGCACAAGTTAAGTCTCACCCAATGTATCTATTGGGACTACAAGAACCAGGTTTTTGAAGTAGTAAGGGAAAGGGAGACGGGGGCACAAATCATTTTTCCTTATGCTAGCTTCTGTATGCTCTTGATTATTATAACCATTCATGAATATTGCATCATAACTAATCCATACACTAAATCTAGTCTGTGAATTATAACAACATCATTCATAACCACATATAAACAAGTAAAGAACACAAGATGAAAGATTATCTCTCAAAATCTATCTTTATTCATCATATGAACTAATTACATTCATGATTCTTACATAATCTCAACCTTTACGGATTCTACCCACTCTTTCTAGTCTACTAGCTCTCTTGCTCCCTATTCATTGTTAGCCCTCTTTTTACCCCACCCATTACATATTTATACCCAAAATATAGGGTTTAAATTCCTATTCTTATCTATCCCAAAATGACCCATTACAATGCAAGGCATGTCCAGCTTCAGTTAATTTGATGTTTTCCTTCTTTTACTTCTCATTATTTATACATATTTTTTGTTGTTATTCTATTTTCAAGAAGTTGAATTGTTGTCCTTTGCGCTCCCTTCTCTCACTCGCTTGATTTATCGTTCTATCTGTGCGTTGTCTTTGTCCTCCACATTATTCGTCCTTTTGTTCCCTTCTACGCACTTTATTCCTTATATGTTATTTCTTCCTTCTGTTCCCTTCTTCATGCTTAGGTTTTTCTCCAAAATTATATCCAAAACTGCATGTCCAACACAACCCACAAATTCTATTATGTTCCTAATCACTGGATTCTTTCAAAATATTTGTAGCTCCTTACCAAGTATTTCATCAATTCTGACTTCCAATGGAGTTGATATTTCTATGTATATTTAATTGAAGAATTATGGTCCGGGAGGCCCAAAAGACAAGAATTGTAATGCATATGTTTATCCCTGTCCTTTGAATTAATTATGTTGGAAAATTGAGAGAGGGGGGGGTGAATCAATATGATAACTTTCATTAATTTTAACCACAATATGTATTGTTTAACTTTATGAGTTGTTCATCAATAGCATTCAAAAAATCATGAGCATTATAGATAAACAGTGAACAAAGAGAAACAACACAAGTACAGAGTACACCATAACTTTACATGGAAACCCAATGCGGGAGAAAATCACATAATTTTTTTCTTATATGTCAGAAGAAATACATAATGAATATTTCTTTAGAATATCCAAAATACATAATGTCAAAAGATCCAAAATACACAAGAATGTGTGTCAAGTACAAAGAACAAGTGCACCAGCAATGTGCCTATGCAAATCTGCCTCATATAGCATGTACCATATAACCAATAGTACTTCAAGAGTATATAATCAACCTCACATGACCATACCTCAAGAAATCACCAAGATCCAATCTCAAACAAACATACAATCATACCTTTTACTTATGTAGATGACTATGTTGTACTTGAAAATTGTCACACATGCATGTAGACTTTCCTCGGCCTCTGCAGTCTGATGAACGCCTCATACTTCAGATCTTGTTGTGCCTTGGGGGATGAATCTTGATGTCTAGAAAGGCCTAGTATGATGAGATATAGGAAACCCATGGGGATGCCTCATAGGACACTTACTGGCTGACCCACAGGGATGAACCAAATTAGGGTTTTCTCATATTTTCACGTTCTCCTCTGCAACCATGAAAATTTGTCGTCGCTCTTCCTCCGTTGACTCATATTTGCACTACCTCATATTTGTCAATGGAGTTCTTGTCAAACACATTTCACAAGATATATTTTCAATGTGCTAAATAGGTGCCTCTCGGCATTGAATTCCCCATCATACATGGGAAATTTGAATTTTACATCAAGCTTAAGTAATGGAATATCATACTTTTGTTTATGAGAATGTTTTCTTGTAGTAGAAATTGAACTTGTACTTGAAGAAGGAGAAGATGGAGATGAAGGAGGTGAAGGAAGAGGTTTAGGAGGATCCTCTCCTTCTTCTCTTTTGTCTTGTTTTGAATATTCCCCTTGAAAATGCCTCTTTTGTTCCAAGTAATGATCATATAACACCTTTACCATCTCTGACATGGCGAAGAAAGTCTTTTGAAACTCTATCTTGTTCTTAGACATTCCTTCTTCAAATGTCATATTCTCACTTTGAGATGCCCTCTTTCTCGATCCAATCTCAGGATCCCATTCAACAAACTCGCCTTCACCATGACTTAGATTTTCCTTGGTAATCATGCAAACTCAAACAACCAACTATCAACTTGCTCTGAAACCACTTGATCTGAAATTGTCTTTTAAAGACTTGGTTGAGTTTTAGGAATGTGTTAAATTACCATTCAAAAACTTAAATGAGGAAGGAGATATTAATGAAATAATTTTGCAGCCATCATAAAGAATATAGAACAAAAATTAAACATTAAGAACAACAAACCAGAACACCAATATTGTTAACGGAGTTCGGAAAGGTTTCTTACGTCTCCGAGCCTATGTCTTAGTGGGGGAGGCTTTCTTATTAATATTAAATACTGAAAAATTATACCTGAAGTATATCAATTGGATTACAAACTATTCTGGTTATGTTCTTCTTGACCTCAAGAATCCAACACAACTAACGACACTGAAAAAGGTTGAGTGTAGCTCCCGGAAATGGCCTCCAAACTTTTCTTCCTTAATGGCTTCCCTGCATAAAATTGGCATAAGCTTTCAAAATATTCATCATTTTTTTTTATGAACCCTTTAATGTTGTCAAAAACCTCTGATTTTTATATATTTGGAGTTGGGGGTCATCTCCCAACTTCCCCCCAAGATCTAGCCTCCAAATCCTAAATTTTGGGCAAAAATCAGGCTAAATCAGTATAAAAAAATCCAAACTATAGCCCCAAAACCCATTTTTTGATCATTTTTTGTTAAGCTCCCACGAATAGGGTATGCGCCCCTTTATATGGTTGTATGGGTTCTATGTGGCCAGGATTTAGACACTTGCACCCTAGTCCTCAACCCTTGGTCCTATGTGCATCGCCATATGTCCTCGGGCTGGTGTACACTTCCGCACCCTCCGAACTGCTCTCGGTCTAGCTCATGGTTAGTCGGGCTAGCCCCCTGCCGAACGGGGCTTATCCCAAAAACCCCACAACATCAAATTCAAATAAATATTTTTCCACATGTATAAACAAAAAGAAACATAGCTCAGATGATGCACCCCCTTTCATGAAATCGTTGGCTATGTGGTGGTCAGGTAGTCGAATCTTCCAGAGGTTGTAAAAAAATTTGGGGTGCCACGTGGTGCCCTGTGATTTGGCCACATTTCACACTGTGATTGGACCATACAATCTAGTCATCAAACTAGTCACCTATACAGTCAACCCGTACGCTATGTGTCGACATGTCATCCTTCCACATCACTGTCGTACCTACCATGTGTCATGATTACGTTGGTGCCATGTCACATCTATACAGCCACATATCATACCCATAGCCTACCATATGTCACCATGTCAGCATATGTACATCCATGTGTCACTTTCATACACTATACCACATGTCAAAAATTTATAGATCCAATGCAGCCTTGAAAACGCCAAAAATGAGTGACACATGTCACCTATGGTGTTGCCATGTGTCCCTATTGATGTCATCATGACATCATTCTGATGTCACCTAACATGTCATGTTGACGTTAGCAGTACGAGCTGTTAACTATTGACTTTGACTTTTTTTGCCTATTTGGGAAATCGATCAGAACACATTAACTTTCACATACAGTGTCCATTTGCGGAAAACAACATATGGTTAGACTCAGCATGACGAGCCCAACATAATGACACTAGTTTCATCTAATTCTGAGAAATTTTATTTTTAGGCCTTCCTAGATCCATTTGGATCACACCTCCGCACTAAGACCTTTTGGTCCTCCAAAATAATATTAACCAGTCATCAAGTGTGGGATAGGCCTACACACTTGTCCTTTGTCTTTAAACTCTATCCTATGCACCTATCGCGTCATAATCAATTGCAAAATACAACTGAAATCATATTGTTATCCACTTGAACTCGTTCACATCTTACTAAATCCACTACCATCCATGTATAAAACATTAACAATGATAACATCAAAAATATGACTAAAATTGAACCAATATGTTTGATGTGCTTGCACGGCATTAACTTATCTTGAAGCAAAGTATGATTGAATTCCCATCCTACAACCATATCATGTCCATGTTTAAGATTGACTGCTTTGCTTGGCACAATTACAGGTGTGTTGCTTGCATAGGCTTCCTTCCTTAATTGTTCCATTATTTGAAGAGATTGATTTGCTTTTATGTGATGAGCATGTACAACATATTTGTTTCCTTCTTT
Source organism: Picea glauca (assembly GCA_000966675.3). Lineage (NCBI taxonomy): Eukaryota > Viridiplantae > Streptophyta > Pinopsida > Pinales > Pinaceae > Picea > Picea glauca. The sequence goes on along the minus strand of JZKD02S2069455.1, from coordinate 91,116 downwards.
AATTAAGTGATATTGATTTTGTTCCCTAAATAAGATTGTTTTGTGATCATACAAATAAGGGCTTCCTAAGACCATTCCACATGTTTCTAGTGGCACCACATCACATGTTACTTCATCCACATACTTAGATGTAATTGCAAACTTGATGATACATTACTTTGTTATGGGCAATCTATGATCTTTGCTTATCCAATTTAGTGAATAGGGTTTGTGATGCATCTTAGTGTTTAATCCCAATTTCTTAACCACTTCCTATGAAATTAAGTTGGATTAAGATCCACTATCTATCAATGTATCGATCTTAGTATGTTTCATTATGACCCTTATATGAAACAATTTACTTCTTGAATCAAAATCATCACCAATTTTACCTATCAAACCAATTGTTGTGATTTTAGTCTCATCACCTATATCATACCCCAAGTCTATTGGCCATGTTGTTGTTGCAACTGTTTTCCTCTCTTTCCTCTCTTTGAACCAATTTGGTCTCTTCTTTGGATGCAATTGCCACCAATGATCATCACTGTGCCCTTCTTTCTTGCAATGTTTGCAAGAGAGATTCTCTTCCTTCACTGTTGTGGAATTTATTTTCTTTACATTCCCCTTTCTTTTGTCTTCTCTCCTTGAATACGATTCCCCTGATACACCAAATCTTGTTTTCCATGTTTCAATATATGTTGCTTGAACATAAACCTCATCAAGATTAGTAGGTCCAAACATAAATACAGTGTTACGAATATGTGCAGGTAAACCTCCTATATACTTCATAATATTTTCGTATGTATGTAATGGAATATTTAACATCAATGCCATCTTACGAAATTCATATGTGTTTTCATGCACTATTTGTTCTTTTCTTAGTTTAAGACGTTTCCATTCAATTAAATCATTTTCCTTATAAACCAAAGGATAAAACTTTTTTCTAATGCAAAAACAAAATATTTACATGATGGAAATACATTAGCAACTTGTTGAGTACCATGTTGCAACTTACTCTGCCACCAGATGAGTGTTGTGCCTACAAGATAAAGCAATGCCAATTATATTTGGGTTGCCTCATCTTTGATTTGTTTCACATTGCAATAAACTTCATCTGTCTGACCCAGTTATCAAGCCTCACAACATTGAATTCCCTATCATACATGGAAATCGAATTTACATCAAGATTAAGTAATGGCATATCATGCTTATGTTTATGAGAATGTTTTCTTGCGATAGAAGTTGAACTTGTACTTGAAGAAGAAGAAGATGGAGATGAAGGAGGTGAAGGAGGAGGTTTAGGAGGGTCTTATCCTTCTTTTCTTTTGTCTTATTTTGAATATTCCCCTTGAAAAGCCCTCTTCTGTTCCAAGTAATCACCATATAATACCTTTACCATCTCTGACATGGCAAAGAAAGTCTTTTAGAACTCTATCTCGTTCTGATACATTCCTTCTTCAGATGTCATCGTCTCACTTTGAGATGCTCTCTTTATCGATCCAATATCAAGATCGCCTTCACCACAACTTATATTTTCCCTGGTAATCATGCAAACTCAAAAAACCAACTTTCAACCTACTCTAATGCCACTTGATCCAAAAATTATCTTTTAAAGACTTGGTTGAGTTTTAAGCGTGTTAAATTACCATTCAAAAACTTAAATGAGGAAGGATATCTTAATGAAATAATGTTTCCGCCATCATAAAGAATACAGAACAGAAAGTAAACATTAATAACAACAAACCATAACACCAAGATTGTTAACAGAGTTCGGCAAGGTTGCCTACGTCTCTAGACCTATGTCTCAATGGGGGAGGCCTTCTTATTAATCTTCAATGATGCAAAATTACATTTGAAGTATCTCAATTGGATTACAAACTGGTCTAGTTGTTTTCTTCTCTACCTCAAGAATCCAACACAACTAACATCACTGAAAAAGGTTGACCGTAGCTCCCAGAAATGGCCTCCAATGTTCACTTCCTCAATGGCTTTCGTGCATGAAAAAGGCATAAACTTCCAAAATATTCAGAATTTTTTTGTTTCTGAACCCATTCATGTTATCAAAATCCTCTAATTTTTATAGATTTGGAGTTGGGGGTCATCTCCCAACTTCCCCCCATATCTGGCCTCAAAAAGGGCTCCAGATCCTCAATTTTGGGCAAAACTTAGGCTAAATCAGCATAAAAAAATCCAAACTATAGCCCAAAAATCCATTTTTGGATAATTTTTGGTTAAGCCCCCAAGAATAGGGTGTGTGCCTCAAAAAGGGCTCCAGATCCATATCTTTGGTCGTACGGGTTCTATGTGGCCGAGAGCTAGGCGTATGCGCCCTAGTCCTCGGCCCTTGGTCCTCTGTGCGTGGCCATATGTCCTCGGGCTGGTGTACACCTGCGCACCCCCCAAACTTCTCTTTGTCTAGCTCCTGGTCAGTCGGGCTAGCCCCCCACCAACTGGGGCTTATCCTCAAAACCCCGCAACATCAAATTCAAATAATTTTTTTTCCACATGTATAAACAAGAAGTAACATATCCTAAACAATGTGCCCCCTTTCATGAAGTCATTGGCTATGTGGAGGTCGGGTGGTCGAATATTGTGGAGGTTGTAACAAAATTTTTGACCAACCAATATTGGAAAAATTCGGGGTGCGAAGTGGCACCCTAATATTGGTCCATGTGTCACCTTGTGATTGGACCATATAATCCAGTCATCGACCTAATCACATGTACAGTCAGCATGTATGCCATGTGTCGACATGTCATCCTACCACATCACTGTCATACCTGCCACATGTCATGTTGTCGTTGGTGCCACATCATGTCCTTACAGCCACACGTTGTACCTAGATCCTTCCACCTATTTCCATGTCATCGTCCGTACATCCACGTGTCACTTTCGTACAGTGCCACGTGTCAAAATTTTACAGGTCAAACTTAGCCTTGAAAAAACCAAAAATGAGTGACACATGTCACCACCTCATGTTGCCACATGTCCCTTCAAATGTCATCATGATTTCATGTTGATGTCACCTAACACATCATACTGATGTATTGCTGACGTCAGTAATACGACCTATTGACTTTGACTTTTTTTGCATGTTTGGGAAATCGATCGAAACACGATAACTTTCGCATACGGTGTCCATTTGTGGAAAAAAATATATGGTCAGAGTCAGCGCGATGAGCCCGATGCAATGGCACTATTTTTTTTAGATTCCAATAACTTTGATTTTTAGGCCTTCCTGGATCCATTTGGATTAGCAGTTAACATCATCTATAGCAAAACAAAGAGAGAAGGAGAGAAGAAAGATTTGTATCATATAGCAAGAGGAACAGGTCACCCCACCAGGTCCATTGTCACCTAAGAATTCTTAATATGAGCTTGTGATCACCACCATGCAGCAAGATAAAACTCCTAGGACAAAAACAAGGAGGCAAAAGAAAACTAAACAACATAGTCCCGAGATTGTTGTTTTAGCATTTGTGCCTATAGAAACCTTATTTAAGGAATCCCTTGAATCTAAATAGAGTGGAAGAAGGAAAGGGAACCATGACCCTGAAATGCCCAGTAAACCTAATAGAAAAACGAGGATCACAAATCAATTGATCCTAAATTATAAAGCACTGTTTAATCCATGTTTGAAAGACCGGCAAACCATAGTAATTGAGGATGAGGACATCGAAGACGACATCTATGGATTTTCCAATACAGAGGAGATGGTTATCCACACATTGAAAAAGATGTCAGGGGATAAGGCAAGGCAAAAATATAAAGGGGAGACCTCAGGGATAAACTATATTGTTGTAAATACAGAGTACCCTATAGACTTGGATTTAAAACAAAATGTAATGGACTTTGGCCTAGACCCTGAGAAGGACTTTGATGGAATAACCCTAGATACAGAGCTAGTTTCTGAGAAAGTTTCACATGACACCAAATCATATATTAAAGAACAAATATTGAAGATGAAGGAACATATGAGGGAGCCACATGACAAATTTTTTGAGATAGCACCCAGATATGAGATGAGGCCAAGAAAATCTAAGTTGTCCATTGACCTCAACAAATCTGTCATAGACAAAGAATAGTGGCTAAAAGATAGAAGTAAGTTACAATTCTTGATCAAACCAAATGTCAAAGTTGACATAGGTATATATGAAAACCACCATGTACAAATTTTGAAGCAAAAAATTCATAGTTTACATTAGCAGAAGTAAGATCTAGAAATGCAACATACTAAGATACAAAATTTAATACCAAACATTGCAAAAGAAGCATTAGAAAACATGCTTGTTCTTGAAAGAGATAATCTAAGAGGAATATTGTTGTCAAAGGAGAAAGGATTCAGGACTTGTGCCAGTTGATCCACCTGTATTCCAATTTGCTCTCCAGTTGGAGTGTATGTGGGCATCCATGCACATCCACTTGTCAGCTACAACTGTTGAAGGTTTTTATTAGGAGTTGTTCTCCTTCAGTTGTCAACAATAGTTATAGTTGCACTTATAGAGTTGTGTTGTTTTAGTTCAAGATACTACTGCCAAGTGTAATAAGGGGTCATTTTATTTTGATATGAATCATACTTTTTCTAAGTTCGAGTTGAAGGGAAGTCATGACTAATACTTCCAACCAAATACACTCAGGTCAAAGAAATGTTTTCATGTTGTAATGAAGGAGTGACGGTCAAGTTGTTTACATAGTCTATTTGTAATGTGAAGTTGAAATTTTGTGTTAGATCCTAGATAGATGGTCGAAACCCTCTTGGAAAAGAGATAAATAGACAGATTTTTTAATGTAATAAGGTTCAATTTTTGGGAGATCAAGAATCAGAATTTTGGCAGGACCTAAAGCATAAGACTATAAAGTTTCTTACCTAGTGAATATAAGTTTTGGTGACAGTTTTTGTTTTTCTTCTCAAGTATTTATGTGTTCTTAATCTTATATAGATGCAAGTTGGAAATGTATGAAATGTGTAGTTTCCTTTCCTTTTAGCTATTGTTTCAATGAACTGTTTATTTCTATGCAACATGTTTTCAGTTATTGTTTGCAGTAGATAGTTTACTGTATTACAACCTTGTTTGTATGATTTGTGTCAAGATACATCTTTTCGACCTAGAATATTATTTCAAGTCTGAATTTTGATATAGCAAGTAACAAATTGAATGCTTTCTTTTATTTCCTTTGTTTTATTCTCATATCTTTACTTGCTCACCAAATTTCATGCCACCAGCTAAGGGAAACCCTACAGTGATATTGTTGAACAGTTCAACCAAGTCTCTACCCTTAAAAACCTATCTCTCAGCTAACCAGCAAATTCAATGCATAAAAATCCATCATTCCAAAACTTGAGGTGGCCTAGCTCTTCCCTTTAGTAGTCAGGTGCAAACCTTAGGACCAACATCTTATGGCATCATTGTCGAGGAACAAAGTAACAAAGTATCTTTCACTGGGAGGACAACAACGATCATATCTGATCTTTGATGGCGAACAAAGATCAGGTACAAAGGTGACTTCCATCTTTCACCTGGTGACTCCACTAAATGCAAACCTGTTAAGAAATTCTGGCTCCCAATAAAGGATCTAGGAAATCAAATCTTGAGCATACTAAAACTCCAAAAATCAACCTTTATCTTAATGGTGACACATCCAACTTGGATTTAGAGAGAAAATTAAGGAATACTACCTTTCTCAAAGATACCCCTTTCCATCCAAAGATAAGGCTACATTTGAAAAAATTGTCTCTTTCCACAACAAGAAGTAGCTTGAGGTTGTCATTTTTCAAAATCACCTTGTCATTATCCCTCACACATCCCCGGTCTCAACTTCTACCTTTTCATATCCTCCATCAACCACACCCACAACTTATCCTCAACCTCAGAGTCCATTTGTACCAAACATGGTTGTAAACAGGATGGAAGCCATCATTACATCTAGGTATGCACCTTTAGTGTTGCCTCAAAAATTAAATGCCTTTCCCACAAGTGACTATATGAAATATCTATCAAGGTACAATGGTGAGGGGGAGGTGACTATTGAAGAAGATCTGGTGGGATTTTATAGTTTTGAAGAGAACTTTAACATTGAACATGCAGATGTATGGATGAGGTTCTTTGTGTAGAGCTTGGATAAAGAGGTAAGGAAGTAATTTTGTGGACTTAATCCCAATTCTATCACATGTATTGAGGCATTGGATGAGGATTTTCTAAAAAAATGGGGAGATAGGAGAGACTACATGTATTACATAATTTAGTTTGGGGCTTTAATAAGGAAGAATGGTGAGAATGTGTCAGACTTCACTAAGAGATTCAACAAGATGTATAACAAGATTCTTTATGATTTTAAGACAACTGAATTCTCAGCCAAGATCACATTTGCAATTATTTTGATGTTAAATTTTCTCTTTTGTTGAGGGAGAGGAGGTCCAACACTTTATTCTCCATGCAAGAGGAAGTTATTAAGGTTGATTCTAACATCCTAGCATCAAAAAAATTGAAGAACAAATCATATAGGGATAAAAAGAAGCAGAGGGAAGAGTTTCCTTCATATTCCAACCCAGCAGAATCTGACTCAAAGCTAGATGAGGTGACCATAACCTTGAAATCCCTAACTTCAGAGATAGATAAACTGAAATGGGAAACCAAGAATCCTAATAGGCCATATGGAAATGTTGGAAACAAAAATACAAATCAGTTTAGAAGTCCTAATAATGCTCCTCAACTCATGGAGAGGGAGAGGAGAAATGTTGAAGATCGGAGAGTTGTACCTCCTTTCCAGAACAATGAAATTAAGGAGATGGATGTGGAAAATGATGTTGTATATAATCATTTTGTATTATTTAATGAAATTGATCTTTATCCTAGTCATCTAACACAACAAGACTATGAAATCTCACAGTTGTCAAACTAGTTTGATGATGATGTAAAGGAAGAAGAAATATTTCAAAGTCAACCTCAAAAGAAGTATGATTTAAGGCCTAGGCCAGGGGATCCAAAAACTAATGCACCTGTTCAAAATAAAAAATCATATCTTCCTCCCAAGAAAGGTCTAAACAAAGATATAAATCAAATAAAATTGATTAGCCACAACCATTTAAACATGTTGTCCCAGAGGTAAACGAAGAAAAAAAATAGCCAATTTCTTTCAGCATAGAGCATGAGCTAAGTAATATTAAGATACTTGTGCCTATGACAGAGTTACTGAAAAATGAAACATTCAAGAACTCGATTATGAAGGTTTTGAATCCACCTATTTATACTATATCATCTGATGTAATCAGCTTGTAGGACAAGAACCATGTTACCATTGTTGGCCAACACATTGAAGATGGGTCTGATGCTTCTCCACCTTTTTACATATCCTTGAATGTCCATGACAAAATCTTGCATAATTTCTTAATGGAATCAAGTGCCTCTCATAATGTCATGCCTAAGTTTGTTATGGAAGAGCTGGGGCTAGAGATCACCAAGCCATACGAGGATATTTACTCTTTTGATTCTAAAAAGGTCAAATTCTTGGGATTAATTAAATATCTAGTTGTTTCTTTGTCTCAGCTACCCATGAAAAGTGTAGTTATGGATATCATTGTAGTTGACATACCCCCCAAGTTTGGTATGCTTTTGTTCAGGACATGGGCCAAGAAAGTAGGAGGATCCCTATAGATGGATATTACATATGCAACCATCCCTATCTTCGGAAGAGAACACATGAGGTTATACAGATAAGTCAGATTGGAATATATTGTCAGTGATCATCAGAATCCAGGTAATCATCCAATTTATGTTGTTGAGGATGAAATTGGGTCATATATTATTCATGTAAATGATGATGTTGCAAAAATATCAGTTAGCAAATGCATAAATCAACCACTAACAGGACAAGGAAATGAAGTCTGGAAGATGTACTTTGATGGATCATCTTCAAAGGAGAGTTTTGGTGTTTTTATAGTCCTCATTTCCCCTTCAAAGGAGGTGATTACACTCTCATAAAAGATATAATTTGAAACATATAACAATATAGAAAAGTATGAGGCCTTGGTGTTGGGGTTGAGAGATGCTAAAGGCATGGCCATTGACAAATTGGTAGTCTTTGGTGATTCTGATCTAGTTGTCAATCAAGTCAAAGACATTTATCAAGAAAAACAACAAAGGATAAAACAATACATAAATGAGGTATGGGACTTAGTGGAAAATTTATTTCTAGCATTCAATATTTCCTTTATCCCCAGAGATGCTAATCAGAAGGTAGATTATTTAGCCCTGGCTACTAGTACCTTTAGGCCTCCTATTTGTCCAAATGTCAAATATGAAGTGGAGGTTAGGCACGGGACAACTATATCAGACAATGTTAATCACTAGAAGGTTTTTAGTGATGACTTGGAGCTCAAATGATTCCTACAAATCATTGAATAATTTTCAAACATCTCCATTGATCAAGAGAATGAGGAATATGGAACAGAAAATCAGCAGGCACCTCCTTTTATGAACAAGGTGGTTGGACACAACATTCTAGAGCTCAATATAAATCATATCCCAAGGGGATTAGTACCACTTGAGAGGTTGTTTGACAGCAATGATGTCTTGAGGAAAGTTGTCATGAAAAATCAGGAGCATGAGGTCATGGACTCCAATATTGGGACAGCTACAAATCCCAAAATAGTCAATATATCAAGAGCATTGCTAGATGAACAAATAAACAGGTATGCCAGCCTTATGAAAAAACTTTCTTATATTTTTGCATGGTCTTATGAGGACTTTAAGACCTTTGATACTAACATCATTCAACACAAGCTTCCTCTGAAGGTGGGATCAAATCCATTTAGGAAGAAAATTACACAATTGAATGCTCTACTAATGTCTATTATTGAGAAAGAATTGAAACGAATGCTTGATGCAAAAATCATTGTTCCCTTAATATATTCATATTGGGTGGCCAACTTGGTGCCTATCTAGAAAAGGAGTGGATAAATACGCTTATGTGTGGAATTCATGAACCTGAACAGGTGTTCACTGAAAGAAAATTATCCTTTACTGAAGATGGACCATATTTTCCAAAGGGTAGTAGGTGCCCATAGAATTTCCATGTTGGATGGATATTTTGGATACAACCAAATAGCAATTCTTGAAGAAGACAAGGAAAAAACAACCTTCACCACCCCATGGGGCACATTCAGGTGTGAAAAAATTCCCTTTTTCCTGATGAATGTAGGGTCCACTTTCCAAAGGGCCATGGACATTGCATTTGTGGGTGAAAAGGACAAGTTCATGGTTATATACCTTGATTAAATCACCATATTCTCAAAATATGATGATGAACATCTACATCACCTGGAGAAAAAATTTCAAAAATGAAGAAGTTATGGAATTTCTTTGAATCCAAAAAAGTCTCATTTTTCTATGTTAGAAGAGAAGCTCCTCTGCCACATTATATCAGCAGGGAGAATAAATATAAACCTAGAAAGGGTAGATGCCACTCAAAAAATTAGCATCCCTAGGAATAAGAAGGCCATCCAATCTTTCATAGGAAAAATAATGTTTTTTGAGGCGCTTTGTTCCAAATTTTGCTGAGATCATAAAACCTATTACTAACATGTTGAAGAAGAATGTTTTCATCATATGGTCATAGGAATCCAGATCATCCTTCTATAGGATTAAGTAGGCTTTGATTGAATCCCATGTTCTGGTTAGTCCAAACTATTCCAAAGAATTCTTGGTTTACTCCTTTGCCTCCGAGGAGACTATTGTTGTTGTATTACAGCAAAAGATTGAAGAAGGGAATGAACAACCCATTTCCTTCATAAAATCACTCAAGGATGTTGAACCAAAATATGACATATTGGAGAAGCAAGCCTATGCATTAGTCAAATCCTTGACGGCCTTCAAGGTGCATGTTCTACAATCCATCACAATAGCTTATGTTCCTACTAGAAATGTGAAGGAAATTATTGTCCATCCAGACAATGAATGAAAGAGGGGAAAGTGGATAGTCAAAATTTTATAATATGACTTGCACATAAATCCCACTAAGTTGATTAAGGGACAAGGCCTTACAAAATTGTTATTTGATTCAAAATATAAAAAAACATTGGAATTACAGCATACCTTTAACCAATCAAATTCCCCAGTCATGCAGGTTGGGAAGGAAACCATGCAGGTTCTTGATCAGTACTTTCTTTCAACCTGGTCTAGAGATATTTTTTATTTTTTTCAACACATAGAATTTCCACCAAAATTGGAGAAACCCAAAACTAGGTCTCTTAAATTGAGAGTTGTAAAGTTCTGCATCATAAACCTGAATTTATATTGGAAAGATCCCGATGGTATTTCGCTGAAATGTCTAGATGAAGATGAGTCAAAACAGTTCATAACATATATGCATAGAGGAGCTTGTGGAGGACGCCAGCATTGGAAAGATACAACCCTCAATATTCTAAGGGTCGGATACTACTGGCCCACCATATTTTATGATGTGTTTGCCACAATTAGATCTTGTGAAGAATGTCAGAAATTTGCTGGAAAATAGAAATTGATCTCACAACCATTAAAACCCATTACTGCTAGTGGTCCATTTCAACAATGGGACCTAGATTTCATAGGTGAGATAAACCCACCCTCTAGTGGATAGAACAAGTGTATTCTTACTGGCACTCACTACTTCAAAAAGTGGATTGAAGTTGTTCCTACTAGGAATACTACTGATAAGGTGATCATAAATTTCTTGGAGACAAACATATTTTCCAGGTTTGGGTGCCCCAGAAAGTTAGTAACAGAAAACGCCCAATCATTCAAGTACAGTGCCATTATTGACTTATGTGGGAATTACATAATTGTCCTAACACACTCTACACCATATCACCCATAGGGAAATGGGTCGTCTAGGTCATCAAACAAGACCCTCATCAAGATCATCAAGAATCTACCAGATGAAAATAAAAAATATTGGGACTCCAATATTAAGTATGCCTTGTGGGATCACAAGATCAACACCAAGAATTCATTGGGAACCTCCCCATTTTAGCTATTTTATGGGGTGGATGTTGTTTTTCCAACCCAACTTGGTCTACCAGTCTTAAAAATTTTACAGGAGAAAGTGAACGAACCTAATGACATCCAAAGGAGACTTTTTAAGATTATTGAAGTCCTGAAAAGGAGAGAAACATTGAATGAGAATACTGAGGCATACCAGAGCAAGGTCAACGCATGCATTGATAGGAAAACCAAAAAGGAAATTTTTTCAAGCAGGGGACCTAGTTTTGAGGTGAGATGCCAGTAAGGAGGAAAAACCCAAGCATGGTAAGTTCGATAATATTTAGTTTGGTCCATTCAAAGTGGTCAAGGTTTTGGATGATAATACATTTATACTAAAAAATATGGATGATATTGAGATCTTTGGAGGCCCAGTTAATGGATGCTTCTTGAAGCATTACTTTGCTTGATGGACCAGAGGTGGTCCATCCTGTACAATAGTTGGTTTCATTTCCATTTTGATTTAATAGTTTTGCTTGAATAAAGAATCCATATACCAACAAAGGCACTCAGGTGTAGCTGCATTTTTGAGTTTCAATCAAAATAAGATAGGTAACAGGGTTGGTAAACATAGCATGAGTGATTGGTAGCAAGTGGGAGCATAATTAATGAACTAAGGAACCTAGTTTGTTGTTCTTAACAACTCATAGGGAAGTGTTATCCCCGGTTGGAGTCAATGTTAAACCCTAGGTATACACCTCTTACTTATTTTCCTCCGTCATCCCATCCATCTATCAACATATTTCTTGCTTAGTTTCTTTTCAATGGTGTGTTGATTTATTCTCATCTTCCTATTTGTTTTTCATCATTTTCTTGCTCTTTACAAGGTTAATACATGTTTTGGTTTAAATTGAATAACACACATCACCATGTTTATGTCACTAGTGGGTTGCTAGCAGGTTAACCTAAGCCTTTGATGCAAAAGGACACCAATTGCAAGAATGTGTATGTTCTTGCAAACAGCAGAAAACACGTTATTTGTTGGTTTTAACGTTAAAAAATTTTAAAAATTTTAAATCAAGATGTGTTTCCGCCTCTCATGTTTGTACATGTCACTGAGCACTCAAGTTCATGTGGGTTGCCACCAGTTTGACCATCATTACAGAATTCGTGTTAAGGTTCATGCAAGTTTGTGCCTTGAATTGTTATCATCGCGGGATCATGGGCAATTATCGTTGTAGGTGGTAAAGGAAATCAAATTAATGCATGCATTAGTCTAGCATTTCCAGCGGAAGCAGCTAGAACGCAATGGTTTCTCCCCAAGAGTATTGGAAATTGAACATAATAGAGCCACAGGGGCTCGAACTATTTGAAGCCATTCCAAAAATTAGAGACATTTTCATCAAGGTGGAATGGTTTTATTTTATCTGCGCTTTTAATGGGCACCACACTGGAGTGGCCCTGCTCTTTGCACAGGAATTTTATGGGTTTCATACCCAACTCGGGGACACCAAAATTCATATTATAGATCATTTTATTGGAGTAGCCTCCGTTGTCCCAGTGAATGGGGAGAGATGGTTCAAAAAGGGAATATTCCCAACTGAGGTATGCAACAAATTCCTGGTGGCAGAACGCAAAACTCCTGATTAGAGTCAGGGTATCTCAATTATGTGTATTAAAGATGAGTGGTGGGGCATCCTCACTGCAGTCCAAAGGTGTATTACAAGTGAAGGTCATTTCTCGATTCTACACTGTTATCACCTTCGTTTCCTTATGCATTTAAGTGGTGACAATGAATTAAACCTCCCTTTTTATTTTCTTAAAATTAACGAAGATGTCTAAAAGGGTCCAGAGTCACCCTAAATATTCTCACAAAATTTTATATCACTAGGGTTTTATAAAAATCTTGGTCCTCTTTGCTTTAGGTGAAATAGAAATGATATGGAAATATTTTCTACAATCTGTAGGGTTACGGGAAGAAGGACAAGAAACTGATTAGAAACAATAGGAACGAGAATTTGATTGACAGTATGAAGAGAAAAGGGATGAGGATAACCAAGAAATGAGGGTTTCCCCTAAACCTGGGTGCTCCTCAAAATATACCCAACAAAGTAGAAATAAGAAAAATACACCTAAAAAGAGGGGAACCCAATATAAATAGGCACAAACAATTACTTCATCAAAAGAGGAGATCCCTTGAAGGTACTTAAGATCATCTACAGCAAAACAAAGAGAGAAGGAGAGTAGCAAGGTTTGTATCAAATAGCAAGAGGAACAGGTCACCCCACCAGGTCCATTTTCACCTAAGCATTCTGAAGGTGAGTGTGTGACCACCACCATGCAGCAAGATAAAACTCCCAGGACAAAAAAAAGGAGGCAAAAGAAAACTAAACAACACAGTGCTGAGATTGTTGTTGCAGAAATTGTTCCTATAGAAACCTTGATTAAGAAATCCCCTGAAGCCAAACAGAGTAGAAAAAGGAAAGGCAACTAGTGTTGATGTTTGGGCAACATCGGAAAGACATTCTACTAAATTGATAATTAATAATATGATTATTAATTATTAAGCAATACTATTAATGTAATAATATATTTATAATATAAAGTATAAATATATATAATAAAGTATAAAGTATATTTATATTATAAGTATAATATAATATAAAGTATAAATATATTTATTACCCAAGGGACGCATCTCTTCATGGATGGTCACCATGGTCACCATATGTTCTTTATAAATACAAAATTCATCATTGTAATAAGATATCCATTCACATACAAGATCATCTCTTACGAAAAATCAACATGGTATTAGAGCGGGAATGGGCTTGACTCCCTCACAGGAGGGCCCAAGAAAATGAGAGTAGAGTAAAGTCTTGGGAGTGTTAAATTTATGGGGTTTTTGCAATCTCTATGTACAACATATTTACTTTTTACTCCTACCTTAATTATAGAAAGAATTCCATAAACTATGGTGGGCAGTAATTTCTAGTAAAAATGTATAATTACCTAAATATAAGGAACGTACTGCATATTTACTTCTACTTATATTTATGCAAAGAATTGCATGAATTATGGAGGAACAATTTAACAAAGTCAAATACTATGTGGATGGATTATAACCAAATTAATATTTGGGTAGTTATGGGAGGTATTCTCCAACTATTTATAAGAAAGAAAATTTAATTTAATTTTCAAAGAGACATGTCTTTTTGGATCAATTTAATATCACTATAAACAGATACAACAATAGACTCACATATTTTTCTCTCTCACACGTGGGAAGTGATCTAAGGATGAGGTCGAAGTTTCTAAGTAGTTGAAATTTTCTAAGTGTAATTACTTAGTGATGTTCTAGAGTTTACTAAAGTAATATCGTTGGAAGTAATCACCACTTGCAAAAAATTGTGTTTGTCTAATTTAACACTAGAAAATCAACATGGTTAGCAGTATGACATTGTGTATATGATGGATGTGTGTTAGTAGAAGACGTATCATTTCGAGGGTCATTGTATATAGGTGTGCACAAGATAAATTGATCTCCTCTGGGAGATGTTTTTTTTTTGTTCTTGTTTCTTGTTCTGGGAACATCACATGTAATAGCTCTAAGAAGGAGCCATAATGACAAATGCAGGAAGCAACATGAAGCAAGACTATCCAGAAATAGAGTTGTGCACATCCATGTAATGAATAAGAAGAGGAGGTCAGCACATGAAGAGGGAGTAGATGACTCCAAAGACTATATAGCCTTAGAGGAAGTGATGGCTTCAGATGTTTTTTGCGGGAAACTCAATAGTCTCATGATGACATGTTTTAGTTATTAGAGAGCTACCTAAAATCCTTGGATGCATGCTCTAAATTTACTATGGATTTCCTATGATGTATAGATTCGTGTGTTTGTCAGTCAATGGTAATGAGCTCCTATGGATGGCAATAGTGTTAGAGTTTGTGATGGATATAATACTTTCCTCATTAAGGAGGAGTGTTGAGATTTTATATAATTTTGTAAGTTATTCTTAAGTGTCAATGTTTCAGCGTCGGGCTAACATTCTCATGGGATTGTTTATGGTAATTTGACCAATGGAGAATGACCCTGGCATAGTCTTCTAAGCACATAAGACTCAAAGTGAGTGGCTTTCAACATTCAGAAGGACTAATTTTTTTCCTGTGGCAAAGATGGAAAATTTATCAGGAAGAATGGTCCTTGTAGTCACATAACACTTCGTTCAGTACATGAAAATTGTAGGACACTCAGTTTGTAGATTGAAGAAGGCTTTATATGGATTAAAGAAGGCACCCAAAGCATGGTATGGCAAGATCGACAATTTTCTAACGAGCTTAGGATTTATAAACAACAATGCATATCCTAACCATTTATTTAAGGTTGTGGATGATGGTCTGGTAATACAACTGTTGTATATGGATGACCTATTTCTAAACATGTGTGGAAAATCTCATCTCAGAGTGTAAGAGAAAAACTGGTTGTTGATTTTGAGATGAAAGATCTCGGGATGATGCATTAATTTTTGGGTATCGAGGTATGGAAGAGATAGAATGAGATCTTTTTGAATCAAGGGAAGTATACAGTATAAATATTGAAGAGGTTCGAGATGTTGGATTGAAAGGAAATGGCTACACCTATGGTATCAAATCTGAAGTTGTTGCAGGATAAGACTTAAGAGACTGTGGATGTTACTTTGTACAGAAAGATGGTGGGTTTGTTGATGAACTTGACGAACACAAGACCGGATATATTTTTTTGTGTGAACACCCTGAGTCAATATATGGAGTATCCCAAGTAGGTTCATTTGGTTGCACCAAAACAAGTGATGAGGTACCTTAAGGGTACATTGGATTATGGTCTCAGTTATGTGATAGACCATGAGTTCGATTTATATGGATATTTAGATTCAGATTAGGACAGAAATATTCCTGATCGAAAGAGTACTTCGACATATTGCTTTAGTCTAGGCTCCAGTATGGTTTCATGGAGTAGCAAGAAGTAGTTGTGTGTAGCACCCAGTACAGTTGAGGTAGAGTATGTGGTAGCATGTGTTGCAAGTCGTGAAGTAGTGTGGCTTCAGAAATTGTTGAATATTGGACTGAATTTGGCTTGTAGGTAAGACCTACAATAAGAGGATGACAAGACTTGTTATGGATGACAAGTGATGAAGTCAACAGGTTGAAGATCTAGTTGGTATTCAGTGCTTGAGAGGGAGTCGGACAGTCAGTTCCAGAGAGAGTTGAGTACTACAGTAAGGAGTAGGAGGCTCTGACTAATGCAGGAAGCAATCATGTGTAGCACTCAATACAGTTGAAGTTAAGTATGTGGAAGCATGTGCAGCAAGTCATGAAGCGGTGTGGCTTTAGAAATTGCAGACTATTGGATTGAATTTGACTTGTAGGTAAGACCTACAAGAAGAGGATGATGAGACTTGTTCTGGAGGAAAATTGTTGAAGTCAACAGATTGAATATTTAGTTGATATTCAGTGCTCGAGAGGGAGTTGGACGGACAGTTCCAGAGGGAGTTGGGTACTACAGTAAGGACTAAGAGGCTCCACCAGATGCAATAATCAGTCATGTGTGGCATTCATTACGGTTGAAGTTGAGTATTTGGCAGCATGTACAGTAGCAATGTGGCTTTGAGAACTTTTGTCTGGGTTATTTGGTCTCAGACTGAAGGTAGCCTACATTTGGTGTGATACCCAGAGTTGCATGAAGTCATCAAAGAACCACGTGGTCTATGACAGGTCAAAGCATATCGAGATCAGATATTACTGTATCAGGGATATAGTGCAGAAGGGAGTAATAAGGCTCCATTTTTGTGACAATAGAGGATCAATTTGCAGACGTGTTTACAAAGATGTTATCAAGGATGAACTTTGATTACTTCAAGGACAAGATTGACGTGGTCCCTCTTCAGAGTGAGTGTTCTCATCCAGCATGAAAAAGAGTTGGAACTAAGATATGTGGAACTCATCCAACATGAAAAAGGGTTGGCACTAAGTTTTCTCATCCAGCATGAAAAATGGTTGGCATTGATGTTATAACCCTAATTTTTACCAGACATGCTTACATGTCATCAGGCCATCTCAGATTCCTTCTTTGCCAAAACATTGTTGAACAACTCTTCTTAAAAACACCTTTTATAAAGACCCACGTGCCCTGCTCCATTACTACAGACGTGTACACACTAGCTGACCCAAAACAGCTGGTGTGTACCTACAAAAGCATGGAAAAAGGAAAGTTGATGATGGAACACACAGCTTTGGGTGAGTTAACTAAACCTTTTAGCCATGCATGGCTGAGGGTTCGACCAAATACCTAGCTTCTTCTAGCCTATAAAAGAAGGGTTAGGGATCCCATTTGGAAGAGGAGAATCACAGTAAAAGAAACTATACTCGATTGTGCATTCCCTTTTGTCCCAACCCTTTAGCCATCCTTGTGCAAAGAGAAATATAGAGCAAAGAAGTTGGAGGATAGTTGAAGAGAAGCCCAGGACCAGGTTCATGGAATAGTGGTCAGCTTCATCATTGTAAGTTGATTTGTTGAAGTTAATAATAAAGAAGTACTTTTCCCGTCCCACCATATGAGGTTTTCATGGTTTATTGCATACGTGTTGATTGAATCTCTAACCCATTAATCTATATATCAAATGCATGTGGAGCTCTTTGTTTTTTGTGTGTGAATGCAGGTCAGCCTTGGGATGAGAGTTGTAGTCAAAGAGCGATCAAGCATGAAGAAGGATCGATATCAAATGCCTGAAATAAGGTATGCTCACTTGATCTTCTTAACTACGCATTTGCTTAGGAATAATGGGGATTAGTTCCGGGACAACAGTAGAAAGTAGGAATCTTTAGGTATTTTCTGCATGCATAATAAAACCCTAAGTGCTAGTCCGTAGAGGGATTTCCCACTCACAACAATTGAGACAAGTGGAACTCATCCAGCATAAAAAAAATGGTTGGCACTGAGTGTTCTCATCTAGCATGAAAAAGGGCTAGCACTAAGACATGTGGAAATCATCCAGCATGAAAAATGGTCGTAACTGAGTGTTCTCATCCAACATGAAAAAGGGTTGGCACTGAGACAAGTGGAACTCATTGAGCATGAAAAAGGGTTGGAACTGAGTGTTTTCATCCAGCATGAAAAATGGTTGGCACTAAGACACATGGAACTCATCCAAAATGAAAAAGGGTTGGCACTGAATGTTCTCATCCAGCATGAAAAATGGTTGTACTGAGACAGGTGGAACTCATCCAGCATGAAAAAGGGTTGGAACTGAGACAGGTGGAACTCATCCAGCATGAAAAAGGGTTGGTTGGCACTGAGACGGGTGGAACTCATCCAGCATGAAAAAGGGTTGGCATTGATTGTTCTCATCCAGCATGAAAAAGGGTTGGCACTAAGATAGGTGGATCGCATCTAGCATGAAAAAGGGTTGGCACTGAGACCAATGGTGCACATGATCGGGTATTGATGCATTGCAAGGTAGTGGATGTCTTGGGGACATTTTGTAGTTATTTGAGAACTACCCACGGGACTTGGAAGCATTGCATGTGATATCATGAGGGTGCACATGATAAGGTATAGATGCATTGTGAGGTAATGGATGTCATGGTGACATGTTGAAGCTATTCGAGATCTACCCACAGGTACTCTTCAAAGGTAATATTCAAAGGTAATATTGGCATAATGTAGAATGTCTCCCTTGTTGAGAGGGAGTGTTGATGTTTGGGAAACATTGGAAAGACATTCTACTAGATTGATAATTAATAATATGATTATTAATTATTAAGCAATATTATTAATTATAATATTATTAATGTAATAATATATTTATAATATAAAGAATAAATATATATAATAAAGTATATTTATATTATATGTATAGCATAATTCAAAGTATAAATATATTTATGACCCAAGGGACGCATCTCTTCATGGATGGTCACCATGGTCACCATATGTTCTTTATATATAGAACATTCATCATTGTAATAAGATATTCATTCACATACAATATCATCTCTTATGAAAAATTAACAACCACGACCATGAAATGCCCAGCAAACCTAACAGAAAAAAATAGAATCACAAATCAATTGAGGCTAAATTCTAAAGAATTTTTTAGTCCATATTTGAAAGACCAATAACCCATAGTAATTGAGGATGAGGAAACTGAAGAAAACATCTTTGGATTTTCCAATATAGAGGAGATGGATATACACACATTGAAAAAGATGACAGAGGATAAGGGAAGGAAAAAATATAAAGGGGAGACCTCAGGGATAAAGTATGTTTTTGTAAAGACAGAGTACCTTGCATACTTGGATTTAAAACAAAATGTAATGGACTTTGGCCCAGACCCTGAGAAAGACTCTGATGGAATAACCCCAGATACAAAACTAGTTCCTAAGAAAGTTTCACATGATACCAAATCAGATATTAAAGAAAAAACATTGAAGATGCAGGAACCTGTGAAGGTGTTGACCCTTGACCAAGTTTTGAGAGATCTTTGGTCAAGTTTGACCTATTTTGGGACTTCGAAAGCCTGTTGAAGGAGGAGCACAAGATGAAGTAGATATCGCAGGATCTCGGCCCCTTTTTGGGTCCTTTTTTGGATTTGGGATTATGTAACGGGTATGGGACATCAGCCCATGGGTTTACCCATGTTTAGGCCTATTTTGTAATGTATATACATATGTCTAGGCAATGTAAGGATAGATATAGAGAATACATCTATGTGATGTTAGATAGATTCCTAAGTGTTAGATCTATGTGATCGAAGGATTGTAAGAGCTTTGTGCATGCTGTGTGAAGCTTGTAGTGTTGAGTGCAAGTCACTGTAGAAGGCTTAGTGCTATAACCTAGCTCAGGGAGGGCGGATCTGGCGAGGTGCTCGTAGATCTCTTGTCCTATGCAGAGTAGGATTTTGGGGCTTTGTGCATGTAACTGATTGAATGAAGAAAATAAATAAGAAGAGTTGGTGGATGTATCCCCAGGGTGGGGGTGAACCACGTATATGTTGTGTTTCCCTACTTTGTGCGATGTCCTGATGTGTTTATGTCTTTACTTGCTAAAAGTGCTTTGATATAGATAGATAGATCTACTTATGCTTTGTGCTAATAATGTTTATGGATGTATATCTAACCTATGTGAATGTGCTTAGTGTTTGAATATGCTAGATTTAATCTACGTCTTTATGATAAGTTCTTAGATACATCAGATCTGAGTGAATGATGTGATGCTTTGTTTTATCTGCGTAGTAGAATAGTGGTTAAATATTGATGAATTGTTGGTGCTAAGTGCTTTGTTAAGTATTACAATCACATATATGTGTCCCAGCTAAGGTTGTATACACCTGAGTCATGCAACCACCCCTTCCTCTACCTCAAGTGAGACTTCATCTGCTTCGCAGGTGTTGCCGAAAGGGCCAATAGTTAGGGTTTTGTTGGTGCGTTGTTGTAGCATTGAAACTTGGGTCTTCCCCTATGCCAACAAATGGTTATATTGTCGGGACCTAAAACTGTGATTGTTGGGAACTAAGAAAGAAGAATCTTTGTGAAAAGATTCGACCTAAAACTGTGGAAGCTCTGTGCATAGATCTGTCTCTCTAGTGCGTAGTATTTTGTTAATTTTTCAAAATCCCAACCCAGTTTCAGTCTCACTGATTTTTCAGTCAAATTTAAATGCCAAACTCAGTTTCAGCACTGTTTCAGCATATGTTACAGCCTAGTGTTTCATCATATACTCAGTGGTGTTTCAGCACATGACTCAGCACTGTGTTTCAGCATATACTACAACCTGGTGTTTCAGCATATACTCACAGCGGTGTTTCAGCATATGACCCAGCACTGTGTTTCAGCATATACTACAACCTGGTGTTTCAGCATATACTCACAGCGGTGTTTCAGCATATGACTCAGCTCTGTATTTCAGCATATACTACAGCCTGGTGTTTCAGCATATACTCACAGCGGTGTTTCAACATATGCTACAGCCTGGTGTTTCAGCATATAAAAAAAAACTTAACAGAAATAAATTTCAGAACTGAAACATGAGGATTCTGAACATCGTTTTCAACGCAGAAATAAAATATCAGCAATATGCAAAAC
>JZKD02S2069455.1:41134-53521 GCA_000966675.3 Picea glauca | reverse complement strand
TTACATACCCAGTATCTACCACATCCCAGACATCTGCACCTAATGCCATTATGTAGGTTCTCATTCTAACTTTCCAGAAGGCAAAGTTTGTTCCATTGAACAGAGGGGCCTTATTCGTTGAATTTCTTTCATGGTTTGACATGTTTAATCTCTAGGATCTACCCTTAGATAAAAGGGGCCAACTCTGGTACCAATTGTTGGACAACTGAGAGGGGGGGGTGAATCAGTTGTTAGCGTGCTTAAACAATTATGCTTCATTTAAAATATTTACAAGGCACTCAATGATGATCACAATAATGCAATGAAATAAACAAAGGCACATTCAACATCAGTCACAATATGAGAAAGACAGAGACAGATAGTTCCCAAGGAAACCCATACAGGGTAAAAACCTCCTTTTCTTTATATGATAAGTATTATCTACATTCTTTACATTATCGTACATATGATCACCAACTCATTGTGAGGCTACAACCTCTATTTTTGCAAGCTGCAACTTGCTGAGAGCACCGACTCTCTGTTTTCTCTAGCACCCACTAGAAGGAAGCACCAACCCCCTGATTTCTCTAGCACCAACTAGAAGGAAGCACCAACTCCCTAGTTTCTCTAGCACCAACTAGAAGGAAGCACCAACTCCCTGTGTTCAAGCACCCACTTGAACCTTTGAGGACACCAGTCCTCCCTAGAACTTCCCAACCACCCTGAATAATAAATTCTTTGTTACTGAAACTCTACAATGATATAAAATAATTCAATGGCTTACCAGCGTTGTTGTTGTTCTGTTACGTTGCTCTGCCCTGTCTGTATTAGTGTCTTTTGCACGCTATTTGCACTTTCTGTTCTTCATCCTTTTATACTCTCTGCACCATATCATTTTGATGCAACCTTCCTCTACCATGCATCTATACTCTTGTGCTCTGCCTCCTTGATCACACTTGAATCCTCCACCATGACAACAACCCCCATCTCTTCTTTGTTCATCATTCTTATAGTACTTGTTCTCCTTGTGCATGCAATATTCGCAATGTCTCTGCATGCACACTCCGCGCCAAATTCCTCCGTAACTTGAGTGCTCTGTCTGATCATCATCGTGACTCTTCAACTTATCTGGTCATTTTCCACCATGCGTCCAGCATCACTGGGTGTTCTGCTAAGATTTCTCAACCTCTCTGACAGTTGAGACTCCTCGTCTTCTTTGGCACATTCGATCTTATGCCTTCCTAAGTTTGGGGTGCAAATGCAACTGTTGGATATGCAGCAAGAAAATCTGGATGGCCAGAATTTGTGCTCCCAGATCTACGGTCAGGATTGGATTGCGGAGCCCCCCTACCATTCTACCTTTAAGTGGAGGGGGGGAGGTCCGGAATTTGGCGCTCATATCGTCAGCGGCCAGGATTAGAGTGCCCAGATCCAGGGCGCTCAAGCGATTCCGGGCCCCCCTTGCCTTTCTGCCTTTAATACCGGGGGGGGTCTGGAACGGTGGGGTATTGACGAAGGACCCCACTCCTGGTGTGTCACCTTTTGTATCGTTCTCCTCCTGACCGTGTGACAAGGCTCGTTCCCTTTAGCCCCTCCTCATCCTCTGACATCTATCCATCTCCCGAGTGGTGTAAATCTACTAACATCACACGTGGATTGACACGTGTTGAATACTGCCACGTGTCACTCTGATCCGTGACTTACATGTGCCTAAAATTTTGAATCAGTATGACACTTGTCATTACCTGGTTGTTCCACGTGTTCCTAGCTGACGTGGTATGTTGACGTGAGTCGGGTCGACGGTCCAAATCACATCTTGATCTGATAGTTTAGATTCAGTCGGGATTTAACACATCGTGATTTCGACACTCTTGTCATTCTGTGTTTTTGTCACTTCAAAGTCCAGATCCATGAAACTCCGTAATGGAGTCGTATCAACGGTCCAGATCACATCTTGATCTAACGGTTGCAATTATGTCGTGATTTCTCATATCGCGATATCGAGATTCTTGATGTCAATATTCTTTGACATCTCCAACACTCAATCCTTGAAACCCTAAAATGGTCTTGGATCAACGGTCCAGATCTAATCTTGATTCAACGGTTGTGATTGAATCGCGATTTCGCATATCGCAATTTCGGAATTCTTGTTGCATTGTTTTCTTGTCTCTCCATGTCGCAATTCACCAAACTTCGATATGGAGTTGGACTCAATGGTCCAGATCTGATCTTGATTCAACGACTGCGATTAAGTCGTGATTTTTCATATCGCGAAATCGGGATTTCTGTGGATGATATTACTTGACATCTCCAACTCTCGATCCCCAAAACTCCAACATGGACTGGAATCAACAGTCCAGATTCAACCTTAATATGATAGCTGAGATTAAATCATGATTTCAGATATTGCGATTTCGAGAGGTTAGGGAACATCGTTCCTTTGACTCTCCAGTCAGCGAACTAACGATCTATCCCCACATGTCCTGCCTGAAGATGGACGGTCCTTCTTCTTTCGGGATTTTGTGAGCCCTCTACTCCTTTCACTTTAAACAACGTGTAGGTTCTCCTCAATCCAACGGTGGTCGAACCCTATGCTCGGATCTAACGCCTGAGATCTATCCTCCATATCTGTGCGCTCCTCTTATCTATATTGAGATCTGACGGTCATTGGGAATTCGGGATGGGATCCAACGATCACTGACGATTCTCCTCCAAGCTTACTTATCCTTCTTACTTGGAAGAATTTCTAAGTGTCAAAGGCCTCGACCTTTGATCCGCCTGTGATCCTAAGTATGTTATCTCCCTTGAGCTTTAGCCATGAGTTAACCTCATCGATGGTGCACACCTACGCACTGCATTCGACTCTGCGCTAATTCCTCCTACGCTTGTGTTGTTCCTGTTTTTCCATGGATGCACACTCTGATCCTGCCATCAATGACAAGCACATACTGCCTATAAAGCATGCCAACCATCCTCTGCAGTGTCTTCCCAAACTGCTTTTGATGCCCGTCTGTTACATTCTTCCTGCAGTGTCTTCCCAAACTGCTTATGATGCTCGTCTGTTACATTCTTCCTATACTCATGCCATCTTCACTATTGTACTTTCCATCAATGACAAGCATACGCTACCTGTTAAATATTTGCCAACACCAACAGCAGATTCACACTATCCAGATCAGAGTTATGGAAGTAACTCAGAGACTCCAACCTGTACAAGATAAGGCCTACCAATTGTTCACAAAGGTAGAAGGCCAAGGAGTAGAACTGGAGCAGGTTGTTATTACAGCTGAACAGCGCTTGGAAGGGCCTGTGAACGAGGTAGTCATCCAAGAGTTTGTTGCATAAGAGGCCATGGCACAACAACAAGTTGAATTATATTGATCCAAGCTCGAGGCCTTCGAAGAAAAACTACCCAGATCAGAGTGACTCGGGATGAGTCACAGGTGAGTGTTGGGAGCTTGTTGGCCCTTGACCAAGTTTTGAGAGATCTTTGGTCAACTTTGACCTATTTTGGGACTTCGACAGCCTGTCGAAGGAGGAGTGCAAGATGAAGTAGAGATCACGGGATATCGGCCCCTTTTTGGGTCCTTTTTCGTATTTGGGATTATGTAACGGGTGGGACTTCGGCCCATGGGTTTACCCATGTTTAGGCCTATTTTCTAATGTACATATAGATGTCTAGGAAATGTAAGGATAGATATAGAGAATACATCTATGTGATGTTAGACAGATGGCTAAGTGCTAGATCTATGTGATCAAAGGATTGTAAGAGTTATGTGCATACTGTGTGAATCTTGTAGAGTTGAGTCCAAGTGACTGTAGAAGGCCTACTGTTGTAACCTAGCTCAGGGAGGGTGGATCTGGCAAGGTGCGCGTAGATATCCTATCCTATGCAGAATAGGATTTTGGGGCTTTGTGCATGTAACTGATTGACTGAAGACAATAAAGAAGAAGAGTTGGTGGATGTAGCCCTAGGGTGAGGGTGAACCACGTATATGTTGTGTTCCTCTGCTTTGTGCGATGTCTTGATGTGTTTATGTCTTTACTTTCTAAAAGTGCTTTGATATAGATAGATAGATCTTCTTATGCATTATGCTAATAATGTATATGGATGTGGATCGGGCCTATGTGAGTGTGCTTAGTGCTTGAATCTGCTAGATTTAATCTACCTCTTTATGATAAGTGCTTATATACATCAGATCTGACTGAATGATGTGATTCTCTGTTTTATCTACGCAGTAGAATAGTGGTTAAATAATGATGAATTTTCGGTGCTAAGTGATATGTTAATTATTATAATCACATATCTGTGTCCCAACTAAGGTTGCAGACACCTGAGTCTTGCAACCACCCCTGCCTCTATATCGGGTGAGACTTCATCTGCTTCGCACGTGTTGCTAAAAGGGTCGGTAGTTAGGGTTTTCTTGGTACGTTGTTGTAGCGTTGAACTCTGGGTCTGCCCCTGTGTCAATAGAGGGAGACACATAAAAAAAATGAGATAGAACCCAAATATGAGATGAGGCCAAGAAAATTTAAGTTGTCCATTGACCTCAAAAAATCTTTCATAAAGGAAGAACAGGGGATAAAGGATAGAAGTAAGGTATAGGTCTTGGTCAAACCAAAGGTCAAAGCTGACAGAAGTATAGATGGCAGCCACTAGGTACAAATTCTGAAGCAAAAAATTCATAGTTTACAACAGCGTAAAAAAATATGGAAATGTAGCATACTAAGCTACAAAAGAAGTACCAGAAGCTGCAAAAGAAGCATCAGAAAACATGTTTGTTCTTGAAAGAGATAATCTAAGAGGTCTATTGTTGTCAAAGGAGAATGGATTCAGGACTTATTCCAGTTGATCCACCTGTATTCCAGTTTGGTCTCCAGTTGGAGTGTACATGGGAATCCATGCACAGTCACCTACCAGCTACAATTGTCAAAGGTTTTTGTTAGGATATGTTATATTTCAGTTGTTAATAGTAGTTATAGTTGCACTTATAGATTTTTGTTGTTTCAGTTCAAGATATTGTTGCCAAGTGTAATAAGTTGTCATTTTATTTTGATATGAACCATATTTTTGCTAAGGTCGAGTTGAAGGGAAGTCATGACCGATACTTTCGACCAAATACACTTAGGTCAAAGAAGTGTTTTCAAGTTGTAATGAAGGAGTCACATTCGAGTTGTTTACAAAGTCTAGTTGTAATGTGAAGTTGAACTTTTGTGTTAGATCTTAGATAGATGGTCAAAACCCTCTTAGGAAAGAGATAAATAGATAGATTTTTTAATGATATAAGGTTTAGTTTTTGGGAGATCAAGCATCAGAATTTTGGTTGGACCTGAAGCATAAGACTATAAAGTTTCCTACCTGATGAAGATAAGTTTTGGTGACAGTTTGTGTTTTTCTTCTCAAATATTTGTGTGTTCTTAATCTTATCTAGATGCAAGTTGGAAGTGTATGCAATGTGTAGTTTCCTTTCCTTTCAGCTACTATTTCAATGAATTGTTTATTATTATGCAACTTGTTTTCAACTATTTTTTGCAGTAGATAGTTTATTGTATTACAACCTTATTTGGATGATTTTTGTCAATATGCATGTTTTAGATCTGGAATATTATTTCAAGTCTAAATTTTCAAGTAGAAAGTAACAAATTGAATGTTTTCTTGTATTTTCTTTGTTTTATTCTCCTGTCTTTACCTGCTCACCAAATTCCATGCCACCAGCTAGGGAAACCCTATAGTGACATTGTTGAACAGTCCAACCAGATCTCTACCCTTGAAAACCTATCTCTCAACTGGCCAACAATTTAATTCATAAAAACCCCATCATTCCAAAACTTGAGGTGGTCTAGCTCTTCCCTTTAGCAATCAGGTGCAGACCTTAGGACCAACAAAAGGTTTGACATATAATTGTTACTCTTCCAATAGTTTTAAGACTATGTCAACATGGTGTACATTATCTTCCCAAGATTTATTATATATTACTATATCATCAAAAAATACTAACACATATTTTCCAAGGAAGGGGATGAAAATATAATTCATCAATCTTTGAAATGTTGAAGGTGAATTAGTAAGGCCAAATCGAATCACCAAAAATTCACAATGACCTTAATGTGTTCTAAAGGTTTTTTTTGGGATGTCTTCTTGCTTCATTCTGATTTGATAATATCCAAAATGGAGATCCAACTTAGTAAAGAAAATTGTTCCATGCAATTCATCTAATAATTCGTCAATGACAGGAATAGAAAACATATATTTAATGGTCATTTTGTCAAATTGTATATTATATGGACACATACGTCATGAACCTTCCTTTTTTAAACCAACACTACCAATGAAGAGAAATCACTTTGTCTTGTTTGATTGATGTCAACCTTTAACATTTCTTGAATCATATGCTCAATCTCACTCTTTTGTGCATATGGGCAGTTGTAATTCCTAAAGTTAGGTGGCACATTTCCCAAATTGAATATCATGGTCATGATCTCAAGAAGGTGGAAGATCCTTAGGCATCTCTCCAAATACCTTGGAATGATTGTCAAAAACATTTTGGAGATCCACTAGATTAAAGGGTATATATGTTTGAACATCTAGTGATCACAACCATGCAATTACACCATATGTGTCCATTTTTTAATAATTTTTTCATGTTGTTAGGGCTTATCATTTTAGAGGGTTTCCCTTGGATACCTTTGAGTTCAATTTCCTTTCCTTTTGAGGAAAATCTCATGAGACATTCCTAAAAATTAAGAGCCATTGTTCCCAATAATTATAACCATTGGACCCCTAACACAAGATCAACACCACCCATTTAGATTGCAATCATGGGACTATCCAATAAATACTCTCCCATATTGAGCTTAATACTATGGCAATTCCCTAAACAATTTGTGATACCTTCATTTGCAATTATTACTTGAAATTGTGGTGTTGGAAATATAAAGCAATTGAGAAGTTTTTCTAATTTGCAATTAATGAAATTATGGGTACTACCAAAATCAATAGACATTATTACCTTTTTATTTTTTATATATCCTTCTATATTGAAGGTTTTCAGAGTACTAATGTCATCCAATGCATGACAATATGAGGTTGGAGTAGTCTCTTCTAGTTCTAGATCTTGTGAGGGTTCTAATTCTTGATTTTCTTGATCTTCGTGGCCTGTGTAGAATAATTTATTCTCACCACATTTATGCCCCTTACTATACTTGATATCGCAATTGAAACATAGTCCCTTTTCTCTTATTTCATCCATTTTCTAAGGTGTCAACCTTCTAGGTTGAGTGAGGTTAGGAGAGGGATCATGGTTATCTCTATAGTTGTTAGTGACCACTCTTCTAGTAGCCATATATTTACTTTCAACTGCCCTTGACACACTAAAGTCATGCTATAGGGATTTATGTTCAAATATATACACCTCATGTTGAATTCTCTCCTTTAAAGTGCCCATAAAGAGATCTAACAAATTATCCACTGGAATGTTATTTACCCTTAGACTTAGTTTTTGGAATTGTTTATTGTGTTATGTAATTGGACCTCTTTGTTGGATATTTATCAATTGACTTAAGAATGTATTTTTCGTAATATCCATGTAATGTTTTATCAATTCATTTGTAAAAATCGACTAAGAGACAATATAATCCTTTTTTTCATTCACAAAGCCATTGGTACCAAACTAATTGATTAGGTTCTAAATACATGCAAGAGTCAACCTTTGTAAAGTTGTCACTTGGTGTAGATCAAAGAATTCATCCATCTACAATATCCATGTTATAGTATACTTACCATCAAATTTCCCCATATCAATCTTGGGAATTAATTCGTTCCTTGCTGCTGAGTTGAACCCTCGATGATGTGAAACTTGGAGTGATGAATAATCATGATTTTAGGACTCAATATTTTTGTTCTCCACTTTTTCATGATTTCCTTGCATCTTGATATATCCTTTAGGGAATCTCTCATCTAGGATATGTAAGATCATGACTTACATGGAATTTTGTAATTGTTCCATCTTTTTATCCATGTTTTGATTCATGGAATTTTGTAATTATTCTATATTTTTATCCATCGAATTTTCCATTTTATCTTCCTTTTGATCCATCAACATTTTAATTTTTTCTTCAATTTCTCTTTTAAGGATTTTCTAAGAATGTGATAAATCCACTAGTTTCGACATGTTACCACTCATTTCATCAACTTGGTGAATCTTCAATTGGGATAACATGTTTCATAAGTCTACACTTTCTTTAGGCATCGTGTGTGAGTTCTCTGGAGGTTTATTTGTTGAAAGATTAATTATCGGAAGGATTAATTAATTATCGAAAGATATTAATTAATTATTGCAGTGATAATTAATTATTTCATGTCATTAATTAATTATCGAAAAAGATTAATTGTTGAAAGTTTAGATGTTGGAAGATTGGTTGTCATTGATGTCAACCCTTGAACAACGTTTCATGTCAAAGTAAAGTGGCAGTAAATGGAAGATAAAAGGTTGCCTGTGAGTTGCATGGCAATTGCATGTCATTAAGAAATTTCCCTTTAAAGCACAGAGAAGAGTCAATTGAAAATCACTTTTGTGTAATCACTTATGAGAATACATGTTGGATATCTGAGGCAGTGAGTCGAAGATAGAGAAATCCAATGAAGTAAGGAGTTTGTAGGAGCCAAGAGTACAGAGAAGAGGTTTCATACATGAATTCCTTGATTATATATGCAGGTTTCAGGAGGAAAAGTGCGTACATCTATGGCCTACAGTGAGGAAAAGCGTGAATACCCACGGGAAGATTGTACACACAGTCGCAGACCTATGAGGAAAATTTGTGAAGATCAAGAATCTAAAACTCAGGTCAGCTACAGGATTGAAGGTATGTCTTCATGTGTGTGTTAGGGTGAGGATCCTAAAGAAATCGAGAATAGGTATGTCTCAGTGATTAATAAGCAATTGATTTGGAGAATTGTCTTGTGGATCTTTGTATGAAGTGTGTGTGGTTGTAGTATTGATGAGATATTGATATCAGTACCAGCATCATGAATATCAAAGACAGCAGGAACAACAAGTTATCAGTGATAGAGGTAGTGATAGATTGGTCTACATATATATTTTAGGGTGGTTGGATGGGGCAAGGAAAGGGGGTTGTAGCCTCCTTCCGGTTGGAGCCAGAAAAATAGGGAGTTAGAGCTTCCTTCAGGTTGCAGCTCTTACATAGGGGGTTGGATCCTCCTTCCAATTGTAGCTGTAGAAATAGGAAGTTGGTTCTTCCAATGAATGTACTCTTTGATCAATAATAAAATCATTTTGTAGTTTTTTCACACATTGGGTTTCCACATAAATTATGGTGTACTGTGTTTATGTGATGTTTATGGTGTTGATGATATTTTGAATGCTCACAATATTCATTGGAGGTTTTATATTTTGATTATAAGTACTAATTGTGATCACACTAATTCACCCCCCTCCCCCCTCTTAGTATTCCAACAATTGGTATCAGAGCAGTTGCTTCAGGAAGTAGTCTAACCACTAGAAGGAGATCATGGAATACGCTAAGATTGGAGCACCAAGGTTTGATGGTTAAAACTATACCTTCTAGAATAAAAGGATGAAAACATTTTTATAGGAATGAACATTTGATGTTTGGAAATTAGTATTAGATGGGTATACAGTACCAACCACTCCCCCAACCGACAAAGATGGAAAGAAACTCAACAAACAAAACTCAAAGGATAAAGGTACTATTCTAAGGAGTCTAGTTGATTCATTATTTTTCAAAGTTATGCATTGTGATATTGCAAAGGATCTTTGGGATAAACTCCAAAATATTTATGAAGGTGATGCCAAGGTAAAGGGAGCTAAGATTCAAATTTTTAGATCTAAGTTTGAACAGTTGAAGATGAAGGAAGATGAAGACATTGCATCCTACCTTCTGCGAGTTGACGAAGTAGTTAACACTATTAAAGGATTGGGACTAGAATTTGATGACTCGGTGGTTGTTCAAAAGGTATTGAGGTCTCTTCCTATGAGATTTGATTCTAAAATTTCATTCCTAGAAGAAATAGTAGATCTCGGTACATTGAGCATGGATGAGCTACATGGAATATTTATAGCCTATGAAATGAGAATAGAACAGTAGAACCCAATCACAAAGGAAGCATCTTTCAAGGCATACAAGAAGACAAAGAAGAAGCACAAAAAGTCAAAACCAATTTGCAATTGCAGTGATGATTCAAATGAAGATGAAGAGATGGATAACTTCGTAAGGAAATTAAAGAAAGGAACCTGAGAGTATAAAGGTATGCTTACATTAAATGTTTCAATTGTGGTGGTATTGGTCATTTTGCTTCTAAATGTGCTCACAAGAATAAAGAAAATGATGAAGAAGAAGCTTATAAAAGGGAAAATAAATATAAAAAAGGAAATAAGAGAAGAAACAAATTCTTCAAGAAAAGTTTATACTCAAAGTAAGATAGTTCCTCATCAGACGAGAAGGATGATGATAGTGGCAGTGATTCAGAAAGAGTAATATTCATGGTAGTAGAGGATGATTCTGAATAAGAAGGTGAAGTCGATCTCATAGCAGAGTTAATTAATGCATTAGAAGAACTCATGAATGAAAGAAAGAAAAACAAGTCACTCGAGGTAGAGTTAAAAATGAAAGAGGGATCTTAGAATTCCAACTCTAAAGAACTAGAGTAGATGATCATGAGTCTAAAAATTCAAATAGAATAAGACAAAAGAATTGAGGAAATTCTTTGAATTCAATTAGAAGAAAAGGAGAATATGATTGGAAGCTTGGAAGTAGAAGTAGTCTCTTTAAGGAAATATATTCATAAGAAATATTTGCAGCAGAAGAGCACCAGAATATTGGATCAAATCATCAACAATCAAATACCATCAGATGATAGGTTCGGACTAGGATACAATCAAGTACAGAATGAGAAAGTGTCGAGCTCCAAGACAATAGAACAAAGAAGATATGTCGATATTTTCAAAGATTCGGTCAAGAAGGAAGAATGTAAGCCCCCAAATAATAACATTCCATAAATAAAGAAGACTCAAGAAGACAAATTCAGAAGGATTCAATCACAAAGAAGCTCATCTATTCCCAAGTATCAAAGATTAGTGTATGGTCATTGTTTTAATTTTGCTAATGTTGGACACAAATTTGTAAACTGCAGACCCTATGCCAAGAAAAGAAGCAATAATGTAGGGTACTTAAATAACAGTTATCCCAGAAGATCTTATGAAGCATATAGCATGAATCAAAATAGTTTTGGTTCATTGAGAAATGAAGTAAAATGCTACAAATGCAACAATTTTGGTCACATAGAGAAGAATTGTAGATTGACTATTCCACCTAGCAAATCAAAGAAGAACATTAGTAATCAGATATCGGAACCACAAGAGATATGGAAAAGAAAACAAAATCAATGCTCGCTTTCTCTACAAGCCCAACACAAGAAAAGTGATTGGTATGTTGGAAGTGGATGTTCAAAGCATATGACAGGTACCAGGAATAAGTTTCTAACTCTGAAGAAAGAAAAAAGATGGATTAGTTTCATTTGGCAATAATCATTCAGCTAAAATTATAGGTAGAGGCATAGTTAAGCTTGGAAGCAAATATGTCATGGCAGATAATGTTCTAATGGTTGAAGATATGAAGCAAAATATGTTGAGTGTTAGTCAAATGTGTGATCAAGGACACACACTTCAGTTCGACTCAAAGAAATGTGAAAGAAGGAAAGAAAGATCAAGTAGGTTAGTGGCAACAGCTATAAGGAATTCAAACAACATATATGTTTTGAATGAAATTGTAAAGTAAAGTTGTTGCTTAGGAAAGGAAAGTGAAATTTGGCTCTGGAACAGAAGAATGGATCACATGCACTTTGAAAATCTTGTCAAAATCAACAGAAAGGAAGCAGTAAGAGAAATTCTTGAAATTTCAAAACCGGTGAATACTCTATGTAAGCATTGTCTACAAGGAAAACAAATCAAGACCAAGTTCAAATCAAAGGAGTACTCAACAACAAAACCATTGGATATTCTACATACCAATCTATGTGGACCAACAAGGACAAAGGGATTAAATTGTCAACATTTATTCATGTTATTGATTGATGACTACACAAGAAAGATTGCAGTTTTCTTTCTTAATAAGAAGTTAGAGGCATTTGGATCCTTGTAAGAAGAAGGATGGGGGAAGCGGAAGTTGGAAAGAATTGAACGGGGATACGCGCTGAAACGATTAGGGTTCGTGCTCTAAGAGGATCGGCCGCCATGGCAAGTCAGGACGGAGGGGAACCGCCGCCCCCTCCCTCCCCCGCTTCAGCTTTCAAAAAACTACTCACAGCATGCTTGAAGAAAACAGCCCAAGAAGAATCCACGAGTTTTGTAAAACGCTTGGAGGCCATCCCCG
>JZKD02S2069455.1:10726-22615 GCA_000966675.3 Picea glauca | reverse complement strand
TGAATGGCCGCAAGATGTCATCCATTAGCCTCATGAAGGTTGCAGGGGCATTTGTCAACCCGAAAGGCATGACCAACCATTCGAAAAGGCCCTCCTTGGATTTGAATGCAATCTTCCACACATTAGAGGGTTCAATTGGTACCTGGTGATACCGAGACTTCAAGTCGATCTTGTTGAAATATTTCACCCCCTTGAGTTGGTCCAGAAGGTCATCAATCCGTGGGATTGGGTACCTATTCCAGACACTGATCTTGTTCAGTTCCCGATAGTCAATGCAGAGTCTTCAAGTCCCATCCTTCTTCTGCACCAACACAATTGGGCTCCCATAGGGAGAAGAACTCGGTCGGATGTGACCTTTCTGCAGCAACTATTGAATCTGCCTCTTGATTTCATCATTCTCCAGGACAGAGCATTGGTAGATGGGTCCATTGGGTAGCGGCGCACCTGGGGTCAGATCGATGGGGTGCTTGACCTAGTAGTGTAAAGGCACCCCTGCGGAGGAGGTGAAGATATCCTTGTACTCCTCCACAACCTTATCCATCTGTTGTTTTCGTGCAAAGGGGCCCTTTCTGGAGGTCATGGCCACAGTCTTCCTCTTTCCCTGAGGGCGGATCATCAGGAAAACAAATTTCCTGGTTTTCAAAATGAGCTTACTGCATTGTTTTGCAGTAACCAAAGAGATGGTGGTAGGCGGTACTATCTCTGGTATCCTGTACAACTTATTGCCCAAAGTGATAATAACAGCATGAGGCCTGGACTCATACACATCATGTTGCTTCCACAAGTATGATTGGCCTAATAATACATCAGAAACATCAAGAGGAGCAATGTCACATAATACCTCATTTGTGAAGGGCTTGATGTTGTAGGGAAGGCGACATTGTTGACTAACGCGGAGGTCTCGTCCTTGGTGCAACCACCCGATGGTGTATGGTTGTGGGTGTGCTATGGTTGGCAAGCCCAGCCGCTTCATGACCTCTACCAAGATGAGGTTCTTCTAGCTCCCGCTGTCGACAATGAACTACAACAGGGAACCCTTTACCCACATCTTGGAATGGAATAGACGCTCTGCTTTCTCTTGATCTTCTGGTTCCTCCTTCTGGATCTTCGTGGTGGAAACGGTGGCGTTGGGATATGCATCGATAATCTACTTCCCCCTGTCATTCCCCTTGTTAGGTTCTGATTCAGAGTCGGACCATGTATCTAATTCAGAAGCCTTCAACTCGGCTACCAGTGATTGCTTGGCTCGACACTCACTTGTGTTGTGAGTGGAGCTCTTATGGAACTCACACCACTTCCCCGTGTCCTTTTTGGGCTTCGTGGTGTTGTTCTTTGCTTGTGGCTTTGGCGTGTTGTCCTGGGCTGCCCTGCCTTGGCTTGGTCCTTTGTTCTGTAGTTTGGGGGTACCTTTCCCTTGCTTCTAATTTGCAGACCCAAAGTCTTGCTTCTTTTGTTTGAACTTTTGCTCAATCTTAGCAGCATATCGGTATGCCACACCAAGCGAGGAGATGTAGAGGAACTCCATTTCCTCCTGAATGTATCTGTGCAAACAACTGCGGTACTTTAACACCAAATATTTCTCTGAATCTTTGATACCCAACTTTGTGTGTAGGGTATGAAACAGATTCATCATCTCATGCACATCTTGGTCCCTTTGTTGCCGCAGCGTAGTCCATTGTATTTATTTGTCCTCATAGCTCCCCACGGGATAATATTGTTCCTTGATGGAGTCTTAGAAAGAATTCCAAGTGGGTGCGGCCGAGAACAGAGAGGGTTATCCCTCGCCCTCTTTCTCTAAGTAGGTTTCCCACCAGTCCTTGACATGGGGGACGGCTTTGAGGAGTGCGAAAATAATTTTTTCTCGGTCGGAAAAGTCATGAACCGAGAAATATCCTTCTAATAGATTCAACCATATTTCTACGGCATCTGCATCTATTTGGCCCTCAAATATGGGAATGTCAAAGTTTACTTGTACCTTAAAAGGAGTGTCACCTCCAGAGTGGTTGTTGGATGTTGATGCGCCACCAATGGGAATCCGTTGAAGAATCTGGGCAAATTTATCCATCACCGCGTTCCTTTGTTTCTCGAGGGCCTCCTTGAGAAACATTTTGATAGGATCTCCTGCTCCCTCATCTTTCTTTTCTTGCCCCATGAGCGGTCGTCGGGGTTTGTGAGGCTGATATTGCAAAGGTTCAACCAGATCGAGCCCCAACTCCTTACACCTCGACCTCGTTGGGGACATGCAAAGATGGATCCAGAATGAGCAGACCGTTCTGATCTGGATTTATGTAGGAACACAATGACATACAAAAATACACATAAACACAGAGATGCAGTGGAAATAAGACTTCATTTCTTTAATAATAAATGACTGAAATATGCTTACAGATAGAATGGAAATAAACTAGCTAGGGCGTTGGTAGCTTATCTCTTAGAAGAGATGTGGCGACTACTAGCCTCTGAACTGTGTTACAATGAGGCTCGAAGCCCTATTATTATTGAGAAACAATGGAAAACCCTCAACATCCAAAGACCTAACCCTAGGAGATGAAATGCCAAGACTATGGGCCCCGTTTGGGTAAGTTGGTACATCAACTTCCCGGGGACGTAACTTTGGCATACGATCTCTGTTTGATGGGTTCCATACCTTGTTAGAAAGATCTATCCAAGGACTACAACTTTTGGGTGAGCAACATCGATCTATGATCCATGTTGCTCCCCGTTTTTCCAAAAAACATCGTTTAAGGCCTCAAAATAGCTCCGGAAGTTCAGGACCCAAAAAACTACTAAAAATAGTAAATTGTGCGGAAACTGAAAAACTGAAAGAAGCAATGGTGGGGGTCCAAGTGGAATAGGTGGGTGGCCACCAATATCCACCTGGATCAACTCTGGTTCTTCCTTACTTGGTAGGACTTCTTGTTTAAGAACGTCCTTCATTTCTCTAAATACCACATCTCGGCTATACACAACCTTCTTAGTTTATGGGTTCCAAAGCTTATAACCTTTGATACCATATTTATACCCGATAAAGATACACTTTTTCGCCTTCTTATCTAGCTTACTCATGTTTTCCTTTGGAACATGAACATAGGATTCACAGCCAATACCTTGAGATGTGTGAGAGAAGGTTTATTACCAGTCCATACCTCTTATGGAGGTTTGTCATCCAGCACTGATGAGGGTGATCTGTCGACCAGGTAACATGCAGTACCCACTGCCTCTACCCAGAATTCTTGCCCTAACCTGGCACCGCTGAGCATGCACCTTGCTTTTTTCCATCAGCATCATGTTCATCCTTTCTGCAACTCCATTCTATTGAGGTGTTTATGGAGTAGTCTTTTGCCTTGCTATATCACACTTCTTACAGAATTCTTCAAATTCATTCACGCAGAACTCTCTGCCATTATCTATCCTCAACACCTTAATTATTTCCTCTGTTTGATTCTCAACAAGATCCTTAAACTCTTTAAACCTATCAAAGACTTCATATTTCTTTCTGAGGAAATATATCCAAGTATTCCTTAATAATTTATCTATAAATGAGACATAGTACACAGATTTTCCCAATGATGGAACCGACACAGATCCAAACACATCACTTGAACTAGCTGTAAAATTCCTTCTACCCTCGTTGCAACAGAGGGGAATCTTCCTTGATTCTGCTTCCCATATTCATAATGTTCACATAAATCAAAATCCAGAGAGCAGTTGGGAATACCTTAAACCTTACCTTTACTGTGTAGTAGTCGAAGACCCTTCTCTCCAATATGCCCCAGTCTTTGATTCCACGACATAACCTTTTATCCAGATACTATAGGAGTTATTTTTTCTTCAACTCCAATTATCAGGAACAATGGAACTATTACACACATCACTAATAGTGCTTCCTTGTAGCTTATACAGAGTTCCAAACCGAACTCCCTTTAGCAGCACCATTTCTCCTTGAACCATCATGCAGGTTTCCTTTTCAAATATTGTTTTTACCCCTACATCATCCATTTTTCTTACAAAAATCAAATTTATGTCCAATCCTAGGATTTGCATAACACTAGGTAGTGTTCTAATCCTTCCATCTATGAGCCTCAACTTGAATTTTCCTCGACCTATGATTCTGGTTGTCGAGTTATCACCTAGGAAAAAATTACCTCCATCATATATTTCATATTCACATAATCACTCCCTGTGGGGAGTCATATGAAAGTATGCACCTAAGTTAACCAACCATGCCTCATGATCATCATGTGTTCTTGAAGAATCCAAGTACACATCCCCTCCTTCTTCCTTGGAGGTATTTTCTTCTGTAGAAGGAGATTCTTCAGATCCCTTCTTTTTCTCAACTTTGGATCTACACTGCTTCTTATAGTGCCCTTCTTTTCTACATCTCCAGCATACCTTTACAAAATTTCCAGGAGACTTAGATCTTCCCTTAGACTTGGATCTCCCACTTGAGGACTTAGATATATTTCTTTATTGGGAGCATCCTCTTGCAAATAATTCATATGTGCTATGTCCTTCCATTTTCTTCTATCTCATATCCTCCAACAATAAGGATGAGGCCACTTCATCAAACTTCAAGGCAGTTGCATTACTACCTATGGCCACAACTAGACTATCCCACGAGTTTGGTAAAGAGCACAGTAAACTGATACACTTATCTTGATCTGAAATTTTAATCTCAACATATATTAACTGACGTACCACAGTATTGAAGGAGTTCAAA
This sequence comes from Picea glauca, assembly GCA_000966675.3. Lineage (NCBI taxonomy): Eukaryota > Viridiplantae > Streptophyta > Pinopsida > Pinales > Pinaceae > Picea > Picea glauca. The sequence continues at coordinate 17,895 of JZKD02S2069455.1, read as the reverse complement.
TGCTCTGCCACTGAATCTCCATCTCTCATTCTCAAGTTATACAACTTCTTTCTCAGGAATAGTTTATTTACTTGGGACTTAGACTGATATGACTTCCCCAACTTATCCCATAAATCTTTGGTTGTAGCTTCCTCTGACACATTCAGTAATAATGAATATAAGAGACATAATCAGATTGTGTTATTCACCTTCTGATCCAACTTTTTTCGTTCATATGTTGAAGTTCTTGTAGGTGCAGTACATGGATCCACCGTGATCCATTGATCTTTGTCCACCAACAGATCTTCCATCTTGAGCTTCCACGGCTCAAAACTTTTCCCATTAAACTTATTGATCTCCATTTTCAAACCGATCGCCATTTATTTTCACGTGAAAAATAAATACCACAGATCTCCCATTGTAACAAGTCTTATCATAGTCCCAAGCCAAACCCTTGACCACAAAGGCATCCCCCTGAAGCCAACAAATCTTTTATACCAGATGTAGATTTTAACCTTATACAATATTTTACTGCAAATAGATTTTCAGTAAAAGAATAGAAAAGATACAATGGAATATACACACATTACACAGATATTTTTCCCCCGGAAACCCAAAGCAAGAAAACCAGCATATTATATATTCATTCATAATGATACATTATTTACAATACAATATACATGTAGGAGCCAGTGGCATCCAAAACCCTATCCCAATGACCTGGATTAGTCAACAACATTAATTCCTTAGCCAAAAATAGAAAACCATCTGAAAAAACCATGTGCCAAAAAATCGCCCAACAATGGACATGAAAATCGAGGTGACACGGAAATCGAGGCAAAATGTGACATGTTTCCCTAGGAATAAAATTATTGGGGGCGCTGCCCTCCTGTGCCCCCAGTGCAACATAGCAGACACTATGGCTATTCATGCAAAGAATATAACACATACCCAACAAGTTTTATTTGTAGAAGAAATGGACTAGTTCAAGTAGTTGAGAATGGGAAAAGGGAGTTTTTTGAATAGTAAGACTCCAAATCGAGGATAAAAATAAGATATTTATGGATGGTGCAAGGGTATGAGAACAAAAAGGTTTTCCAAATTTATGCCAAGAAAAATAAGAACACCAATATAATCTAAGAAATGTAGAGGGAAGATGGGAGGTAGTCAGAAGATTTAAGGAGATAGTGGACTTAGGTGTTTCCCATTTCAAAAGAATTTATAAGGAACCCAAAAGAGAAAATACATCAAAGGTCACCAATTTGGCCTCCTACTTTCAAGATTTATAAATGAATATTCCGATGAGGAGCTAATGTCTAAAATATCAAAGGTGGAGTTAAAATTATTGGTGGGGTCCTTGCAAAAAGACAAAATCCTAGGATTGGATGGGTGGATCATTGATTTTTACTTAGTTTTTTATGATTTCCTAGAGGAGGATTTGCTAAAAATAATTGAAGAATATTCATATCTCTAATTCTTAGAAGAGGTGATCCCAAATCTTTCGAGGATTTTAGGTCCGTCTCTCTCTATAATGCTCTTTACAAAATCATCTCTAAATTCATTTCCACAAGATTTAAAGTAGTCTTCTCCAACACTATCTCAAAAGAGTGATTTGGTTTTCTAAGGAATAGATAGATTCATGATGCAATAGGGATAGCTCAAGAATCCCACAAGACTAACAGGATGTAATATATGGTGATCAATTTTGATCTTTCTAAATCTTATGATAGGGTAAATTGGTTGTATATCTAGTTAATTCTCATTCGCATTGGGTATATTGCTCCTTTTGTCAACTAGATAACAGGTTATTTCAATTGTGTTACTTTCTTAGTTCTTATTAATTCCTTAGCCACAAAAACATTTAGCCTTACTGAGGTCTTCAACAAGGATGTGCATTGTCTCCCCTCTTGTTCCTTACAGTTACATAAGGTTTGAGTAGGATGGTTAATGAATATATCAAGAATGGATCAATCGAAGGAACAAAAATAATATTGGGAGGCTCTTGGCCTTGTCTCGTTTTCTTTTTTTAGATGATGTTTTTTTGTTTGGGCATGGCACATTAAGAGAATCCCTGAAATTTAAGGAAATATTGGAGTTGGAATATAAAGCTATTGGGATTGCAAATTGGGTGTAGCTTGGGTGTTTAGGAGGAATATTTATTGTCCTCCCCACCCGAGTTCAATTCCCACAAGTGACATGTTTAGCTCGTAATGAGTATATTGTTGTAATGGATTCGAGCCCTTTTGTTGATTGGCCTTGTGCCCTAAAATTCTAGGGTTTTCCTTGTTAGCATCCTCGAAATTAGGGGAAGTACTTAGTGGTTTTCCCTAGGCTTTGTTACCTTGAAAAAAAAATGTTGGGATGGAAATCAATGCCCAAAAATATGTTATTCCATTCAACTGAGTTTAGCGAGGTCAAAAATACATAATAGTAGGATTTTTTTCTTTCCACGATATTTATTTTAATAAAGGTTCCAAATGCCTTGTTTTTATGCTTAATCCAAATTATTACATATTTTGTGATTGGATCTAGTTATACCAGAAGGTTGAAAAAAGGTTACCAAATGGTACAATCATGGTTTTCTATTGGTGGAAGGTTGACCCTGATAAAATATATTGTTGAATCCATCCTAGTATATTGGTATTCAAAAGTCTATATACTTGTGGGCATGCTTGAAAAAATAAGGAAGAAAAAAAAACAATTCTTATGGATAGTCAAAAAGGAAAAAGATGGAATGGCACTAGTTAAATGGAAGAGAATAACTAAGCCAAAGGAATCAAGTGGATGGGATTTTAAAAATATTAATCATTTTGAGAAGGCCTTAGGTATTAAAAATATTTGGAGGCTTAACAATGGTGAGGGCATCTGACACAATATTATTTCTCAAAAGTACCTAGACCCATTATCTTCTGAAGAATGGATCAAAATGAAAGTTAAAACAATTTCAAATGCATATATAATATGAAATCTTTATTCCAATCCTTGCCTCTTGTAGGGAATCAACTCACTTGGGGAGTTGGTGATTGCAAAAAGGTGAGATTGGGACTTGACCCTTGGATGGATGTGTAGGACATTATAATCTTCCATAGTATTTGGTTATTAGGTTAAATGATCTTGGAATTATTGTACTAGTTGATGTAGAGGATCCTTTGAGCACCAATGTGTGGCAATAAGGATGGATGAAAGCAGTGGATTTAGGTTTGGAGGGTATTCTCAAATAACAAAGGAGGGATTTCACTCAAAATTTTTAATGGACCTATATCTAATTAATATTAGAATATGACTCTTTTTTATGGTCCAAAAATCCAAATAATAGTAATTTTACCACAAGTATAAGTTACATGACCATGTTTGAGGAAGGAAATGAGAAAGTAGTTTGGTGGTGGAGTAAAATATGGAAATTTAAGTGTCCTATGAAATCCAAAACCTTTGTGTGGTTGTCTCTAGTAAGAAAAACCTTGACCTGTGATGTACTTTAGAAAAGGGAAAGACAAGGGCCTCGTATTTGTAGTTTGTGCAAAACAAATGGGGAATATATTGATCATTGTCAATTTACAAAACAAGTATGGGGTTATATCTTGATCTTAACTAATTGTAAGGTGATCTGGGTTATTTTGAGAATGAAATGAAGGCAAAGGTATAACTATGGAATATATAGAGATATTGCAATAAAAACATAAATACAGTAATGCACAATTTTTATTAATGAGAGAATGTACAAAAACTGTAAAATTACAGAGTGAATGACTCACTAGAATGGTGGTAGTTTGTCTCTGAGAATAGATGTGATGGCTAGGCTGATTCGCAAGAAGATGATGATGTTTTACAATGGGTTTTGGTTTGTGGGCCCCGATGGGGGTAGTTGGTACATCAACTTCCCAAGGGAGTAACTTTTGCATACGACCTATATTTGGGGTGCACGATAGCTCGTTGAAAAGGTATATATGAGGACTACAAATTTGTCATCACACTTTGGATAAATCCTACATTGTGACTATGATGGGCCCAAAAAATGTTGTTTAGGGCCTCAAAACGGCCTTGGAAGTTTAGGACTTGAAAAGATGTAGAAAAAATGCCAAGGTGGAAACCCTTGTTTTTAGCCGGTGGAATATGTGGGTGGCCATTGGTTTCTGCTTGGATCATAAGGATAGGTGGAATAACAGTCCTTTGTTGGAATGTATGAAGAAATTATTTGATGAGTGAACTTTCAAGCAAAATAGAACTATACCCTTAATAGTATCATGGGATATTTGGTTAGTTAGGAAAGCAGGCATTTTCAAAGGTAAGGAGATTCCCCATTTTCAAGTGAAACACCCAATAAAGTTTTTATTTCGATTAAGTAAATTTGCTCCAAAGCTTAAAATACCAAGACATGCATGTGTTTTAGAAGTTGACAAGTTCCGGCCATGGGCCTTTCTTTATGGTGCATGTAAGGTCAACCTTGGATTATGTGGAGCTAAAGGAGTGATATTTCTCTTTGATTCTCATAAAATTTCTTTCATGGCAAGTGTAGGGATAACACAAATAATATAGTATACTGGAATGATTTGGAAATTCTACCGAGACTTGTTGTATAATGAGGTATTACTCACATTCAAGTGATGGGGGACTCAAAGATGGTTATTGACTTGGCTAATGTATCCATCGACATGTAAAACCTCGTGATTTTGAGGTAATTTTTTGATCAAGTAAAGGCTCTAGAATTTTCTTTCTCGATCACTCCTTATGCCCACTATATCTAATGAATAAAATAAATATAAAGCTTAATTTTAAATTTATTTATAGTAAACATGTTTACTTGTTATTCAATCATAAAGGTATAAATAAATAAAAAATATTCACTCATTAAACATAAGCTATGTATAAATGTGACCATTCACTCTTAAATGCAAAATGAAGTTTTAGCCATGGCACCACCTTTGTAAAACAAATTTGACAATATCACTTCCTATAGTATTTTTAGCAAAATACTTCATAATTAAGAATAGATGTAGCTTATTATGTGTACAAATCCTTAGGAGAAATAATATTGAAGTTGTATGTTGTACATTTAGAGGGGACATTGTCTCATATACAAATAAAGCTATAACACTAACATAACATATTGATTCAACTATATTGTTACTCTGATGTTATACCACCTCTACATGGATGTCTACCACCCTGTCGAACACAACCATACCCCCAATGCATAAATCCCTAATTGGTTCAAGTGGGGAAAAACTATATATATCCTATAAATTATATTACATCACATAATTTATGTCTTTTGATTTATATGTATTGTTTTGAAGAGTATTTATTTTGTCAAATTTATGTAAAATTTATAGTTGCTTTTTTTTTAACTATATAAATAAACCACAATAAAAACAAATTTGTAACCAATACCTTAATATTATATAACTTTACCAACATGTAAAAATAATCCTTGTTATAACATTTTGCAATGTAATATGTTATATGTTATAACATATTACATTGCTTTTAGCATACAAAAGTTGTAATTTTATTTCAAATGATTTTAACTAATTAAAAAATTTAAGAGAGTAAATAAATGTGTCTTCAATCTAATGTAAAATATAATTCAAAACTATAGAATAATAATGTTTATAGTGAGAATCATATTATTAATTTTATTTATTCTTGATCAATTCAATATAAAAAAATTAAAAAAAAAAAAAAATCAAATCTAATTTTTTTATTATTTAAAAAAAATTATATTAATTTATTTTATTTATTTGTTTTCACATATAAATTTAAAAATTTTCGTTATTTAAAAAAATTAAAATGAAAATAAATTTATATTAATTTTTTTTTTTTTTAATATTTTTTGTTTTTATTTTTCACATTAAAAGTTGAATGTTATTTTTCTTTCCACTATTATTTAGAAACCTAAGTTTTACACATCAAAATATAATGTTATTTTTCTTTTCATTATTAGTCTCTGCAAAGGTCTAAGACTATAGCAATAAGTTTGCTTTTAACTAGTCACGAGGGATAGCTCGCATGGCAAGACGTGCGCACACTTTCCTAGTTTGGGGAGAGGTCACGAGTTCAAGCCTGGCTACGAGTCCTTCGGGCTGCTGCTTTCCACTCCCATATCATCCACTATGTGGGGAAGTATCGGAGTGGGTTCCCAGCGGGTTAACTTCCATCTGGAAAAAAGAGTTTGCTTTTAACTCTATATTAGTTTATTGTTGACTTTAAATTTGTGTGCTACATCCAATGTGTAACATAAAAAATCAATATATGTATTTTTTTTAATAATAAAAAACATATTTTTCTAAAATTTCATTGGCTAATATCTTTGATGTGTTATTGCAGGCTTCACGTCCTTCAATGTATAAAATTTTAGTACACAATTAATAATGGATTTGGCAGTTTAACAAGGATATTGAGTGCATTTATTGACAAGGATGTTGGGTACATAAATACAGTATTTTGAATGTTTTGATTTGTGTTTTTATTTTTATTTTTGTCCTGAAATCTTACTCTGAGAGATTGGTCTCAGCTAACCGTATCCAAAATTGAATTTCAGGGTGGGTGAGACAATTTGGCTTTCTTTCCACGCAAGATTACCACTTGGTTGGTCACACGTACGCTCACTCACATGCAAACAAACACAGCAGAATGTGATGTTCAAACACGATCAGTAATCTACAGAAAGGTGAAATGGATAGAGTGCCAAACCCTGGGAGCAGGCCTGGAATTTCAAATTTACATTACCTGTCAAGTGCAAATTTGATGACAGGTGTTTGTTTTTCATACCTGTCATTTTACGTTTTATGTAGATTTATAAGTGTCAATTTTTTTTTATGTTATATGTTAATTTTATCATCATAAATTTTCATGYTGAGCATACAATTTTCTATAATAAAAAATAACCCAAAACACACTCAACAAAAACATTAATAATTAAATCAACATTTTGTAGTAACTTGTATTATCAAAATGAAGCATTGTTGAATATTATTACATATGCCCTGAAATGCCATTATTACAGACCTGAGATGCCCTTTATTACAGACCTCGGAATCCAAACGAGATAATTTTTGGTATTGCAATAATTGATTATAGACCTCAGAATCCAAACGAGATAATTTTTGGTATTGCAATAATTGATTGGACTCCATTGATGTTGTTTACAACGTAAACACTGTGAAGAATAGAGAGAAATGCACTCATCAAAT
>JZKD02S2069444.1:24785-51586 GCA_000966675.3 Picea glauca | reverse complement strand
ATTGATGAGTCATAGTTGATGAGTAGTTGACACATGATTGGTACATACTTGGTACATGGTTGGATGCACTTGTTTATGGTACAGGTTGATTACAAGTTATTTGGTACAGGTTGGTTCATGGTTGATGTACTTGTTTATGGTACAGGTTGATTATAGGTTGACGTACATGTTGATGCATGGTTGATGCATGGTTCAGATTTATTGGTAGAGGTTTACAACGGTATATCTCATAGTGACAGGTTGACAGTGGTTCCATCATTCTACTTCTACTTTTGGGTGGTAGGATTGGGAAAGGACAGGTGGTTGTAGCCACCTTCCGGTTGTAGCCGGAAAACATAGGGGGTTTTAGCCTCCTTCTGGTTGTAGACAGAGAATTGGGGAGTTGGAGCTTCCCTCAAGTTGTAGCCTGAGAAACTAAGGGGTTGGAGCCTCCTACCAGTTGCAGCTGGAAAACAAAGGAAGTTGGTGCTTCCAATGAATGTAATTCTTCAAGACATATAAGAAAAAGCATTATGTGGTTTTCTCCCGATTTGGGTTTCCACATAAAACACTGATGTACTGTGTATGTGTATGTTTGCTCATTTGTTCATTTCTTGTTTACTCTGCAGTTATTGGATGATAATTCTTCATTGATATAACACTTGGATTATATGGTTAAAAAGGATTAAATTTCTCTATTACTGATTCACCCCCCCTCTCAGTAATCCAACATCTATCCATGAACAAATGCAAGTAATCATATTTCACCTTCTCTATCACTTCTTTGATGATGCACAATTGGGTACTAGTGACTCCATCTGCAATTCCATTTTTCCTTTCCTCCGATTGTGTCTTCCACATAAGGTTTTCAATAAACTTACGAGCACCATCTACCCTTGTCAACACCTACACAATTCTCTCCTCTGTGACCAATAGTTGGTTCTCCAAGTCACGAAATGTTACTTCATCAACATGGTGTGGGTTGTCACACAAGGGATCAACTGACTCACTAGATGATGCCCTGCAATGTGGACTACCCTCCTCATACAAGTTTTCTATTTTTTTCTCTTCCACCAAATCATCCCCTCCGTTGTCATCTTCCATGCATGCATCACCATACATGTCATAACTGGGATGAGGTGTGGAAACTACATCATAATTAGGTGCTAGCATGCTTGAACCACCCTTGTTATAAGCATCATGCATAAGGGGAGATGTTGGATCCTCAACATCGGTTGAATGGAACATATTCTCATAGTCATCATGAGTAGGACAATATGTTTCATCCTCATCTTTCCCATCCAACACACTAGTGTCATCAGCCTCATTGGTCAGCTCTGATGGTGTATCACATGTTGTTGTTTGGTCTTTCTCTATCCACACATCCTCTTCATGGCTAGATGCATACTCATATGCATGTCCTTCATGCTCATCTCTCTTCAATTTTTGTCATGTGTCTTTCAAGTAATCCTCGTCCAAATTTTTGGTCCAAGTTCCGTACTTGAGGGTGTAATAGCATCAAAAGGAAAAAGCTACACAGATTTCCTCACCCAATGCTAAATAATCCGAGTAGGAAGGTATGTATCTAATTTCTACTAACTCCCTAGTAATTTCAGTCAGGCGTTATGTATTTATCTTCTTAAATCACTGCATCACTGGAATAAGTTATGGTTAATTCACGGAAACAATATGAAAATGTGTTTTCATTGATTTCACCTTAGGCTGGCATGATGCACATCTCTGATAACATTGTAATATCCCCAAATAGGATAGTTTGGAATATTAATGTTTGTTGTCCAAATGTAAGGTTAATACCTTTGTTTTTAGGACATATATTATTTGGAAACTTTTGACAAAGACTTTACATGTATTGTATTTATAGACATTTCACCAAACATATGGCATGCAAATTAAATACACCAGAAACAAAAGAGATAGCATTAGCATATTTATTATGAATGAAGTCTGAAATACAATCAAAAAGGATCTCTAATGGTTGTCATAACAAATCTAATGCAAAGACTAAACACTACCAAACTCAAGAAAAAACCTGAATAATGATGCCTATGACTCCTAAGAGTTGTTTCCCACTATTATAAGATCCTACAACTCGTTTCCTTCTCCAATCTCCTCTGTGTCGCTGCTATGACATTCAACCGCCTTCTCTGCTCAATTCCCAAGTTCCTACAGTTCCCTTTCTTTGTCACTCGGCATACATAATATCCTTGTGGATCTTCCCCTATTTTCTATTTCACAATGGAGGTCTCGACCCTCCTCACTATTGATTAATTGGGTTGGTTGTCATTGATTTCAACCCTTGAAGAAAGTCTAGTAGCGAATTCTGATAGCAAAAAGGTTTGGGTAATGGACCCAAGGTTGTTTCATGTATAATGGTATGAGTTTTAATATATTTTAAGGTAATACTATTCTAGATGGATATTACATGGCATTCCATTTCTAGCGGTATGTGGAATGTCACATAACTGCTCACAGTTAGAGATTTATGGCCATGAGAAGTTGGAGAACCCAGGTTTGGGTAATGGGCCCAAGTTTGTTTGATGGATAATGGTATGAGTTTTGATATATTTTCAGGAAAGACTATTCTATATGGATATTACATTTCATTCCATTTACAGTGGTATGTGAAACGTCACATAAATCCTCATGATTAGAGAGTTATGGCAATTTGAAGTTGGAGAATCCTCATGAGTCATCTAGAAGCCCCAAAAGGTCAAAGTAGTCAAAGTGGTTTAAGAGATTTTAGAAGGTAACTAATAAAGTGAAGTGATGATTGTACTATAAGTAAAAATGAATACAAAATAAATTATTTAAATAATAAATTTAATGGAGAAATTAGAAGTAGGTTAACCCTAAAATAAGGAAAGTGGGTTAAGATGGCTAAAAGGTAACCCCTTGAGGAAGCTACATGAAAGTATAAATAAGAGGCAAGGCTCTCTCATTTTAATCACACTTGATCATATTGAATATCTATAGGTGACTGAGGTAACCAAAGGATATCTAAGCCAAATTTCAGAGGGAAAGTGAAGTAAAGAAGGCCGAAATTCAAGGGTGGATAAATTCTTTTGATGATGCTTTCTAAGGTATGTTATTTACAGGTCATCTCACCATTTTTGCAATAAATTTTTTTCTAGAATGATTCAGACCATGAAATTGGGAGGTCGTTGAGGAAACATATCCAAGTATATGTGATACAAATTTTAGTTTGTGGGTCGTTGTATTTTTGGATTTACACTCCATGGAAAATAGGGTTTGTGGTTAGTCCTGAAACTAGTCTAAAACAGGTGTTTCTGGTAAAAATGTCACAACGTATTCATAACATATCCAAATTCAGTAAGCCCAAATGTATTGGTTAGAGTATAGTATGTAGTATTATGTGTACAATTTTCAGATCCATACAATAAATATTATGTGTGGGGCACGCTCTACAAGTTAGCTCTCTAGAATAAGCCAGAATTCAACAAGGTATGCCATTTTTTCTATAACTCATTTTCTTAGAGGTTCCAAGTAGTGAAACCTAGAGGAATTGCATAAATGACACTGAATAACATTGTGTGCCATTTTCATATATTTATTCATTACAGGTACATAGTTATGATTATTGCAAGCTAGGGTTGTTGACTAATCCAAAACTAGTCATGTGAGACTAAAGTAAAATTTGATGAAAATGCTAGTCTCTTGTTAAGGAAGGTTTGCAGGTATGTGATCATATACACTAGGTCTATCACAGTGTTACAAATCAGATTTGGATGATGAAATTGATGAGATATTTTGGCTCAGGTATGTTACAGATACAAGTTGCTTGGTTGAGGTTAGTGCATGGTTGATGCACTTGTTTATGGTATAGGCTGATTACAGGTTGAGGTACAGGTTGGTGCATGGTTGATGCACTTGTTTATGGTACAGGTTAATTACATTTTGAGGTAGAGTTTGGTGCATGGTTGATGCACTTATTTAAGGTACATATTAATTACAGGGCAGTTGTATAGGTTGGTTGCAGGTCAGTGGTACAGGTTGGTAAAGTTGTATAGTTGTATATCTCACAGTGATAGTGTAAGAGTGGTTCCATCATTCTACTTATATTTTAGGGCAGTTGGATGGGGCAAGTACAGGTGGTTGGAGCCACATTTCGATTGTAGATGGAGAACATAGGGGGTTGTAGCCTCCTTATGGTTGTAGCTAGAGAATTGGGGATTTGGAGCTTCCCTTAGGTTGTAGCCTGAGAAACTAGGGGGTTGGAGCCTCCTTACAGTTGCAGCTAGAAAAAAAATGAATTTGGTTCTTCCAATGAATGTAATTCTTCAAGACATATAAGAAAAATAATTATGTGGTTTTCTCGTGCTTTGGGTTTCCACAGAAAACTACGGGTGTACTGTGTATGTGTATGATTTCTCATTTGTTCATTGTTTATCTATTCTACAATTATTGATGATAATGGTACATTGATATTATATGGTTAAAAAGGATTAAATTTCTCTATTACTGATTCACCCCCCCTTCTTAGTAATCCAACAATTAGTATCAGAGCAGGTTCCTTCAGAATTCAGTTTAACCACTGAAAGGTAGATCATCGAGAGCAACAACATGTATAAAAATAGAATACCATAGTTTGATGGACATAAGTATGCATTTTGGAGCATAAGGATGAATACATATATATACAGGCACAGGGATTTGAAATTTGGCAATCAATTATAGATGGATACAAAGAACCAACAATTCCACTGTCAAATGAAAAAGCAATGAAAATCGGTTAGAATAATTCCAAAGACACAAATGCACTTTTAATTGGTCTTGGTGAATCAATATTCACCAAAGTTTCACATTGTAAATCCTCTAAAGAGATTTGGGACAAACTTCAAAATATTTATGAAGGATATTCAAAAGTCAAAGCAGCAAATCTCCAAACTTACAGAGGTCAGTTCGAACAACTAAAGATGAAGTAAGATGAGAATATTGCAGCTTACTTCTTATGAGTCGATGTAATAGTAAATGAAATCATAGGATTCGGAGAAGAAATCAAAGAAATTGTAATTGTTCAAAAGGTACTAATATCTCTTCCTATGATATTTGACCCTAAGATATTAGCACTAGAAGAAAGACAAGATCTAAACTCAATAAGCATGGACGAACTACATGGAATCTTCACAACATATGAAATGAGAATTGAACAGGAAAATCTAGATGTAAAAAAAACCGCCTTCAAAGCATCCAAAAGGTCAAAGAAAAAGGGAAAGCAAAAGGAAAAAGAACATAGAAGCAACAGTCACGTCTCGGAAGATGATGAAGAAGTGGTCAACTTTGTCAGAAGATTGAACAAGGGAACCAACGGCAGATATAGAGGTAAGATTCATTTGATTTTTTTTAATTGTGATGGTATTGGTTATTTTTCTAACAAATGTTCTCATAAGAAAAATAAGAGAAATGATGAATATTACTCAAATAGAAAACAAACATATAAAGGCAAAAGAACCACAAATAAAGTTTTCAAGAAAATCTTATGCACCAAAGAAGACATCTCATCATCATATGAAGATGAAGTCAGTGACAATGAGACAAAAAGAGTTCTATTCATGGCAGTAGAAGACTCTGATAAAGAAGAAACGGAAGAAGAATATGAAGAGGCCAAAGAAGAATATGAAGAAGACGAAGAAGAATACGAAGAGGTAGAATTTTACTACTGAAAAGAATTATTGTGTTCCATAGAAGTTATTAGAGGAGAAAAGAAGAAAAACAAGAAGCTACAAGAGGAACTAGACAAGAAAGAAGACACTTAGGAACTAGAACAAATGATCACAAATTTGAAGGTTCAAATAGAAGAAGATAAAATAATTGAATAAGAACTCAAAGAAAAACTAGAAGGAAGAGACAGGATCATTGGAAATTTGGAAGCAAAGATTGTCACATTAAGAAAGGATCTTCAAAAGAAAAATTTGCAGAACAACTCAAAAGTTCTGGATGACATTATCAGCATTCAAAAACCTCATCATGACAAGTTTGGACTTGGATACAATCATACAGAAAAGGGATCATGCTCCAAAACAACAAAACAAGAAACATATCCAAAAAGCTATGCAGAAACAATCAAAGAGTATAGGAAGGCCTACAAAGAAAACTAAATGGACACTCCTCGACTGAGAAGATTCATATTTCAAAATCAACAATCGACAGAAACAGATATCCATCAGGAAGAAGAAAGATTCACAAGAGTACCTCCTTTCAAAATATCTTCAACTCCCAGGTATCAAACTATCTTTTTTGGTTTATGTTATGCATGTAATAATTTTGGATATAAAGCTGTGAATTGCAGAGCTAACAACATGAACATAAATAAATTTGAAATTCACACACAAGAGGGGTATCCAAGAAGGCCTAGTGAAACACAGAGAATAAATTACAACAGGTTTAAATCTTTGAGCACTGAAGTGGAATGCTACAAGTGTAACAAATTTGGACACATGGTGTTATGGAACTTATCAGTAAATGCAGACATAAACAGATCTCCCTAGATCCACCTAGATCTAGAACAAAATAGAACAGAACATGACACTTTCCCTAAGATCCAATCATTAAGTTTACTATCTTAGCAAGAGATGGGAAACATACCATTTAAATATCGTTTCCTCTTACCATTGTCATCCTAGCTCCACTCCAGTGCTCTTATGATATTGAATCTGCAAGGGAACACAAGCCAACCAAAGTGAAAGAAATAATATACTCAATGCAAACCTATGTATGTGATCAAGGTATCATACAATAAAACGAGATAAGTTTTATGGGAAAGAAACACATCACTGTATTATATAATAATGAAAGTGGAGATTACAACCAAAGCCTTGATGTTGCAAGGTCACCTTTGGATGACCCTTTGTTCGAACACACACTTGCTCCAATATTGAATGAAGAAGATCCATAATGACTTGATGAACTGAAATGAGGTTCTCAAGAATGATCCAATGTAGAACTATTCATGCAATCTTAGCTTATTCAACCTTCATTAACCTTAAAATAAACATTTTGTACTTAACCTTTTCCATGAGAGATCCCTCTTTATATAAGGGAGAGAGAGATGGTTGAAGAGATTAGGATGATCCCACCAAATCAGAGAAGCGAGTAGGATCCCAACCATACGGATGCCACCTCACCTTCTAGAAGATCCCCTTCTAGAACTTTCGTGAAACTTAACCTTTTATTATTATTTTTACATCATCACACCCTAGCTTTAGGTCATCTTGCGGAGACATCACAATCGAGATTTAGGGTAGAGGGAGACAACCAGGCATTGTCGCACCCTACTTATGGTGTAGCCTACAACGACCCTCCTTGACGAGGTTTTTGATAAGAGAAATCCAGTCACTTTCCTCCTGAAGAAAGGCTCTTTTTGGGAACATGAACATATGTTGGTAATGGATCACTAAGATGACCAAAATAATGTGTAACAGAATTCCCCCCAGAGTATGAGGATAGAACTCGTGATAGATGAAATAATTTATAGAATGTGTGTGTTGGAAACAAGGAGCACATCAATCGGGAACCTGCAAATAGTTAAGCATCACCATAATAATATACCATTGTTCGTGGTAGGCATTCCCATACTTAGATTACAAAATTTCAAATGATTCATGGCCACCAAATATACACTGTGGATCCATGTAAATGTGAAACCGGCATAGTCACCCAGAATAAACTGTGGATCTATGTGCTACAATGACTCAAATACGAACATAGCCACGAGACATACAAAGTGTATCTATGCACCAATATAAATCATAAATAATCCATCGCAACCTGGATCAGAATGGTATGATACAGGGTCTTCATTTTCTTTGTCCCTAAGTATGAATCTAACCATGCAATTACAAGTGTCAAAGTCGAACATGGTAGAAACCACTTGATTATCGGTCAATGATGAGAACCGTTAACAAGTGCGAGGGAAATCACCATTGATGTCAATGACTCCCAGGGTACCCCAGTACAATCCAACGAGTGTGAATAAAGGATTTGAATTCGAACACTTGAGAGAATCCTCCAATCAGGGGCCATTGATGTGAACCCGTTGTTGAAAGCAAAGAAACCTGCCATTGAGGCATGTATACTCTAAGGCACTGAATGATTTCTAAGTCTTGTTCCTGGATAATGATTTGAAGTCGCCAGGAAAAGACTCGTCACAAGAGGGTCTTGATGTATCCCCCATCAATGAAATGAAATAAGTAACTGATTTGAGATAGATAAGAGTGTGAAATGATTCGAAATTGACATAGGGAAGTTCAACATGGTAGAAAATTTATAACTACAGATGGACGACTCGATAGGAGGCTTATTAAGGATGGGCTTCTCTTGAACATATGAACGACACGAAAATGGTCTTGGCAGCATTGACTCAAGGAGGACCCAACATACGAACATGCAGATGGTCCAACGAGAGACAAATGGATTTCCCAACCCAGGTTCAAATGACTAAAGGGGGGTGTCATGTTCAAGAGCGACTATTACTGCCACTAACATGGATACAGAGACACATTTATTTCCCAAATTTTCCCCCACCATTTCTGGTGAGTACCTCTTTATTTTTATGCAAGCTTGAGGAGGATAACATATGCTTGTTGATGTAAGCTCATCCTTCGGATGAGTCCCTCGGAGTACATTTAACGAACCCTAAGAAGGAGTGGTTCAGTCCCATGTGGGCCTTTCGATGTTTGTTTAATGAGTCCAAAGAGAGAAAACTTGGGGGGTTTTCATGTTTAGAGAGTCTGAAAAACATTTAAAGAAGACTCCACAAGTTCCTTTTTCGTAAGTTGATCTGATGAGACTGAAAAAGTGATAACCTACCTCTCATCAAATGTTTTCTTCAAATACTTTTATGAGTGTGAAAAGAATAAGGTCGCTCAGCAATATTTTCATTTTTACAGAGCATGAAAATATCTTAAAGGATACTCCATGGGTTTCATTTTTCGTGTTATAATTATGAGTACGAAAAGACGACAAAAGTATACTTGGTTACATTCTCATTGATTTACAAGCATGAGAAGGAACAAAACCTAAGCTCAGAGGTTTTCCTAAAAAACTATAAAAGGATTTGTACATGTGACAAATGTATAAAAGAAAACCAAAAGACGTATTCTTGTTCAATACTTCACCCCTAGGTTTTTCATCTGCAAAAACCAAAACACTTGTAATGTCATTATAACTTTAGGGTTTAGGTGGAATATATATAAAATAATATAAAAGTAAAAAGTAAAAAAGTAATAAAAATGGGTAAAAACTTCTTTTTACTATTTCATTGTTACTCCACCAAAATGTGTTCCAAAAACCCCCATTTTACCTCAAAATTTCACTACAGATTGTGGGAGGAACAGTTGATCATTTGACGAACGGTCTCTACTAACCAGGTAATTTTCATCTCTTTCAACTTTTCATGGATAAATTTCTTCTTTTCATTGGTTATAAATGACTTTTTTGGTTGAGTTTTCAAGGGTACCCATGCATGGAGGTTGTCGCAAGAACCCTATATCGTACCCTGCGACGACCCAGGGTCGTCGCAGGTGGCCTTTAGGCTAGCCTACGATAACTTTGCACTGTACGGATGGCCTAGCATGTGACGTGCACAAATCAAAAAGTGTTTTTAGATGTATTTGCCAATAAAAAGTTTCTAGAGAAGAGATGAAGATGTTAATCCCTCTTTTATGTTCCATTGCAGGTTTTCTAAAACAAGAATGTTGGAATGGCGAGAGAGAGAGCATGAGGTGGAATATCACTTTGTCGGGAATGATTTGGGAGCAGTAAATTCCCTCTGACAATGTGGACTACTAAAAAAAATTAATATCCAAGGCATGAGGGCCTAGTTGAGGTTACTGGAATACTTGGTTCACATGTGGGATGTGAACCAACAGTCATTCCATGTGGGGGAACACATTCTGACGATAGATATCAAGGATATCTATTTCTTGACCGATTTGTCTCGTCGTGGGGCCTGAGTTACACTGACAGGTAGCAGGGGGGGTGGAGAGCCCATGAGTCACTATGTTAGTGAGCATTGCATACCCGGTACTCAGAAACATAGTGGCAAAGTTGCTATCAAAGATGTCTGTGATTTTCCTCTACAGACAGTCCTCTACACTATCATGCGTATGGAAGGGAGCTCAACTCCCCATATGTATCTTCAGAGATACTTCCAGTATGCGCTAGAATGTATGGAGCCTCGAGTTTTCAACTGGTGTGACATGGTTCTCAAAAGCATGAAAAAACAATTAACCAAGTGCAGGAATGGTGACCTGAAACAATTCGGATACGGTTCGATTTTAGTGTCCTTCTTCTTGGAGAGGGTCCCATCTTTACGCTTGCAGGTAGACTGGGGTATACCTTCCCCACAGGATCCAAGAATGAAGAGATGGCTTGACCTCGTGGCACGGCATGTGACTGGTCCTATCATCAAATATAATGATGTTTTCTTTGACTGGTTGAGGACCCAGATGCTTATGGAAGATGATTATGTCTATTTCAGTGTAGACTTTTAAGGTGACCTAGACTTGGTTCTTCCTAAGGGCTCCCAATGGGGGGACATAGGTAAGAAGTACAATTTGTTTTATAATGTTTTTGTGATTTTTAATATAAAATGTTTTTGTGTGTTATTTATCCGATGACTGATCAAATGCTCTTTCGATGATGTAGATGTGGGACCTTACGTACCTCCAATTTCATCCCCCATCCAGAGGCGAAGTGAGAGAATTGACGTAGTAGGAGTGGTTATTGTTGACTACGAGATTCTGGGGCAGAATCTACAGGGGCTTACAATGAACATCTCGGATGCCTCCATCGACGATATCCCAAGGCATTATCAGTGTCATACAGTGGGCGTGTCTGCTTCCATTGGTCGACTACTCCACAAGTTAGCACAGGCAATCGCATGTTATAGCGAGCAGCATCCTTGATGTTATTTTTATATATGAATCCAAGTGCTTCACATTTTTTATATTTTGTTCTTTGGACAAACTAAACTTTTTGTAACATTTTTATCGTTATATATATATGAGGCTTCTACCATCTTACTTGTTGTATGTACAAAGTGTGATTGGATTTTATAAATTTCTCAGATGTCTGTCTATCACATAATTATCTAAAGCATATGTCAATGTATTTAGACATATAGTAATGTGTTGATATTCAATGTAATAAAAATGATGTTCCAAGAGGCGAATTGTAAATATACCCTTAATACCGTAGGACTTCAAATGGATTAAAAATTACTCAACTGTAGGACTACTAACTGTGAATCAGGTCATACAACAAGATGACGGATTCCAAGTGACACAACATCGGTAAAAAAATCGATGATTGCACTGTATTTCTTGATATTGTTAGTTGCACAACCAAGGAAAACACCATATAGACTAATCAGTTCATCTGTAGGTGTATAGATTACCCAAGCAGTAGATGTTAAGTTCTAAGTATTGCGACTAGTGCCATCAACAAAGCCAATTAGGGTAGTGAAGACACTGACATCTGGAAAGAAATCACAATGCAAGGTAAGCAATTGAAGGTTGAAACCAAACAATGAAAAGGAACACAAGAGTATGATACACTAAAATTACAAGAACTCATGAAAAAATGACTTAAGCATAGTACTTCTTTAAGTAAATCCCATTTCTAGGTTCACTCAAAGGGATTCCATAATAATCAACTAGCTCATAAGCCCCTTTATCCAACACATGTTTGACAATGTAAGGACCTCGCCACATGGCCTTGAATTTACCAGCCCCTAGAAAATCACAAGCTTGTTCGTAAAAGAGAACGCTATCACCTTCAGAAAAAACATGTGGCTTGACATGCTTGTCATATTGAGCTTTAACACGTTTCTTCTGAGTTTAAATAACTAGGGCGGGGTCATGATAGAATTTGTCTAGTTGAATCAAATACAAAAGACGTTCTTCTTCAGTAGAGGTATTGGGGAGAAGATCAACGACCAGTTTCAGAGACAGTATTTCACATTCAATCGGCAAGATAGCCTCGATACCATAAACTAGTTGGAAAGGTGTAAATCCTGTGGAAGACTTAACGGATGTCTGGTAGGCCCATAATGTTGAGAACAACATTGTGTGCCAGCTTTTCTTATGAATTCCTATCATCCATAAAAGCATAGTAATAAGGAATTTATTGATTGCTTCAACTTGGCCATTGTCTTGTGGGTAATATGGGAATTGAGTTTTCATGGCGAAGACCCAACTTTTCAGTAAGTTCGAACTTCATGAATTTCTGAAAATGACTACCATGATCAGTAACGATAGGTTGAGGGATACCAAACCGAGTAATGATGTGATTGAATATGAAAAATGTTGCAGTCTTCCCGAAGTTATCAAATGTAGGCATCGCCTTGGCCCATTTAGTGAAATAATCCATAGCTACAATGATGTATACATGCCCCCGGACGAGTGAGGGTTACATGTCATGAAGTCAATGCCCCATTTAGCGAATGGACCAACAAAAAATACAGGATGTAAAGGAGCAGGATGAGATCTTATTTTTTTATTATAAGTTTGGAAAGCATGGCATTTTTTAACAACAATGATGTAGTCCTTGAACAAAGAAGGCCATAAATAACCCGCTCATAAGATCTTTTGGGTAATGGCATACCCAGACATATGACCGACACATGTTATGGAGTGACAATAATTCAAACCTTTCTCAACTTCATCATAAGTGAGACATCATCGGAAAATGGAGTCAATACCGCGGCGATAAAGGGTATCACCGAGAATGATCTATTGTCGATCTTGATAAGGTATACGACGACGATCTATACTAGATAGGTCGGGGCCAAAAATTTTCAGTCTGGAGATAGATAATAATATCTTTGTACCATACATCATCAAAACTGATTAGTAAAAGGGATTCATCAGGCAAGGAATCCTTTGCCACATTTTCTGTCTCAGTGGAGGGAAGGTCATATATCAGTTTGACGAAAACCAAGGATTTATTTGAATTAGCACGTTCAAATTCCAATTCAAACTCCTAGAGAATCACTATCCATTTGGAGTACTTGCCCGCTAGAAATTGTCATGTAAGGATGTGTTGCATAGGGTTTCAATCGAAAATAAAAGTGGTTCGGCGTAACAAGATTTAATGATGAAAACATTGGACAACTTGAATAGCCGCCAAGGACAGTTTTTCCACATGTAATTATTTGGTCTTGGTAATCGTGAGACTCCTACTCAAATAGTATATCACATGTGAATCATGCGAATCATCCTCTTGGATAAGACCATGGAAATGGTAGAGTCTGAAGTAGCTAAGTAGATGAAGTAATCTCGGCTATAGTGAGGGGGAACAGTAATGGCATACGATTTAAGGAAAGATTCAAAGCTTCAAAGGCTTTGGTTGCAGTGCCATCCCATATGAACTCATAACCTTTCTTGAGTAGCTGAGTGAATCCTTTCGTCAATTCAACGTAATTGGGGATGAATCATCGCAAAAAAATTTCCTTCCCTTGCAAACTTTGGAGTTGGCGTAAAGTGGAAGGATTTGGTAGATTAAGGATAGCCTCAACCTTCAAGGGGTCTACTCGAATCATGTGTATTGACACAATAAAACCAGGCAGTCGGTCAGACTCCACACAAAAAATGCAATTGTGCGAGTTCAAGCGAATACAATAATAACGACAATGTACAAAAAATAGCCCTTAAATGTGTCGGGTGATCTTGGTGACACATGGAATGTGTCGGTATATCATCAATATAGGGTTGCCCAATGTGTTTAATATTATGGAAGGCATAAGACATAGCATGTTGAAAATTCACGCCGTCATTCTTGAGACTGAAGGGTAATTTATGGTTAAGCAAAGGTTCCTGAAGGGAAAATAAAAGTGGTCTTGTGTTGGTCCACGGGTAAAATATTAATTTGATTATAGCCAGAGAAACCATCCATTAAAGAGAATATTTCACTACCGGCACAGTCGTCAACAATCTAGTTAACGAAAGGGGTCGAGTAATTGTCTTTAGGACAAGCCTTTTTTATGTCCCTATAATCTACACAAATGTGCATGGTACCTTGTTTCTTATTCACCGAAACTAGATTGGATACCCAATCAGTCAAATCCACGGGATAAATAAATCCAACTTTAAGAAGTTTTTCAACTTCAATCTTGATAGCAGTAGCTTTGCATGAGTCCACTGGGCGAAGTCTCTACCGAATGGGTTTAGTGTTCAGGTATGTCTTAATCTCTTGCACAATGATATCAGGATAAATACCTTGCATCTCTTCATAACTCCAGAAGAAAATCTCGTGGAATTCTTGAAAAATGGATTTATATGTGTGGACCTCATCAATAGAACAGGAGGCTATGATATGAACATTCTCCACGACTCCAGGTTTAATGGAAATTTCGAGAGGGATGGTAGGTGAAATTTTTCTCAAGTTCCCTTCGTACAAAACATCGTGTGTTGACTCAAGAATGAAAGAAACAACAAAAATGGTCGACGGAGTCGAGATCCATTGATAAATCCCTATGGTGTAACGTTCTATAAAAAGAATGGAGCGATGATGCCCATTGTCCCAGTGAGTGTCTTCCATAGACATTATTTGACATGATCATCTCATCAGTAGGAAATATCACGTGAAATGGATCAGGAGATGAATCATAGAGAGAAGGAGAGGAGGGGGTTGCCGATTGAATAGCTTGGTAAGCAGATTCAACTGAACTTAAAGGCATCTTGTCACCGTAACGAGGGTAATAACGAGGGCTAGCTACTACCCATGGGTCATATGATGCAAGGGTTTCACAAACTGTGGTGGATATCATGTTAATATAGGCAACAAAAGGAGGGGGAATATCAGGTGGTGGGAATGGAAAAGTACCCATCAAAGTTGAATCTTTCAAAATACCCACTCTTACATTCTCATAACCAGGGGGTGTCTTCGATATAAAGGGCACGTTGCTAGTACAGGAATCGGAATTAAAGAAGGCCAGTTGGTCAAAAGTAACGACCTGTCCTTGGTATGGGAAATGTACCACACAGAAAAGAGTATACACAAATGAACGCATGGATTCAATCCAGCTACGACCAAGTAAAAGGTTATAATCGAGAGGTGCATCGAAGAAATCAACCTCGACATTGACCAATTTACCTTCCAATGTAATAGACAACGACGGAATAACACTTTAGGGTTTAAATCATGTACCATTGAAATCCTTAATTGTATTGTGTGATTCTATAAGGGTAGGAGAGTCGATGGATTTCCAAGTAGTAACGGACATAATGCAAGTCGAGGCTCCTTCGTCAATTACAATTCTGCAGATATTCTTGTTTTCAACAACAACTTGAACCTAAAACTCTAACTAAGGAGGAAGCCTTGGAACATGATCTTCCAAGTCAAATATTATTAAATTACTATCTGAGTCAATTCCACCAATGGCCTTTAACAGTTCCTTCCATTGAGCAAGGCAGCTTTGAAGGACTTCGAGAGTTGACATCGCAGAGGTTGCTTGCACAAGATCTTCTACAATGCTATAGTTTTGGGCAGGACGTGCATGAGGGTTGAATGTAGACTTTCGAACAAAGCCCTTAGGAGGGGGGTGAAGAACTATATCGAGACCTGATCATTCGAGATGAAGAGGACCATTGGGAGTTGAAGTAGAGGGAGAAGGTTGAACCAACGATGGTGGTATATCATCAACTTTCTCATTTGACGAAGAGAAATCCTTGGCTCGAGTCACGATTGAAATTTCATTCTTTTTAGAATCACCAATACAAATAAGGACATAGGATGAGGTGGTGGGAGAATCTTTTTCATGAATGACTAGTTGGGCTTGATACTAAGAAGGGAAAGGTTGTGAAAAAACGGCGGGTGTAGGAGGTTTTTTGCTCCCTTGGAGGTGTTATCACATGTAGTTGTCAAGGGCAGTAGGTTGCCCAAGTTTGCGGTCTACAAAACAAATTTCAAAGCGCAACGTTCAGAGAAGTCCATTTCGGGCTCGAAATGCAAGCAACAGGCTAGATCAACTTTAGCGGTGAAAATTCCTGAGAATATCATATCGGTGGTTCGGAGGAATCGGGGGGTTTGAAATATTGTTAAAGTTGTTTTTCAAAGGTTTGAAGTCCCAAAAACCAAAGTGAGCATGAGCCGTCCTATATTGAGGGGGACAGGTGACAGCCGATCCAAGCGTTCGGGGAAATGAGATTTAGGAGTTTCGAAGTGATAAATGCATAAAACTTTCGAAGAGCCGAAGTTCGAACTCTCGAAGAAATCGTGGACCATTGATCTCAAAATTAGCAGTGAGTCATTGATCTTAGTGGTAGTGCCTCCCAAAGTCCCAAAGGCCTAAAGCACCAAAGTTCCCGAAGTCCCGAAGGCCCAAAGCGCCCGAAGTCCCAAAGACCCGAAACATTCGAAGCCCGAAGGCCTGGAATAAGTCTCAACCATCCGATTCAAATGGACACATGGCACTAGATCTAGAGATTTGGAGGAAAGTGAAGGGGAAAAAGAGAGATTTGAGTTCTGGTTTTCCTAGAGCCTGGAGACCCAAAGGGATCTTAGCCATTGATCCAAGAGCCACATGTCGTCGGATCCTTAGCTCCAGGTAAAAGCGCATGGAAGAGGATGAGGTTTGAGATTGGATTTTCCTGGAGTCTGGAGACCCAAAAGAGATCTTAGCTGTCAAGTTAAGAGGATATGTGGCAGTTATCAATATGGACATATGGTGCACTCGTCAGTCATGACACCTAGCACCTACTCGAAAGTGACACATGTCACTCAGTCTAGGAATCCATGGGAATATCATTCACTTTTTTCTTAGTGGCATGTGTCACTTCTCTTTCATGACATGTCAGCATAACAGTGACAGGTCATCCTCTAGGAGGTGTTATTGTTCAACGTCAATAGTAGCGTCACCCTCCCCTAGGGCACAGTTTGGCGGATTCTAAAGTTGGCGGGCGGTTAAGCTTGGAATTAGCAGGTGTGTCTAGATCGTAGACTGCATCCAGATCAATGACCATGCTTCATTGTGGGGATGCAACTTGCTCAATTGATAAAATTATTGAGCGGTACCGCAATTGAAACCATGGTAGGGAAAAAGTGATACGTGGTGAAAGGTCCCACAATTGAAAAGTAATCTGAACCCATACCAATTTCGAGCAGCCCCACAATCACATGTTTGTATAGCATCCTATCCAAGAGCACCATGTGGTCATCCCCTGAGAATTTAATCTCGTTGATTCCTCAAGAAAAGGCAGTTAATGAAAATAGAGCCGGTAGTTGAAACCTCAACTCAATCCATAAATGGAAGGCATGGAAGGTCTGGCTGTGGGGAATGAACCGTCAGCCCGTGGTACCCCTATGGGAAGATTTCCCTACAAAATCCTTGTCGATATGAGCTCACATCTAACAGAGGGATACATGCACAGTGTGACAAAAGACTTCCCAGACGCAATGCTTTGAATGTAGTGATCATATCACACTTCTGGTAGTGGAGAATTGTTCTGAGTATAAATAAGTAGTTTTGATATTTTGTTAAGGTCATCAATAGGTTAAGCAGAGCTCCCTATTTTGTAATTTTTTGATGCCAGAATTGTTCTCTGGTTATGTATCAAATTTGAGACTTTCATGTTAATAGAAGTCAGCTTCTTTTCATCTCTCTGTAAAACCTGTGCTAAAACACTTGGGCATGGAGGATCTAGTCGAGGTTTGTTATTTTGTTGTAATGTAGGTTTAATTACAGTGGTATCGTGACCATTTTTAGTCAGTTCCCTTGTTATATTTTTCCCTCTTACACTGAATGTCTCCGTCATGGGGGATCCAGTCGATTTGTTGTAGTTGCATGGTGATGTAGGTTTAATCATTGAGTTGTTGTGACTATGTTGTTTTGTCATATTTTAGTGTCTAAATATTAAACTCAAGAGTGATCTCGAGTCTGATTTTTCTTCTCCAAGATACTTGAAAGTCGTAGACCCATAACATTCTCATTCACCTTCCTCACTAAGTCTTCCCTCTGCTCACACTTAAAATCAACTCACTGACTGAAGTTAATGTGGCCCTCACTTCCCTATGCATTTCTTGTCCAGTTTTGTGTTAAACATCATTCATATATTGAGTTTTTTCCATTGACCTCCACTCATATAAAACCAACATCCACCAAAAACTCGGATGGGTACTGGGCTTATCCTCCCGCAATATGGTGGTGACTCTCTGTGCTAACATTCTTAGCGTCGTTTTTGGGGAATGAATTGAAGACATTTCCCTGTGTAAGAATGACAATAAGCTTTTGATTCTGAAGGTGCATCAGACATCAGAACCATTGAAGATTGCAACTTGCACCTGGCGACTCCACAATCGAAGACTCCATTGGGGAGGATCTTGTTGACAGAAATATGACCATACCGAAGGGGAAGACCAGGTATCAGTTTATGAGATTTATTCATGAAATCTTGTTCTTGTTTATCATCTCATTTCTCTCTTTCCCTTCACATATAAACAGGATTATCCTCTTCTTTGTCTATTCAGATGATAATAGGCCTTCCTTTATTTATCCATCCTTGGAAGAAGAAAACATGCCCTCTTCTTGTGTTGTAGATACCGATCTCATGTCTTCACCTCTGCCTATGCATAAAAGTGAGATATGTATTGCATCTCCTCTAGAAATTAATCACCCTTTATCCCCGAGGAGGTTGAAAATAATTCACAGTCTTCTCAAATCTCGTTACCCTCCGTTATTCTTGTTGACCCTTGCCATCAACTTGTTAATCCTCATTATCAACCCAGTTCTTTTCAAATTAAAATTAGAAATAAGGTGTTTAAACCTTTAAGGTTGCCACATGACCTTCATCCTTATCCTCATTATTCCTTTGAGTATCTTCCTTAGTTTTTTGGAGGGGATCATATTACAGTTTAGAGGCATTTGGATGCCTTTGAGAGATTTGTCGATCAGTTTGAGATTGTTCATGATGATGTTGCAATGAGGTTGTTCTCGCAATCCCTGGCTAGATATGTTGTTGTGTGGTTTATATGTCTAGAAGACAGTTCTATTGGCTCCTGGACCGAGCTACGCCATGCATTTTTAAAGTGTTGGGGTGAGAACAAGTCCCTCAATCAATACTGGTTTGAGTTTAATGCCTTGAGGAGAGGGGAAGAGGAAGCCTTGGCTGTCTTCAACAGAAGGTTTTACAGTGTTTATCATAGTATGCCTATGGAGATCAGACCCACAATGACTACTACCATGGTGTACTATGCAATGTCTCAGCATCCAGAGCTGGTCCTTCTCCCGAGAGAGGGGAAATATTCATCGTTAATACACCTATTTGAATATGCTGAAGAAGTCAAAGAGAACACCGTGGATAGCAAGGGGGTTCATATGAAAGCAGATATTGAAAAATTGCATGTGCCTAAGGAAGAAGACTATCAACATGTTTCAGATTCTGAGAAAGAACATAATGATTATGAATAAGATTTGGAACAACAACAAGGAAAAGCGACTGCATTTGTTGATGATCGAGAGTTGTTTTCGAAGGAGCGGGGAGGTTTTTTATTTGCAAGAAGAGAGGCATTTATAGAGGAGCAGCCAGGATTATGTCACATGATTCATGATCCTATGGATATACACATGGAATCATATGTTTCATATTTTGAGGATTTACAAGAGCATACCACAGAGCCTTTTCCTTTATACATTGAGGAAAAACATTGTGTGGAAATCTGCCATTTTGTTCCTACAAAAGACAAAGTGCAAAGCTTTCCCATGTTTCATGTTTATGATGATTATGATTATGTTCCTTGGGAGAGTCATGAACAAGAAGAGGGAGAACCAAATGTACAATTCATATCCTTCTCAGAGCCTACAAATGAGCAACCATCACCTAGGATCAGTCAACCTGCATCAGTCATTCGCTCACCGGTGCTTGCTAGAGACATTCAGCCATGTGTGAGCAGTTGACAGAGCATGTTTTCTGTCACCAGCCTAGTGGATTTTGTCATTTTCTCTATGAACATGTAAGGGAGTACATGGAGTTTCATTTCGTTCATGTCTTGGAGCCTCTCAACTTTATCTTGAATTCATCACTAGGAGGAGAGCTGAAAAGCATAATCATTTTTCATTCACAGTTGCATTTTTTTTATTTAATCAGTGACAGAGTAAACAAGTTTACAGCTAGGGAGTTGCTTGAATGGCTATGGTGGAAGTTTTATTTCACCTAGCACTGTGTAAAAATCAATTAGTATAGGAATGTACATAAATAATCTCCTCCTGGAGCCCATGTATTTTGCTTTCATTTTTAAGATAGTGTGTTTTTCGGCCTTTAATCCTCAGCAGAATTTTTTTTTAGCATGACTCCATAGTCTAATGCATAAGGGAACTGAAACTGCTTGTTCTTGGCAGCTCGCAGGGAGCATGCCATCCCCTGTGGAGCCAAATGTTATCACATGTAGTTGTTAAGGGAAACAGGTTGTCCAAGTTCATAGCCTGCACAAGAAATATCAAATCGCAACGTTTAGAGCAGTCCATTTTGGGCTCAAAATGCAAGCAACATGCGATATCAACTTTAGTGGAAGACATTCCTAAGAATATCATATCGGTGGTTCACAGGAATTGGGGGTTCAAAATATTTTTAAAGTTGTTTGTCAAAGGTTCGAAGTCCCAAAACCCGAAGTGAGCATGAGTCGTCCGATCTTGAGGGGGACAGGTGGAAGTTGATCCAAGATTTCAGGAAAATGACCTTCGGGAGTTTCGAAGTGAGAAGTGCATAAAAATTTTGAAGAG
Organism: Picea glauca; assembly: GCA_000966675.3. NCBI lineage: Eukaryota > Viridiplantae > Streptophyta > Pinopsida > Pinales > Pinaceae > Picea > Picea glauca. Next base: position 30,852 of record JZKD02S2069444.1, on the reverse strand, counting down.
ACGAAGCTTGAACTCATGAATCAATTGTGGATCATTGATCTCAAAATCAGCAGGTATTTGTTGATCTTAGCGACAGTGCCTCCCAAATTCCCGAAGCGCCCGAAGCCCCGAAGACCCGAAACACTCGAAGCCCGAAGGCTCGGAGTAAGTCTCAATCGTCCGATTCAAATGGACATGCGGCGCCAGATCTAGATCTCTGAAGGAAAGTGGAGGGGAAAAAGTGAGATTTGAGTTTTTCTTTTCCCAGAGCCTGAAGACCCAAAGGGATCTTAGTCGTTGATCCAGGAGCCATGCGTCACCAAATCCTTAGCTCTGGGTAAAAGCGCATGGAAGAGGATGAGATTTGAGATTGGATTTTCCTGGAGTCCAGAGACCCGAAGGAGATCGCAATCACCGATTTAAGAGGATACGTGGCAGTTATTAGTATGGACATCTGGCGCACTCGTCGATCGTGACACCTGGCACCTACTCGGCAGTGACACGTGGAACTCAGTGCAGGTAGTCATGGGCATATCATTTGATTCTTTCTTAGTGACACATGTCACTTCTCTTTCATGACACATCAGCATAGCAGCGACAGGTCATCCTCCCGGAGGTGTTACTATTCAACATCAAGAGTAGTGTCCCCCTCCCCCAGGGCACAGTTGGGCGGATTCTAAAGCTGGTGGGCAGTTAATCTTGGTAGTAGCGCTAAATCTAGCAGGAGCGCCCATATCGCAGACAACGTCCAGATAAGTGGCCATGCTTCATTGCGAGGATGCAACTTGCTCGATCAATAAAATTATGGAGCTGTCCCACAATTGAAACCATGGTACGGAGAAAGTGATACACAATGAAAGGTGGTGGATTGCAGGCCCAAAAGAGGTTTGAACCCATAACACTTTCGAGCAGCCCTGCAATCACATGTTTATATAACATCTTATTCAAGAGCACCATGTGGCCACCCCCTGAGCATTTAATCTCATTGATTCCCCGAGAAAAGGAAGTTAATGAAATAGAGTTGGTAGTTGAAACCTCGGCTCAATCCATAAATGAAAGGCATGGAGGGTCTGACTGTGGGGACTGAACCGTCAGCTTGTGGTACCCCTGTGGGAATATTTCACTACAAAATTCATGTTTATCTAAGCTCATGTCTGACATAGGGATACATGCACAGTTTGACAGAAGACTGTCCAAACGCAATGCTTTGAATGTAGTGATCATATCACACTCCTAGTAGTGGCGAATTGTTCTGAATATAAATAAGTAGTTTTGATATTTTGTTAAGGTCATCAACTGGTTAAGCAGATCTCCCTATTTTGTAATTTTTTGATGCCAGAACTGTTCTTTGGTTATGTATCAAATTTGAGACTTTCATGTTAATAGAAGTCAGCTTCTTTTCATCTCTCTATAAAACCTGTGCTAAAACACTTGGGCATGGAGGATCCAGTCGAGGGTTGTTATTTTGTTGTAATGTAGGTTTAATTATAGTGGTATCGTGACCATTTTTAGTCAATTCCCTTGTTATCTTTTCCCTCTTACACTGAATGTCTCGGGCATGGAGGATCCAGTCAATTTTTTGTAGTTGTATGGTGATGTAGGTTTAATCATTGAGTTGTTGTGACTGTGTTGTTTTGTCATATTTTAGTGTCTAAATATTGAACTCAAGAGTGATCTCGAGTCTGATTTTTTCTTCTCCAGGATGCTTAAAAGTCGGGTGCCCATAGAATTTTTTTTTACCTTCCTCACTAATTCTTCCCTATGCTCACACTTAAACTCAACTCACTGACTAAAGTTAATGTGGCCCTCACTTCCCTGTGCATTTCTTGTCCAGTTCTGTGTTGAAAATCATTCATATATTGAGTTTTGTTCATTGACCTCCACTCATATAAAACCAACATCCACCAAAAACTCTGATGGGTACTGGTCTTATCCTCCCGCAATCTGAGGGTGACTCTCAGTGCTAACAGGAGGAACTTAGTAACCTTGGCACATCTAAGACAATATTTCATGTAATGATCGTCACCACAAATCAAGCAGGGGTAACGAGGCTTACATTTATCTTTCTCATCAGTGGTTTGCATTTGGCTTTATTCGATTGTGGATTATTATTCTTTTCCTCCTTCTTCTTACCCTTCCCTTTCTTTTTATTTTGATTCTTTACGGTAGGTGCAGATTGAACATAATTAACTCTAGTAGTCTTACCGGTGGAAGGAGTAGGAGCAGGAGTATTTTTTGCATTAGAATTATTAGGTTTGGAATTGGTGTGACCGGCTTGCATCGACTGGGTCTCAGCATGGAAGGTTCCAATCACACCATCGGCAGCATGAGAAGTTGTTTGAGGTTTTGGGATAGGGTTTGTGGAAGGATGAGGAGCGCCAGGGATCAAATCGTAAAGTGTTCTCATTTGCAAATAAACGAGATCGAGATACTGAGCACGACTAATCGCATTCTCTTCAGTGAAAACACCACCCATGGCGACATCATGCATGATAGGTCAAATGATAGATTTCGTAAACCACTCGGCCAATTTTTGATCAGGAAGAGGAACTTTGATTAAACGTTGTCTTCTCCTCCACTCATGAATGTGATCGGAAATATGAGTGGATGAGGATTTCTTGAAAGAACTCGAAATTTTGGTTCCTGTATCATATCGAATTGGTAACTGGTAATGTGTCAAAAAGTCCATAGCTAGGGTGTCATTGAATAAACCTCGTAGTAACTCAATATAGCATTTTGTTGCCAAACCCGTGAGATTTTTTTGGAAAACTCGTAATCTGACGGAGTCATCCATCAAGGAGTCGGATGAACACCACAGATGAAAAGTCATAACATGATTATTCTGATCTTCTCCTGCTCGACCATCAAATTTAGGAATGTAGGATGGTAACTTGGTCGATATGACGAGCCATTAAGGAGAATGTAATATAGGATCATTCAAAATCCTAGACAGATCAGGTAAGTCCAAAGTGTCCAAGAAAGGAAACTGTTGGTTCACTTGTGGAAAATGGTAGTTTTGAGGGGGAAGCCCTGTAGGTCTACAAGTAGGACCATAAGCAGTTTGTAAATAAGGAGACAGTCCTGACAGATTTGGTTATGGAGGATTTTAAGACACGTATCCCATAGGGTTAGGTTGATTAGAGGTGTTCCCTTAGAAAGGAACACTAGATTGAATGTTCATACCCCAAGCAGGATTCAAAGAACCTGGATACAATTGACCGAGATTAGGGGGTACAAAAGAATTAACTTGAGGATGTTTCCCCCCATAAGACTCTAAGTTTCATTGGAAAGGAATATGCCAAGGTAGATATTATACCATAGGTGTGTTATATCCATAAATTTGGTTATGGACTTCAACCTGAGGTTGTCCCCCAAGTTGAGGTTGTGCCCAAATATGAAGTTGTCCCCCAAATTGAGGTTTCCCCCCAATTTGAGGTTGTGCCCCAATCTGAGGTTGTCCCCCAAATTGAGGTTGACCTCCAACAGGAATATGGAAACCAGAAGTGATAGAAACATTGGTGCCTCCAAGTGGATTGGAGCCACTAGGGCCAAATCCTCCAAGCAAAGGTGGAGGAGGAACATAAGACCCTATGGAGAGAACCTGGGCAGGTGTAGGAACAAAACCAACAGCAACATTATACCCCGGAGGAGAAAAAAGCCCAGAAAATCCTGATGGAACCTGGGTAGAGGTAGCAACGAAAGTATTCAGATCTCTATACCCAGGGGGAAGTGATGGATTTGATCTAGGTGGAAGTGGTGTCTCAATCAGAGCTTGGGAGATAACCACATTTCCAGTCGTAATCATGGTAACTTGTGGGACCCTAGTAGAATGGGCCATCTGGAGAGTAGGAATCGAGTGAGAACCAATCAACAATTGGTCTGAAACAGTGATGACATTACAAGCAGTACCAGTAAAATGGTCTAAAGGTATCATATAGGTGACATACGTCTTAGGAACTTGCGATGCCATAGGTTGATCAGGAGTCGCTCCTAGGTTACCGTATAGATCACATACTGTCAAAGGAATAGAACCAAAATTATAATTTCCAATAGTGTCAGTCGGGGTCCCAAATGATTCACTTTGAAAAAGTGGATTCTCTACTCCATATTCGCCATTAGGTCCAGTAGGTACTTTAGTATTATCAACAACAACGATTTCTTCAGATGAATTCATCCAAAGTATATGCGTGTCTAGTCTGAGGGGAAGTTTGAACGCCTCTAAAGAGTATGAAACAATTTGAAATCCTTCTAAAGATTGTGTGCTTCCAACTTCAGTATCTACTTAGTTATTGACTACTCCCTCATGAGATCATTTTGGTGAGTTAGGAGGCAAAGGTTGGTAACCTTCCAGATCTTCCAGGAGTATCCCTTTCATCCTACATGAGCGATGAAGGCCGATGTTGCTTGAACTGAGTAGAGAATGAAGAAAATCTATGGCCGACTAGAGGAAACAAACAACACTCACTAATAAAATTTAGGAATCAAACCAAGCAAACAAACCCTGTTATTTCAAAGTCACTAGTTGGTGATGAAATCCAACATCGTGAAATCAAGACAAGAAGGGTTTGGGATAAGCAGGTGGAAACGTTATGTTGACAACCTGCTTAACGGACTTACACCTTGGTGCAAGCTCCCACACATAATCATGGGTATACCCTCCAAGGAGCCCGAGTGATTTTGGCCAACGTCGATTCCAGGTACCGTGAAGACTTTCCCCTCCAGAGTCACCTAGTGTAAATATCCTAAAGAGATAGGATACTAAGGTTACCAACTACAACAGTGATGCCTAGGGAAACAGTCGACAGTCTAATCCACGCGCAAAGGCTAGCAGGGTGTCTAGCCCGAAATCAACTCGAAAGGATTCCACTCATAATTGTGGATATACCTTAAACAAACCCCCATAATACACGTAATCTCTACACCAAGACCAACAAAGAAGGGTGAGTAACTTTTCTATTCTTAATGCGACCTCAGGTTTGACCCTTGTGTGAGAAGGGCTTCCCAGGACAAAATGTAGCAATTGGATTTTAACTCTCCTTATCACAAGATAATATTGTGTGTTTTGATTCTTTGGAGAGTGTACCTCACAACCTATTCCAAAGTGTTATCCTAGCTAATGTTGGTGAAAAAGATCCCTAGGAAATAAAAGTTACTGATAAATTTTAAATTTACTTGTGTTTTTAGAGGTTGTTGTTTACTCAAGAAGGGATATGGAAGTGAAACTGTTGATGTTGTGACCTTGAACCAATAAAATGAAAAAATAGATGAATGTGCAATTTTCAATTCAATGAACTCTAGTTACAGTAGGGAGAAGGTGTTTCTTTTGAAGTACAACAAGTTACCAATTGTAATTCCTTAATTCTGAATGAACACAATTCCAAACAATCATGAACTAAAAAATTTCCAACTTCTTCTCTTTACAAATATTTCGAATGTAAAAAAATTTGTATAAGGGATTACCTAAAAAGAATAAATGAATTCAATTCTTCCTTTCCAAGACAAAATCAGAGATGTGATAATGGAAGGAAAACGTAATCCGGGAAAATTAAGACATTCTCAACACAATTCCCAAATCAAATTCGTAATGTAGACAAAAGCGAAAAACACAAGAAAAACTATTGACATAATCAAGCAAAAAGTTTTTCTTAATCAACAATCAAATTGACAAACAAAATGAATTCAAACTCAGAACAAACCAAAGACTCTTCGTCAAACAAGCACTCAGATCAGGATCTGAGATTATATCCTTGTGACAATGAGCAAAAGTAAAAAACTTGTAAAATGCAAAGAAAGACTTTCAATCACTGAAAACCAATCACAAGCAAGCTTCAAACTAAAGAATAAACCAATCATGGGCATAGAAATTTCACCCCGGGCTACTAAGGTAAATTTGGGTGGTAAAAGGAAAAATGATTCACTCCATCAAAATCTACAAGAGTCGTCGCAGGCTGGGTATAAGAAACAGAGGGACAAGCTAAGTGTTGGTCACTATAATTGCTTAATTAATTTCAAACAACCAAGTGAAACATAAATTATCAACCCAGGGAAGTCTTTTGTTTCAAAGATAGTTGCGCACTATATATGCTCA
>JZKD02S2069433.1:24083-42601 GCA_000966675.3 Picea glauca | reverse complement strand
AAAAAAAATGTAAACTTTACTTTTATCAAAGCCCAAATTCCTTTGATTATGATAATAAAAATTGATTATTATTATTATTAATCAAAATAGAAATTAAACGTTTTTTCAAACATAGCGAATTCAGAGTGAAAACGTAGAGTCGCAGCTAATGGCATTCTAATTGTTTTTAAATATAAATTTCTGGCACAATGATCATTTACAACTTCACTTCTGAAAATCTGCGCTGTGATATTCATTCTTTTGAAAATGGGCAATATTAATGTTGTGGAGGCGTTCTCACAATTTTCTGAATTGCCAAATGATTTAATTGAACAGATGTTGGCATGGCTGTCAGTGGAAGATATCTGGAGATTAGGCAGTCTCTTCAAACAATGGAACAAAAATCCGTGGCTGATTATAGGTGATGTGGAGTACAGTCTGGATTGTTGGGCATACTCCTCCTTCTCAGGAACTTGGAAGACCGCTCGTCTATCTCTTCCCTTCCCTTTATAGAGGAGAAACAAGGTGCAGGTCTGGTTTCTGCTCCCTTTCGTTACCTGGGATCAGCCGCAGGCCTGTTCTTGATTCGAGGCAATCCCAGCGACTCCATTTTTGTCTGCAATCCTGTCACAGGTAAGTTCTCCACCCTTCCACCCATGACATTGGAAGAATGTTATTTGATAGCGGGGATAGGCATCGTGCAGGAAGGAGATGGATACAAAGTGGTCATGGTGCACCACTCAGCTACGAAGCCTGGACAGAAGATAGTTGTAACCTACAATTCTACTGAGAAGGCATGGAGGAAGGCGGGTCACCTGCCGGTGAATTTGAGTTTCTCGTCGGATGGGAATATTAATCGGAGAATGGTTTTCTCCGGAGGCTTCTTCTATTGTTTAATGGTTTTAGCTTCTGAATTTGATAATGTGTACGGCATTCTAGGTTTCAACCTGCGAGAGGGTACGTCTCTCTTTGTGACATTGCCGGAATATATAAACAATCCCCACATTTTTCACTTCACTTGGTTGCTTAACTGCGGATCGCGGATTCTGCTGGTGGCGAAGGTGTTGGAATTGGAAACACGAGTTCAGGCGGTGATTGTGTGGGAATTTAATAGGGACAACAGGGTCACACGGTGGATAGAGATTGCCAGGATGCCTCATCAGATTTTGAACTGTATGATTGAGCCGGCGAGATGGACATGGTTTGAGTGCGCCGGAATGGAAGATTGCCTCTATTTTAACCGCAGAGGGAAGGAGCTTGTAGTGTATAGTTTGACCCAAAATTCATGGACTTTGCTTCCAAGCTGTCCCTTTGCTGGAGTACCAGAGCATACTCCTCTCATCGCTTTTGAACCGAGTCCTGACATGAAGGTCTAGTGAAATGAATTTCAAAGCCACCATAATTTAATTTCATGATATTTTTATAGGGTAGTTTAAACGATTTTTTTTTTCTTTGTTTTTAGAATTTTAGAATTTTTTTTTTTTTTTTTTTTTAATTATGCTTTTGCTTTTTTATTTTTTTATAAATTAAATTTAAAAAAAAAAAAATAATATTTTTATTCAAATTTTAGTTTTATTCAAATTTACATTACTAGATTCTCCAATAGAGAAAAATATTGTTTTACTTACATTATTTAGTATTGATTATTCAGCCTATTTGAATACATGTATTCCCATAGATTACATACAACTAGATCTTCCTATTGTTAAACCTTATCAAGAACATTATTAATGTGGAGAAGGGAAAACAATGGACTATGGCTAATATTCATTTATCTTTATTGATCATGTGGATAACCACACCTCAATCAAAAGTGGAAAGGCTTCTTCAACTTTGAAATTAAGAATGTTATGTGTGAAGAAGTTGATTGTTTAACAAAATAGGTTCATTTTTTACTACAAGTATTGAGTACACCATAACATATCACCGTCAAGTATGAGTACACCATAACATATCATCCATAGTGGCCTAACTGCTTTGTTCTCATTTTCATATTTTACATTCATACTATTTAATTGACAAATCATGTTATTGAAAATATTTAAATGATCAACAATTTTTGTACCTTTCTTCATTTGTAAGCTATACAATTCTCTCTTTAAGAAGATTTTGTTTGTCAAGGACTTTGTTATATAAAGACTTTTCAATTTCCTCCATAACATGTTGTTTCCTCTCCAATGATGTTAAACAAAACTTCATTTGTCAAACATAGACGAATTGTATCGAGAGTTCTTTAATCTAGATCATCCCAATCCTCGTCTGACAAACCGACGGGCCTCTTTGACTTTCCAATCAATACCTTTCACAATCCTTATTACATGAATAGATCCCACATCTTGAACTTCCATAACTAAAAGTTATTTTTGTCATTGAATTTTTTCACCTCAAAATTCAAACTCTGTATTTTTTCCATTTTTAACACAAATTCAAAAAACCCAAATCGTTACTTATAAAAAAAAAAACTTGCCTTTTTAAAATCTTTTTAAAATATGGAGAAATAATTTTATGTTTCAAGGTTTAACCATAAAAAGTTTAAACCATAAAATATTAATATATATCTTACAACCTTTTACTAATTTTTTTTTAAAGAAATGTCCACCTCTAAAACATTGTTCACCCATTTAATTAAATTTATGGGACATCTTCCATTCATCAAATATAAAGTCGATCCCTTCATATAATTTTGTGGTATGTGCATAATAAAACAAGGAAAACCCTCTTTCCTATCTCAAGCTTTGTGCATATACTTTCATACCCATGTGAATATAAATTACACAATCCCACGATGACGAAGGTTATCGTGCCACCAACATGTCGAAGGGTGCGATGCTAAATAATTATCGCTCCTCCCGAAGGGTTGAGTGTGCGATGATCTTGGTAATTTCGAGGGTTAACTAATATCGCTCTCCACATAAGACAAAGGGTGCGATGATCACCCCTCCCACACTATTGAGGGAGCGATAGGCCAACTACTATGACCCTTGCTCCAACCTTTTCAATTTTATGCAACTAACGCGCCCTATGTATGGCCTTGGGAGCGTTAGTTCCCCAAATTTTTAATTTCGCAAGTGGGAGACTAATGTGCCCTTTGAATTTTCCTTCTTTCCTTCGGCTTCAACGAAAAATTAAGGTTTGAATATCTATTTGCTCCACAAAATGTAGCTTTGATACTACTTGTTGGAGAGTGGAAGCATAAACACTCACAAATTAATTTGACAAATAAAACACAACAACAATCACACAAGGAACACAACGATTTATATGGAAGTTTCTTGTTTGAAGGGTTTTAACACTATATCGCTGTGTTCATTATGTGATTGTTGTTGTGCTTTATTTGCCATTAATTTGTGAGTGTTTATGCTTTCGCTGCCCAACAAACAATACTACCAATACTAGTTATTCTTCTTTCATTTGTAATGTGTTTCCATGTATATTTTTCCATATGGTAATGAAATATGTGAATTAAGTGAGTTTTTTCGCTTTTTGAAAATGTTATGCATCCATATCAACATGGAAAATTTTAGGGGCTACTATGTTCATTACCTAAATTTTGGGATCATCTTGTCACATCTATGTGGTTTAGCACAACATACACCATTAATTATGATATTGTTGTGGGATCTCTGTTGACTGAGAAAATGAGGAGAAGATCCAGTAAAGAAACCTCAACAACAGAAACAATGGTGGTTAGAGGTCGATCTACATAAAGAGGAAAAGATGTCAAGAGGTAAGAAGAGTAAGTAAAAATGTTGGTTCTGTGGAAAATCTAGGCATCTCAAGATGAATTGTTGGAAAAGATAGAAAACATCCAAAGATGACTCCACAAAGGAGGCTAATTCAGTTGAAACAAGTTCAGGTTTAGGTTTAGGTTCAGGTATGGTTGATGAGGTATTATCTAATTTTGATGTTTCACATCAACATCAACATCGGTTGTTATATTCTGATGCATCCAACCACATGTGTATTCATAAAAATTCGTTCTCAACTTACCAATCTATTGATGATGGTATTGTTTTTATGGGAAATGATTTTTCTTGTAAAATTGTTGGGGTTGGTAACATCCAGATTAAAATGTATGATGGTATTGTAAGAACATTAGCAGATATGAGGCATATACTCGAAGTTAGAAAGAAATTAATATCTTTGGGAGTTTTAGATTCAGTTGGTTACAAATGTACAACTCAAGGTGGAGTACTGAAGGTGTCCAAAGGCATCTTAGTAGTCATGAAGGCAAAGAAGATCGAGAACATTTATCAACTTGAAGGAACGAATGAAATAAATAAAGTAGTGGTAGCATCTGAAGGTGCAAGTGAATCTACTCATTTATGGCATCAGTGTTTGTGTCATATGAGCGAGAAAGGGCTTAAGGTATTGGTTGATCGTAGGTCATTTCCAAGTTTAAAGTTTCTGAATTTGAATTTCTGCAAGTATTGTGGTTTTGGAAAATAATGTAGACAGAGGTTTAAAACAGGAAGACATATAAGCAAAGGTATCCTTGATTACATTCATTCATATGTTTGGGGATCATCCCCTACAGTCGCTTTTGGAGGATCGTCATATTTTGTGACATTTATAGATGATTACTCTAGAAAGGTGTGGATCTATTCACTTAAAAGAAAAACTTATGTATTTAATACTTTTAAGCAATTCAGAGCATTGGTTGAAAAGAGCACTGACAGGTCAATCAAGTGTTCAAGAATAGATCATGGAGGTGAGTTCACGCGTGTGGAATTTGAAAACTATTGCAAGGAAGTTGGGATCGAAAGACATAAGACCATTGTTAACACTCATGAGCAAAATGGTGTTGTTGAACACATGAATACGACTCTTCTAGAGAGAGCAAGGAGTATGCTTAGTAAAGGTTGGGTATATGAGTTACTAGTATTGCCCGATCTAGTATCTCTAACTTCTCTCATCCCTATAGATTCCTTAAAAGTCAGATGTCAAAGCTCCTCCAAATATTTAGGGTCTTCATGATATTTATCAATCTTACCACAACTCAGGGGTATCCTTGCAAGTGATGGATATAAACTAAACTTAAGATAATATCTATGCCCAGGAAAGAAAAAAGGGGAACATTTATGTTGTACTTTATTAGAAAAAAAAATCTCCTTAATTTGTTGTAATGCAATTGTGACTTCTGAAGTCTTACTAGTGAAGGAAAAGTCATGAGAAAATTGAGTTTGCATTATCTTCAAACATGTAGTTTGTTTCATGGTCTCCTCATGTACATACCATTCCTTCGGTAATGTCCCGAAAGAGTGGAAGAAATGATGTAGCCAAAATTGAGAAGGTAGTCCCTCAACTTCCCACAGTTTGAGACAATATTCAATATGAGCAATTGGATCAGAGGAACTGTCACAGGTCTTCAAAATTAATAGTTGATTCTTCATATTCTTATCATCACTCAAATAACATACATTGGATGGAGGGAGGGAGTGATATTGAATAGAAATCTTAATATCATCTCGGGAAAAAATCAGCCAATGTCTTAACACTAGCAAAATCCATATCTACATTCTCTAACCTTCCCACTGGAAAAATGAAGTATCGATTGGAAATCCTCAATTGAATAGGAGAGTGGACTAGTTTAGGTTTCCCCAATGACTCCCAAGTCTTCTTAAGAATAATGTTAACATCAAAACCCAAATCTAGCATAACATCTTTGATTTCGTAACAATTTAACTGGACATTTACCCTAAATTCCCTTCCAGTTCTTCTCTTTCTTCTTTGGATCTCTACTTGCTTTCCTCTCTTGAAGGTTGGCAACAATATACTCTCTTGGATTTCCTCCATCTTCCAAGACCATTTTAATAGTATTCCACAACTTTTCAATAAGTTTCTCGTCATCTAAGATATTATAAAACAATTGAAATCAAAGGTTAACTTCTTTTTGTGACTTACCTGAAGACTCTAAATGAAAAAAATAATCTCTAGTCATTCACGGATGATGTGGGGTCAACTTGAATATGGATTTTGCAACCTCAGGGGTTGACAGGCCCAAAATATTTTTGAACATCTTGACTGCACTTTTAAAGAAATCCTTTTGTTGTGAAGGATCATACTTGGCATTCTTTGGCATAACCTTCTTAATCTTAATTGGATGTCGACTCTCTACATCAACGCTAGTCTTTTCTCCTCCCTTGGTAATGATATTGATAGCAAACCTACTCCCATCAACCATAGATATTAGTTCATAATTGATTAGGTTAGCTCCTTTCTGCTTGATGTGATCTTCCAACTTAGCTATTAGATCAGGGAATTCTTCAGTGGAGTGAGTATTGTTTCTACAATGTGAGCACCAGGGTCTTCTTGGGAGAAAGAAGTATCTTGAAAATGTCCTTTCTCATCACATTTATAACAATGAACTAGTCTTCTTCTACCATTCCATCCACCTATATATCCTCCTCCACCTTTGTGACCTCCTCCATATCCTTGAGGTCCTTCATTTACTTAGAATACTAATCCATCCATTCTATCTGCAAGTGCATCTAAAGCACGACATTTATTAGTATTGTGAGTGGGAGATCCACATAACTCACAGTACAAGGTATTAGGAGAAGGTGAATACTTATGAAAAATAGGGAAATGTCATGGGGAGTGCCCTTGGTTCCTAAAAAATTCACAATATTCATTAGTCTAAACCCCCTAGTTGTTGGGAAAAGTGTGATACTAGATTGACGCATGGAAAAGCGTTGTGACAACAACTTGTATGACTCCTCTTGATGGTTCGAATGGAGGTGGTACCATTGGAGAACTAGAGGGAAATGTACCTTTCAGCCTCAAACATTCAGTACCAAATGATCTTATGTGTAACATCATGTGCACCAGAATTGATGTCGACATGTCTTAGGGAGGGTCAACTCTTGAATATTTTTAGTAAGTGCATAAATATGACCCTGCAGTTGCATTAGATTCACACCCTCACTAGGTCTCATAACTCTTATACTCCCCATATATCATGCCATGGCCTCAATATTCATTTCCTACTCTAACGCTTATGCTAGAGTGGTTATCTTTTGTTGTGTCATAGGAATGCGGGCCAAAGGTAATAATCCATGGATAAACCACTTCCTTTGGTGATCCTCATGAATGGGATTTTCCAACTTTCCTATTGCATCTTTGAACCTCTAATTATACTCCCATGCAAATTCACCATCTCTTTTTTTTACATCCCACAACTTTATAAGTGCTTGTTGCTTTAATTGTGGCAATGAAAATTCTGTAATGAACTTTTGTTGTAGTTGAACTAATGTAAAGGCTTGACCTTGAAGTCCTAGTTCAATAATATTTATATACCACCCGAGAGCTCAACCTCTCAAAGTGATTTATAATTCAACCAAATTATTTTCATCTGGAGTCCCTCATGACCTCCARATAGATTTACACATAAACCAATGTTATTCAACATCTTYGTCCCCCTTTCCCCAAAACTCAGGGTATCAGGTAAGGGAACCTGGAGTTTTTGTTTCCATCGATGAAGTTGTAAATCTTGGTAGAATMAATACAAGAGGTCCTAGTTGTGATATTACAATGGAACTCRCCACACTTCCAKTTCTRCTGCCTAGYAAACTCACGRAACTAGGAAAACTTAAAGAACTGTGAAAAACAAATGTTGTAGAAGAATGAAATAAAGAAGTTACCAAATTGGTTGAYGACGTTGGGGGAATAKGTGATTCAGGGTTGGTTCCCTTGCCTCCRGAACATGTTTCTTTGATCTGGGGGGTCTCACTCTCCTGGGATATTATATTCAATTCTTGGTGCAAACCWTTATCTTMTGGAGTAATAGGTTCRGCTTCTTCCACAACTTMTTCTRAGRTCTGAGATGAATCTTCTTCATTAATGGTKGAACCTACTCTTACTTCTTCATCTACCTCTTCTAAGAACTCCTCTTCTTTTCAGCTAACTCAKGAACCTCTCACTTATCACACCACTTCTCTCCTTTAACCAYTGACTGACCATTCTTCCTTGYCGTTGTATCTYCCGCAACTCATCTATACTCTRTTTGTTACCACCATCAAATYTRATMTCCTTTCATAAMTGATYGRTTCRCTTCATYACTGTCTTCATCTAATTATGCCACCATTTTTCAACAATATCATCTCTTCTCAGAKCTYGCTCATCTCTTGCACTCTTCTCTTGTCATCCCCCCATACTTCAAARKAAATCCCTCRTTATCTCAACTCATGAACCCTCCCTAAGCACAATTTTTTAAGMTGACATATCATCTAAAGGAACATGTAACATTCCTTCTTCTACYARCAAGATCTTGATCCACAATGGTATCTCATGCAACAATTTTCCTYTGKCTCCATCCCTKAATATAGCTTCTTCCTTTGAAAAATCTTGGTGATTTTCTRCARCAAACTCAATAATACACCCTTCAAAGCTATTTTGTATCYAGAAATMTATAGCTCRTGAGATCTAGTGATCCAAACRATGAAGARTCKCTAGGCTTGTAGAATTCGAKTTATAGGTTTTCTTGACTCGATCTTTATATTTTGGGGCTTCTTGCAACCGATCCAGCCACTAAAATAAMTCCTCAAGAAATTTAACGCAAAATATTTCTTATTGATTGCTAGCGGGTTYAGAATAGAAAATGGTTTCTCTCACAACTCTAGGATTATTTTKCYRCAACTCGRCCTCCTCCCTTATAAATGCATCTCACTTTTGTTCCCACCAATTCTCAATCTCACTCTTGTAGATCTAGTGAGGCATCCTATGTAAAMTCCCTTCTGAAGATCCRGTCYYGAYAACATAACCATTTGTTGGCGTAAATTYGTGACYAGGGTTATCGGTGGTTTACCAAMAAAGAGATTYGTTGTAGTCTAGGAATGTTAGCATTTTCAACCTTCCGCAAGAGAAGSATGTCTCACCTAAAGCGTAGCTGAGACATATAAGATTAAGGAGGTTATAGACAACACCTAACRAGATYTATTTCTACCACATCCAGATCCATAGTTKAACCATTAAACTCATGTTACAATAGCATTCAAACATTAATAAGAACATAATAAACATATACTCAATAAATCCATAGATCCATYAACATTAAGAATAGAAAACCATGAAAAKAAATTGTTTGGGATCCAATCACATCATTATATTATTTGCAGGCAGTACAAAACTACATTCATACATTGCAGATMTGGYTGCTCTCTTCTCAAAATGCAGAGATCATCATTACACTATCTCACCTAGCGAGATCAGGCTCTTACAATATAGGACAATACTTTGCATGATTCAATACAAGATCTTGGGAACTAGCCAGCTAACTAACAAGAAAAAATCTCTCTCTTCTTTCTTTACTTTTCCACTTATTTATGCGCATGACCCCTTGACACAGTCAATTGACTAGATTAAAACCTCATTTTGTCTCCCTTGGTATTTGTAGTTTCCCATGGGTTTCAGAGTTTCCAGCTATCACGTGACTTATTTGACTTTGTCCACCACATGATTATCCTTATCTCCTTATCCAAAATATTCAAAACGAAGAGACTAACAATTGGAGGCATAGTTTGTTACATAAAAAATAACATCTCTTTTCGCATTCAACTTCACAAGATACACCCTCTCAATCAGTTCATTTGGATAGAAATATTGTACATTAATGCTAAGAATATTTATATAGAAATATGTTATTTTGCACCTATTAATTCCACTTTTTATAAGAAAAACAATATAGATGAAAATTGTCCCTATCACACTCTTGAAGAAGATATTAATAGTGTGAGAAATGAAGACAATATCCTCATACAAGGAGACTTTAATGATAGAACTGCAACTAACCAAGCTATTCTTTTAAGTAATGATTCCAACCCCAATCCTTTATGGCTAGATGAAGACCTTGTTTTATCTAACAAATATAAAATAAACTCTGAAGACTTGACTAAGAATTTATTTAGTACCAAGCTAGTCGAGTTCTATAGTTCTCAAGACTTCATAATTTGCAATGGCTTGATGAAGTGGTCGAACTCCAATATGATGACTTGTATTCATGGGTTGGGCAGTAGTGTCATGGGTTATGTGATATATAATATTTTCACATACAACCAACTAGTAAAAAATGACCTTTTAAATGACCATGAGCCTGACTCTGATCATAGACCTTTAACTTTAACTATAAACTTTGGCATGCACAAAAACCCCATTCAAGAAAATTTTGATAATAAAAGTCACCTTCTTTTGGACAAAGGTAAATTTAATCTTTTCCTAAAGGATTTAAATAGTGAATTAAATCTCCTATCTTATAAGGACAACATCGAAGACCTATATCACAATTTTATGACAACCCTTTCTACTTCCATTAACAAGTTCTCTATTGAGGAGTTATGTTAAAAGAAAAATAGAACAACCAACCCTTGGTGTAATAAAGAGTGTAAAATTGTTAGGAAAACCATTAAGGATGCTTCCAATGAGTCCTTAAAACTCAATAAGATAAATACTTACAAAGCCCTAATTAAAAGGGAAAAAAAGTACTACACAAATAGAAAGTAAAAACAACTTTTGTATCTATCTAAACTTGATCCTAAAAAGTTCTAGAGGCAAATTTTAACTTGTAAAACTAAAGAAAATAACATGATTCCCATGAAGGACTGGAATTCCTACCTTAAAATACTTTACGAATCCCCTAACACCATATACATCATTTTGAACATTCCTACAGAGGATGAAGTTTTTTCTATGGAAGGAAAAGAGTTTGGGTTTAAGTGGCTTGCAAATGGGAAAGATAAGGACATTGAAGGCTACCACGTTGAAATCTTAAAAATTGGAGGGCCCATCCTCATCTCTCACATACAACAAATATTCAATTTAGYAGTCACGTAAGGATTACCTAAACCTTGGACAYAAAGCTTCATTGTACCTAYTTTTAAAATTGGGGATAAAAAAAATCCCRCTAATTATATGACCATTATGATTAGCCCCATTTTAGCCAAGTTATATGGAAMAATTTTGGAAAAAAATATTAGCATATGGCTAAAGAGCCAMAAAAAAAGAGCTAAAGGCCAAGCCAGGTTTAGGAGCTATCATTCAACTATGGGCCACCTTGTTACTCTTAGGATCATTGTGGAGGAGASCCACAATAATAAAACYAATCTCCTTTGTTGCTTCATTGACTTTAGAATTTTTTTTAAYAYAATGCCCAGGACAAACCTTTGGAATAGATTGGAAGAGATAAACRTTCCTTTTGAGTTRAGGGTTTCTACGATAAGGTTGTATGCGAATTTTATTTCCAAGTTTAGGAACACTGAGGGATGGTCMAAAGAAATTAATTGTAATATAGGAGTTWAGMWAKKWTKTYCGGGATTAACTGTGTAGTGTAAGTCATTAATCTATGACCCATMTWCTCCCCAACTCTTTAAATTAGCATATACATTGACAAGTTAGAAGGTTGTTTGGAAGAAGTAGGTTGTAGCAGCCCAATTATAGTTGATATAGTCATCATTCTTCTTCTTTACATAAATAATATTGTTCTTATGGTGAGAAATCCCCATGATCTTGGCAAGCAACTAAGAATCCTTGAGGATTTCTACTCCAATATGGGTATGACTGTTAATACTGACAAAACAAAAGTTATGATAATTAAATCCAAAAATATCACCTGCGATCATTTTGTATATGACAACAACAACTTGGATGAAGTGACTTTGTACAAATATCTCGGAATTGATATTCATCACAAGCTCAACTAGAACTATAACATCGAGAAAAGGATAAATGGAGGGTGGAAAGCTTATTATGGGCTTGAAAACAAGTGTAAATCAACGAACCTTTGGATATGGGATAAGAAAAAATGCCTCTTTGAGACCCTCATTACTCCTATTATTTTATGTGGATGTGAAGTTTGGGGATGTGGTATCTCTAGAGAGTTGTGGAGAAAGATGGAGCAAATCCAAGAGAATTTTATAACTTGTAATTTCAAAATTAAAGGCAATACACCTTATCCTATCCTCCTCATAGAAGCAAGCCTTTCCCCCATTGAGAGCACAATTATGACCAAGTACCTAATGTGTAACAACTAGTAAAATAATATGGAAGACAAGAGGCTTCCCAAAATTGCTTCAAACTTTAGCCAAAACCACCTTCTTCTCAAACAAGGATGACATAATGTCTAGTCTTGGCTAAACTATTGGGGAATAATGGAAGAGGTCATGTTACATAATAAAGATAATATAAAAAATATTCTTACATATAAATTGAAGGTGAAATTGTAGTGCGATAATGAGTTAGAGGGTAAAATAAAATTAAGATATTATAATGGGTGATCAACCCTAATCTAGAAGATCAAAATTATGTCTCTATTTTGACTAGTGTAAAGAAGAAAATCAACATTGCTAAAATAAACACAAATTCTCATGAGCTCCATAGTGAAACTAGGCATTGGACAATTCCAAAAATGTCGTGTGGGCTGATAGAATGTGTCATCTTTGTCACACTAAGAGGGTTGAATATGAAAATCACTTTATCTTAGAATGTCTAGCATATACACAACTTAGATCTCAATTTCAAAAGATTCATCACAACACCAACCTTCCTAACATTTTAACTCAACAAAACTATGGTGATGATGCTTTTTTTAATGCTTTTAGAACACATAAATAAAATTATAAAAAAATCTAAGTAATCCCTTACCTTCATAAGGTTCCATAGACCAATTGGATGTGAGTGGAAGTTAATCATCATTATCATAAATAATTAAATAAACATACATTAAAAATATACTTAATTAAATATATAACATATAAAAACAATTATTTATTTATTTTCCAAGCCATTACAACAATATACTCGTTATGAACTCAACATGTAATTTAGAGAATATAAGAATCATTCCTCCCAACCACCCAACATAAAAATATATAAAAAAATTCAATTCACATTCTCAGATTACACAATGTCAATAAATTATCGGCCTATAAATTTTTTTCAAAATGCTGGATCCATCTACACATTCGAAACTACAATTTAAAGAATGAAAAATTATGATTTCCCAACAATTAAATTGTTGGATTCCAATTGAATTGCAGACAATAAAAGGAAAATATAAGAACTCTATTTAGAATACTCCGATAAAAAAAACATTATTCTCCGACATTTTTTTTCCATATATAAACAAGGAGGCCCACTACTCTATTCCCACTACTCCGTCAGACGAGGCCCTACCGTGCCATACCTTCAGGTGGCAAATTAAGAACCCGATCCAGTTGCAACAAATCTAAGCAGGGCAGGAACCCATAGCTGAATCAGATAAAGATAAATTTCGGCCAAGTAGGTAAGAATGATTCACAATGATTTGTTCTTCTGACTGTGTGTCCATTTATCGCTGAGTGTTTGAAAAAATTCGGGCTTGTGATTGTCCATTTACTGGCTCTATGTAATGCATGACAAGTGTTTGAAAGAATGTTTCTTGTCTTTTACTGCCCATTTCATTTGGCTGTCAGCTCATCTTTCTTTCTTTAAATCATCATAGTGTTGAGTTTTTGCTTTTTTCAAAGCATCTGAATTTTTTAAAATCATCATAATGTTGAGTTTTTGCTTTTTTCAAAGCATCCGATTTAGTTCAGGATAGGCTTTCTCTTTTTATATTTTTACTATTAAACGTTGGACCTTTGAAACCTAAGCAATGTACTAATGTATGAAAAGCATTTATTGTTTTTACAAAATATGTCAAGTTTTTGGGAAAACAATAACCAGCCTACTATTGTGCAGTATTCAATGCTGCATTCCCCTTGTTTGATACTACACATCTCATTTGCTACGTGCCACTTGTCTGATACTACCCATCTCATTTGGCTGCCTGCTGATCTAGTAGTGTTAAGTTTTTTCTTTTTTCCAAGGCATTGATTTAGCACAAGACATACTTTCTGCTTTTATAGTTTTACTATTAAGCGCCAAACCTTTGAAACCCAAACAATGTACGAATTGCCTGGAAAGCATTTATTGGCTCTACAGAATGTGCCAAGTGTTTGAAAGAGTGTCGCTTGTATTTTACTGCAAATTTCATTTGGCTGCCAACTGATATTTCTTCTTTAAATCATCATAGTGTTAAGTTTTTTCTTTTTTCAAGGCATTTGATTTAGCACAGGAAAGACTTTATGTTCTTATGCTATTAAACGTCGGACCTTTGAATCCCAAAAAATGTATGAATTCCTGGAAATCATTCATTGGCTCTACAGAATGTGCGAGTGTTTGAAAGAATGTCATTTCATTTGGCTTGTTGTTCCTGAGATTGATTTACTCTAGGCTCACAGAATAATGTCAGGAATTCAAAATTTAACAAAATGATTTTTTATAATGCTTTTTAAGTTTTAAGATGAAACTTAGAATGAATTTAATGATTAAAAAACATAGAGGCAATATTTCTTTTTTTTAGTCTTTTATAAATATTGAGTATATAAAAAATAAAATTGATTAATTTTTTTTTATCAAAATAAAGTAAGGTATCCCACACTCATAAATCTTACCATCCATAATAGAAGAATTATGAAGGATGGATCTTTAAAAGATGAATTGGAATGAGGAGATTCACATAGAATTGGAATGAGGAGATTCACATAGATACAGGTCTTGTTTTACTCACAGTGATAACAGAGTTACTAAATTGTAGTCTTTCAATCTTTAAGAAAGTTCTCTTTTACATTAGGCCAAAAGAAGCCTTGAATACATCTTTAATCTACTTATTTATACAAAAATAATAATAATACAATAATACAATAATACAGATACAGATACAATAATACAATAATCTACTTATTTATTTATTTATGTATTAATACAATTCAATATTTACATTTTATTCAAATGAAAAAACTTTTTTATGCACCAATGGTAGATTTCTTTGAATTTGAACAACTTCTTGTTGAGTGATCTAATGTTGTAAACTTGGTTTCACCAAAAGATCATTTATCATTTGTAAATCAACATGATTTATCTATAGTATAGCATTTTGTACACTCTCTTTGTTTTTCTTTAGATCTTCTTTACTCTTTTCGATCTCAACTTTTCTAAGTGTAGCATGAATACTACTGACATCAATTTCTGCTATTTCTAGATCTACAACTGAAAGGGTACCAAGACAAGCATATTTTGCCTCTTTAGTTAACCTTTTATTTTCTTCAATATTGTTCTCCCAAGCCTTTAAAGCCATTTCTCCTTTTATCTACTCAAATTGTGAGAAAGGGGCAAGTCCAGGTACATTGAGATTTTTCCTCCACACTATAAATTCTAGGAATTTGGATCTGAACATAAAAGATTCCCTCTCTTTTTCATAAATAATCTTCAAAGAATTATTGATTACCTGATAATGTTTTTGGATGGCATCTAAACTTTCATACAGATCCTACTAGACAATCTACAACTTCTCATTCACCTCTGATGCTTGTTTCTTGAAGGCAGAAATATCAATTACCCTGCTCTCGATTATGGTTATCCAAGCTTGCAATTGATTTATTAATGTATCTCATTGAGAGAGCATGTTATTACTCAAGTTCTGCTTTTGAAAACTTAATTTCAATTTATCCTCTAATTGCTTAATATGTTGTTCAAAACACTGTCTTACTTGGCTTATATCAAAATTGATTCTTTTTCTGGCAATAAATTCCATTTGTTGCATATAATTATGCAATTGTTCAATCAAAATATTCTTTTGGTCAAGTTGTTTTCTCAAATTATCCACCGATCACAAGTTAGCAGCTGCAAAAGCTCCCAGTGAATCTGTTACTTCTTTTGCGAATTCAGGGTCACTTTGTCCCTATCCATCATATATCATTCTTTGTTTTTTGGTAATTCCTCCCTGTTTCTGTCGAGATTTTGTTCGTATGATAACCTTCCTTTTCTTGTTGAAAAAGAAATGTGATGAAGGCACATCTTCAGGTTCAATAGGTGTCAGTTCATCTATATTGATAACCTTTGAACAAGGTAAATCAGAAATTTTTTCTAGGGGAGTCAAAGATGGTATGGGAGAAATGAGTGCAGTAGATTCTCCTTGATTTGTGACATCTTTCACAGGAGTTTTAGTATTTGATAGTAGCACAGGAAAAATTTGCCCATGTTTCATAAAAGCTTCAATTGATGCTAATAATTCTTGATTACTTTTACCTGGTATGGATATTCCTGTAATTATTGCATATTTGGAAAATGTTTCTGGTGTCTTTTCCACTTCTTTAGTTTTTTCTTCGGGAAAGTCATGTTTCTTGAGATTTGTTGATTGTTTCACCTGTGAATTTGGATTAAGCCTTTTTTTTTTCTTGCAATATTTTAGGTAAATTGTTCCTTCTGTGCTTTTGAAAACTGAGAAAACCTGAATATTGTTCTTGAAGAAGAATTTGAAATATGGATACAACCTCATCATATGATCTAACTCCTCTGAAAACCTTTTCATAGGGTGAATCTTCATGGATGTATTTGTTCATGTGAAATTGAGCTAAATGATTTTCTACCACCCTATGTGGATCATGCTTTTTGAATTCAATGTCAACCAATTTAATATCATCTAAGGCTGAAGCCTCTACCTTAGCATGTCCAAAGTCTGATAATGAGAATATACCAACATGTATGGGAAAGGCTGGCCAAACTCTTTTTTGTGTAGCCTTCATTTCTTTGGTGATGCCTTCTGAAACTATCTGATAAGCTACTTCTATGGAAACAAGTTTGTCTGGTAGAAATTTGGGAAGAGTGTGTGGAGATGTGAAGCAAACGAAAAGTATGATGTAAGAAAATCTTTCCTCAATGTACTAATCTACAATGGCACCTAAATTCCCATAATTTGTTCTGAAATTCTAGGGGGAGGATGACCATAGATAATTTCATGAATCAGAATGATCACATTGTGAAAAATATCATAAAAATAATCCCTTTCATTTTCTTCCCATAATTTATAATGATAGAAATGTATGGGCTCAATGACAGTCAGAGTCCAGCTCCAATTCATAAGAGGAAATGGGGTTTCTGAAACAAATTGCATCCACAATATATGTGGGAATATATAAAGGAACATGTTCTCCTTTAGACTTATGAGTTTTGTAATCCCCAATTTATTTAGCTAGTTTATCCGACAACATTTTTCCCCAATCAAAAGTATAACCCTCAACAACTTCATGAATTATAGGAACCCACTCTATAGTAAAATGCGTAGGATTTTTCTTTCAAAACATTCTACAAAAAATCATGGCAATATACAAAATATGGGCATCACAAGAGGCTATGGAATATATACCCTGGCTATCAGTTTTGAATTTATTTTGATTTCCCCACCAGGTATTTACTATATCATGAACAATTATAATGTATTTTGTGCATTCATCATCCTCAAACTTCATTATAAATGATGCATTGTAAGTATATTTGGGGTCGGGGGTTAATTTGTACATTACTTGAATTCCCTCGGGTCGGAAGGGGTCGACAATGGTCTTATGATGACTGTAGATGGTTTTGGTTGGGATATCCACATGCTCTAAGGCTCAGCGTATCATATTAGTATATTGCATTAATTTCGGCCGAGCTGTAACATTGTGAAGTTCTAAATTAGCCACCTGTATTAGCTTGGTTGCAAATGAGTCATCTTCTTCTCCACTTGAATAATTGGAATAGAGGGCATTTTTCTGCTCTAAAATTTCATAAACCTGCTTCCATGATTTAATGACGTTCGTTAGTCGAGCGGTAGTATCTGAAAGAATTTTTGAATTTGGGCTCGGCTCCTAAGCAAATGGATCTTGCTTCTTTCCTGCTTTATGTAGTGCCATGATTTCCAAATATCGATGTTATCCCTCCCGTGAGAAGTAAAAATCTGCAAGTCCAAACTACTGAATGTGAAATTTCTGGATGCTAATGAAAAAATGCTATGAAGTTCAAAATACCTTTATTAAAAGAAATGTTAAACACTAATTATCCTTACATTTAATCCATTGATAGGGTAATCATGCCAAATTTGTCAAATTTATTACCTGACGTTCGCAAGATTTTCCAACTTTCTACCCTAGCCACTTTAAATACACTTTTAATGATTGTAATAAAGATAAGCTATTTCAACGGTTTGGAATTCGATAGTTTTAAATGAGGAATAATATATATTTGCCGAAGGCTGAATTCACGAAGAAATTATTCAATCTTTAATTTATTGTTTTATTTTAACTGATCACGGCTTATGGTCATTTTAACTTTTAAGTGCTTCGAAACTCCAAGGCTTCGTAAGTTTGCATTAGTGGTGTATAGGGTTTCCCTGAAGACCGAACTTGCGAAACGATTACTTACCGTTAATCAAACCTACTAAAACATGCTTAGCCTATTAATCGTTTGTGATTTATTATTACAATAATTCGGGCACTTCAGTGCTTCAACACTTTAGTGCTCCGACATTGTTTGAATTTGTTCTTGATTTGATCTCCCAGAGGACAATCTCCCGTAGTGATGTGGCAGTATGTGGAAATATTGTTGATGATGTGTCATAAAAATATGAGTGACACGTGTCACCTGAAATCGTGCAAATGATGTGACTAAAGGTGCCCAAAGTGAGTGCCACGTGTCACCACGAGTAAAGATTG
>JZKD02S2069411.1:39654-51587 GCA_000966675.3 Picea glauca | reverse complement strand
GGTGAATGGCTCAATGAAATGGTGCTAATGTGTTATTGCCAAGGAGTGAGTCCTTAAAACAATATAAGCAGCATAACATTACATGAAATTCCTTGAGAAAATGATGTTTCTTCATAGAATTTTATAGCATAGCATTGGGTGATTATGTAACCCCTTTGAAGTGTGAAGAGGGGCTCTTTAGGGATTCATTAGGTCTTTGACCAGCCTACCATGCGGATTCAGCTCAGATTTGATGGTCAAATCAGGCTGGGAGCTAGTCCATAAGTGGTTGGGAGGCCGACCAATTCAATAAATGCGTCGTTTAGCAGGTGTGCAGGTTTTTGCGCTAACAGTCGCGCGTCGTACACGCATGCGAGCATTGTACGTTCCTGTTATGTGCATATGCACGCGCACCCATCTTCTGTAAAGCGCCCTTCAATTTTTGGCTACTTTGTATAGTTTTTGACCCTTTTGCAATGCTGTGAAATTAATCCAGTGCCATGAATGAATTCATTACTGTCTGACGATGCTGAGTTCTTGTCGCCATGTGTGGACGTAATTTCAGTCATAACACTTTGTATCAAAGTTCATATTGGAGCCAAGAGTACCTTGGGGGAGCTGGAGCATTGGTCTGCAATTGCTGGATCAGATGCAAAATTTTGGGATCTTGTAGCCATTCTTGGCGAATCGCTTAGAGCCAATCTGGTACAATGAAGGAAACAGAAAAAAGGGATCCTTCTTCTTCATATTTTTGGGACAGTGCATCCACCACCACATTGTCTTTTCCTTTCTTGTAAATGATCCCATAATCATATCCAAAGAGCTTAGTCACCCATTTTTGTTGCTCCGGGGATGAAATGCGTTGTTCCATAAAGTACTTGAGGCTTTGATGGTCTGTCTTAATTTTGAAACATTGCCCCAAGAGATAAGGGCGCCACAGATCAACGACATGCAAAATAGCCAACATTTCCTTTTCATAGATGGGTTTGCCTAGATTCCTTTCAGATAGTTGCTTCCTGGTGAAGGCCAAAGGTCAACCCTCTTGCATAAGGACAACACTGATTCCTTTCCCTGAGGCATCATATTCCAACACAAAGGTCTTTGTGAAATCAGGAAGGGCCAGAACCAGAGTGGTACACATGGCCATAGTCAAGGTTTGAAAATCTTTAGCAGTGGCTGAAGTCCAAGTTAAAAAATTCTTTTTGAGAAGAGCAGTGAGAGGTGCTGCAATCTTTCCATAATTCTTAACAAACTTGCAATAATACCCTATTAAGCCCAGAAATCCATGCACTCTTTTGAGAGTCTTTGGGTGCAACCAGTCTTGCATAGATTCAATCTTTTTTAGATCCACCCTGATGCCATCCTTGCCAACTAGATGACCCAAGTATTCTACATCTGAGGCACCAAAAGAACATTTAGACTGTTTTAGGAAAAGTTGGTTCTGAGAGAGTAGATGATGAACTCGATCCACATGAGTAAGATGGTATATCCAGGTTTTTCTATAGACGAGGATATCATCAAAGAAAACTAAGACAAAATGATGAAGAAAGTGATGGAATACATGATTCATGAGGCTTTGGAAGGTGGAGGGGGCATTACACAAGCCAAAGGGCATGACCAAAAACTCATAGTGGCCCTCATGAGTTCGAAAGGATGTCTTGGGAATGTATGCCTCTTTCAAATGTATCTAGTGATAGCCTGAGCGAAGATCAAGTTTAGTAAAGAATTGGGCACCACTCAATTCATCCAGGAGGTCATCAATGACAGGAATGGGAAATTTGTCTTTAATGGTCAGTNGTACAAGGGGAATGGAATAATCATGAACACCATGGGAAGGAGGGAGTCCTTGGGGAGTGGAAAATACCATTTGATGTTTAGAAAGGAGGGCTTGGAGGTCTTGCAGCACCAGGGGTGTCTCTGTTGCTTATATGGTATGGAGTTGGGCAATGACACCAGATTGACCTTTTTCGAGCATCTTTTCCATGCGATGGGAACTAATGACCTCAGGTGAACCAACAATGATGCCTTGGAATTTATATTAGTGTCCTTTCTTTTCGAATTGCATGGTTAATTCCTTAAAATCGATGAGAATGGGACCCAAAGTCCCAGTCTGCACCCAACACAATGTCACAACCGCCCATGTTGATAGAAAACATATGGGATTTTAGGTGGTAGTCACCGATTTGGAGACGAACATTTTCACAGCGGCCTCCACATTTCATTGAACCACCATTGGCAATCATGATTTGGAAATTTTGTACGGCATGGATGTAGCAATGAGTTTCTTGGGCAGTGCAGCGACGAATAAAATCATGGGTGCTTCCACTGTCAACTAGAATGATGACCTTTCAATGCTTGATATAACCAATTAACTTGAGGGTTTGGGGAGTGAGGAAGACAGTGAGATCATTGAGGGAAATGATTGGTTCCACTTTGGGAGGGTCTGAGGGAGGGGTTATGTCAGTGATTTCAGGTGACTCAAACACAAGGGGAGTTTCAACATCCTCTTTAGAAATATCCTCAGAGATGGCCATAAAAATATGTTGTTCCTTACACTTGTGGCCCAGGAAATATTTTTCATCACAATTATAACAAAGGCCTTTGAGTTGGCATTCATCCATTTCAGCCCTGGTCAATTTTTGGATCTTTAATGGGGCGGAGGGAGTAGTGGGATTTACGAGTTTAGGGAGAGGGATAAAGGAGGGTTTTCGATTTTGAGAGGATACAACCTGTTGTGCTTCTTTATATTTTTTAGCAGCCTCCACTCAACTAGAGGGTTGAGCCATGAGGACATGGGCCTGAATCTCCTCCTTGCGGCCACTGATAAAATACTCTCGAAAGAAATCATTAGTCATTCCCTCTATTCAAAAAGCCAAGTGCTGAAAGAAAGATATGAAGTCTTCTACTGTTCCTGATTGTTTCAACTTTTTCAAACAACCCAAATGGTTGGTGTCAGTGTCAAAGTGTTCATAAAGCTCAATCACAAATTGGGTCCAAGAAATATACCCTTGACGGGAAGTTTTTTTCCATTGCCACCATTGCCAATGTTCTTGATCTAGATGGAGAACACCATACAGGAGTTTGGCCAAGTCATCTGTAATGTCGTATAAAGATAAATAATGTTCCATTTGGGTTACCCAACCAGTGGGGTCCGAGCCATCAAATTTGGTCAATCCACCCGCTAAAGGCGTAGGTCACATTGAAAGTGATGGTGTTGAAAGGTATGGGAATGGGAGGAATGTTCACCTTTATTCTTTGGCGGTGCGTTAGAGAAAGGGTCATCTATAGGGATCTTTAGTTTAGTGCAAAGTGATGCAAAGACAGATTCAAGTTGGGTGGTCAGTTCTTGTTTGACTTCCTCCATTGAGGACTGCATGGTTGTACTTATTGTTGTATTGATGGTTGTATCGATGCAGGAAACATTGTCACTGAGTTGTTTTACTTCTTTTTGGGTCTCGAGGAGACCAAATTGCAAGGTGTTGAAGTGAGCTTCTAGGTCTTGGCTACAGGTATGGGCCATGACGATGGCTGAACTGAAAAGGGGTGGGCAGGGTCAAAAATTTTTCTGAAAAATGATATGGATGAATGTGATAAGGGTGAAGAGATGAATCCAATGGAATAGGTCTCAAATAATGGTGAACAAATTTACACCTGCGGAGTTATACTCCGGTCTGAAGAATACTGCAGCGATGGAATCCCCAAATGCTTAACTAGTAAGAAAAGTGTAGTGATTTGACAACCCGAACACAGTTGCGTAGAAACAAATCTTGTCTGTTTTAATTTGTTTATGTTTCTGTCCCCCAAGGGTTAGGTATTCAAGGGTTCTACAGACAAGGGTTTTCCCTATGCTATAGCTCTCTGATATACATGCGGGGTCCAACAATAGTACTCGGCCCAATATCTCAAGGCACTAACTAGGGAGGATAGATCATACCCTTAGCCGTACTACCCAGGTACTAGAGGGTATCTTCCCAAGTGTTGTTCTAGGTGGCACTATAGCAATCAAGTGACCGATCGATTTATCTAAAGAGGGCTTCAAGAAATCTAGGTCGATCTGTACAAAGGTGTTGTCTAATGCACTACCACTCGAAGGGGTACCAACAGGGATTACAAGGGTGGCCAACAGATGTGCGCTTAAGAACCACTTGTATTTCCTACGTGTATGAATCCCTCAACCATAGGGTTATGCGCGTAATGACAGATCTCTGTGGCTTAAAGACGCTGGAATATGTCTCTACCCTAGAAAAAACAATTCCCACAATTTCTGCCAAGGAAAGTGCTCTGATACCACTTGTAATATACCAGATATAAAAAGTATGCAGAACAAAAATAAAATGCTATAAATGGCAGAATAACAGTAATATAACCAGCATAATCTCCACAATAACACATAAATGATATAAGAACNAGCGCTCTGTTACAATAATCTCCAAGCTAGGGTTTTCATACCCTCGACCCTTATTTATACTAAATATGTCTATCAACAAAAGCATATAGAGGAAGATCCTTCTAGAAGTGGAAGCTTCTATTAGGTCTTCTAACATCCGCCTTATTCTCTTTTATTGAAAGGCCTTATTAATATTGACCTTTATTACATCCAAATATATTTCTCTACCTATGTGCGGGTTAGGACCCTAACAAAATGACAGAGAACACAACATCAATCACACATAACACAATCTATACGTGGTTCACCCTCTCTCTAGGGCTACATCCACAAAACTATGCTTTATAATATTTTAATATGGAAGAATACAGTTCTTGGCTATGCTCTTAGCTAGAAAATCTTCTCTCTTCTCCTCTCTTTCTCTCCCTCCCTGCGCACCCAGCTGTAGGGTCGATCT
Organism: Picea glauca; assembly: GCA_000966675.3. Classification (NCBI taxonomy): domain Eukaryota; kingdom Viridiplantae; phylum Streptophyta; class Pinopsida; order Pinales; family Pinaceae; genus Picea; species Picea glauca. Next base: position 46,764 of record JZKD02S2069411.1, on the reverse strand, counting down.
TCACACCCAAATGAATATCGTACAATACTAGAAGGCTCCCGCACTCATCACTTATCTCTCACACAATAGTACTCACTCGATCACACAACAACAATGAATCTCAACCAACCTAGCACCAACCCATCCCAGGTCCTTTAGACCTTTATTTATACATTACAATCACTCATCGACATCCTTAGGTCGATACCTAAGTGTCAAAAACCCTAGATACCAAAACCCTAGGTCAAATTGACATACATTTTCAGGGCTTCGCCAGCCTGTCTTTCCTTCCTTGTCGCGTGGTGCTCCAAAGCATCCAACGATGGATTTTTCCTCTTGATGAGTTGTCCACAATCCATATTCCTTTCTGATCTGTCATCCTTGGTCTCCTCATCCAACCAAGTTTTTTCTCAGACTTCACTCCCACTTGTCTTCTCTTTTTCTCACTTCGACCCAGTATTAGTCACTATGTCTTCCGCGCAGTTCGCATTCCTTCTTTTATTCCTTATTCTTCAATTACTTCCATACATAACTGCCAATAGTTTTACTTTGATTTTTAACAGGATTGTGTGTTAGACGATTGATCTGTTTCATGTTTTTGTACATGGGGATCGGTTTCCACTATTTTCTTCTGAAATATTTCATCGTCAATAGCCGGATATTTAAAGTTTTTCTGATTGGTTAAGAAGTTTATGATCTATTCATCTCCTTCAAATAACTTCCAATTATAAATATTGTTGGGCACCGATGGTTTGTAGAGTATCTCCACAGTGAACCGGGAGGCTTCATAGTCCTCTAAAGGGGATATCCTTGAGGCAGCAGTGGCCAGGGAATCAGCAAGAGTATTCTTTGTCCTCGGGATAGCTATAATGTTGAAGGCTTCAAAATGTTCTATTATTCTATGCACTTCCTTTTGATAATTCCTCAGGTGGGGAGAGTTGTAATGTATAGTATTCCTTACTTGTCTAACAATGATTTCAGAGTCTCTAAAAACCTTTAGTTCTTTAACGTTCAAGTTTGTGGATTTATTTATCCCTTGTATGAGAGCTTCATACTCGGAGGTGTTGTTTGTACATTCAAATTGTAGTCTGCAGGACAGGAAATTTCATTTACCTTTTGGATCAATGAGGATACACCCCACTCTTGATCCTTCTTGTGACTTAGACCCATCAAAGTACAAGGTCCAAACTTTTGAGCGAAAAAACATCAATTTCTTTTTTCTTACCACTTTCCTCCTTTCCTCCTATATGCTCTGTGGTTTTTAACAGAGGTTCTTGATAGAAGAGGATTTCCTCTACCGATGTCGGAAAATTTTCTTGAAAACTTATTTAAGAGTTTTGAGTGAGAGGGACATTACATGAGAGGGGGGATAAATTCTCAAAATCGAAGTCATAGGAATAATTGCCTAGCACGGGGAAATCTGTCGAGGAGGGTTCATTGAGGGTTTCTAGGTCAGTGACAATATGTTTTAGATATATTTCCCTATTGATCTTGATCATATTTGTGTGTCCCTTCAATGGTAACCAAAGGTGATCCCAGTCTGTACTAAATTATATGTTTAACTTCTCGGACCAATCTCGACTAAGTAGCAATCCCTAAGCTTCTAGGATTTATACTACAATGATTTCAATCACTTCAACAAATTTTAGGTGTGTCGCCATCTTGATCATGACATCTTTGAGCTCTACAATAACCTTCACCTGGGTTCTGTTTAGTTGTATCACATGTTTATCACTTTTGAGAGGGACTACGTTAAATTTTTTGCATATAGATATAAATGGAATAACATTAGAGTATACCCCTGAGTCAACCAAACAATTATGGAGGTTTATGTTGAAGACTTCAAATGTCAAAAGGAACAGTGGGACAAAAGGCTTTCCCTTTTTATCTTCAGAGAAAGTGTTCATAGTTGGCTTACTTCTCATATCTGTGAGGGCTGGATTTTCTCCTTGTTCAGTGCTTGTTATAGGAGTTTCTACTAACTTCAAAGCTTGTAATAGAAAGTCCTTTTGCTGGGGGATTCTACACATGTCCATGACCGATATATTAGCCTGCAATTTTTTCAAATCTTCTACTATGTTGTAGTCTATCTTGGGCGATTCTCGGGTATGGATGTTTATAGGATTTCTTTGGGAGACAAAAAATTCTTTCGGGTGATCGGATGTGTTTTTTCCTCTCGAAGTGTGGGCCACGGTAAGGTCATTTGAGACCGAGTGACCCCTACTTTGTGTTTTCACATCCAAGACCTCTGTAGGTGATTCTTGAACCTTAAATAGATCATCGGAAGGCATTAGTAAGTCAGGGTCCCATATTAGCATGGTTGTTTCTTCTAGTGGATCAACTTGTTCCTGATTAGCAATATTCATAGTTGAGTTGCTTGATTGTTCGGTAAGGGAAACCTTGTCTAGAAACTGGTTGGCCATCAAATTCATGGAATTCACCCATTATGGATAGTCTCTTTCAGAATGTTTCTCTTGGTGATAGGTACATAAAGAGTCGGATTCTACATATCCCAGATCAATGTTTAAGTTCATTGGGGGAGGTTCAATTGCTTTGAATGGTGGATTTCTCTTAAAAGGGGATTTATAGGGCCTCTGGCCTTGGTTTCCTTTCCCTGGACTTCTCTTCATGTGTATGATTTTGTTTGAAAACTTATTTATCATTTTTTGTAGGTATTTTATGTCTCCACTTCCCTTTTCGGTACCTTGTTATGTTTGTTTCCCTGGGGGTCTGATCAACAAGAGTCCTCTCCTGGGCAGAGGTTGAACTTCCTTGTTAACTAATGAGACCAAACCTTCTTTACATCCCTTCATTTAGAATTATATAGTTTTGTCTTCCTCAAAATTCTTAGCTAAGGTTGCTTTGGAAGCCCTCTTCACAAACATGGAAATGGAAGTAGGAAGAGCATTAATGTATACTTCAATTTGCAACTCCTGAGTAGGTTTAGCTTCAGGTTGAAATTTGTTCAGGATAGTGGTGAATCGTTGATTGAAGTATTTAACCTTCTCCTTTGAAATCATGGTGGCGGCAAACAACTCAGTCATCAAAGATATTGTAGTGGTTTCTTCTACAAATTTATCTAAAACGTCCTTTTGAAACTTCATCCAACTAGTTATCGACCCTAAAAGAAAGTTAAAATACCACATGGAGGATGAATTCTCAAAATTATAGGGGAAAATAAGGCATACTACGTCTTCATGTTGAAAATTCATCAGTCTAATAGCTAGTATGAAGTTTTTGATATGGTCTTCAAAAAATCTGGAGGTTTCAGGGTTAAATTTAGGGAGTAATTTTTCTGGATGTCGAGGAAGGTTATGTACTCATTCGGGGATGGCCAAAGCATATTTGGACAACCAAGGTTATTTATTCTAAGGTGGTTTTCCCCTTTCTTCATTATGTTCATTGTTATCTTCCATGTCATCTGACTATGACACTGAGCGTTCCGAGTTAAACCCTTCTTCGTCAGAAAAATTTTCGGGCTCAGAGCAGATATTGGCTGGTGTTTCAGGGATTAGATTAAGGGGACATTTTATTTTGGTGACATCGAAATCTATCAAGTCTTCTACTGTGTGAACAAAAACCTGTTCGAGGGTGTCGATCACTGGTCTACTTACTTTTTTTCTAAGAGGAAGTAACAGAGCTAAAGGTAGTGCTCCAATTTGTCAGTTGTAATTTCTTGTGATTCTTTTGAATGGGTTCAACTCCTTGTGGGGAAGACCATAAGGTATTTCAAGAAATAAACGTTCTTCCTCTTTTTGGAGTGATTTACTCATTTCAGGAGTAATCAATGTGTGTGGGTTGTCTTGAGAATGACTAGTCATTCATGTGGGCGGTTTTGAATCTACAGGCTGTGTGAAATATTAGATTAGAAATATTGTCATCCATTCATTCTTTAGGCCCTCCTTCTAGTGCCAATTATGTTGAGGGTTCCTAAATCCCTTTAACACAACAGTAAGAACAAAACCCACCACCGAGGACCAATTAGACTCTGTAGTGTTTGATAGTGGAATGGTTCTCCATATCTTGCACTTCAGCCAAATAATCGATGAGATTTACGTAGTGATTTATAGGATATATTCTTGTGAAAAATCCTCCATTTTAAACATTCTCTCTTTTTTATTTTCTCTTATAGGTGGGTCTGATAAAAGATAGGTGTTGGTATAAACCAGCTGGGTAAAAGAAAAGGGGGAAAACTTAGCTGCTGAGGAAGGTTGAGCTCAAGATAACCCTCACGCTCAAGCATGCAGACAAAGATTTTCACACCTATGACAAGCCTAGTACTAATACATCACTTGCTTGTGTTTCAATTATTGAATGAGATACAATTGTCAAAACAAAACATACATGCAATAAAATGATGGCAAGAAAATTAGTTTCCTTAGCTCTAATCACTAATCACACATTAACCACACAATTTTCTTTCCATAATTAGAGATAAGAACTATAAAAATATTGAATCAACTAACTTATCAATAGATTTAGAAACTCTTACTCATTACAGCATCCATTCATGAGATAAATTCAGAAGTAATTCCTCCTTATGATCCAATTACCCATGCCTTTGATGAAAAACAAAAACTTCTCGCCAATCCTGAACAGGACTTCTCAATTAAGGTAGTTCCGAAATAGTTCTTTACAATTCCAAAAATGAGGGTCTTTGAAAAAACCATGGACCTCTTCTAACAGGTTGATCCTCTTATTTATAACAAATTATTAACTAAAAATAACTATCAAAAGTGCAATCTAAGTAAAATAAAACATTTCCACATGGTGCTTTCATCTCTCATTCTTATAAGAGTCATCAAATGGTTTCACTTGAGTGGATGAATCTGATGATACTGAGAGGGGGGTGAATCAGTATCAAGTACAATTTAAAACCTTTTTCAACTTATACTTAAACCATTCAATTATATCCAATTATCAATGAACAATATTATAAGAGTTACACCAATACACCACAATACACCATGCACAATATATGAGAAATAATCAATAGTTATTGTTCAAGAGAAGTAATGACTTCCAAAGGTAGCTACAACTTCCAAATGTAAAGGGAGGGATAAACCTCTAAGAGGAAGATACAATCCTCCAATATCAAGAGAGATTTTAACTCTCCATCCTTTCCCCTTCATTCCACCCAATAATATACGAGAGATAATAAAACTTCACATTAAATCATCACCATCAACCAATCATCACATAGAACCTGATAATGCTTCCTGAGCCTTCTTCAATTTATGAAATTCTTCAATTCTTGGAGTACTATGATCCTATAGATAACATTACTCAATGTATTCTCAGAAACTCCTCCAAGTTTCACTCCTTGAATCCTCCCCAAAAAGAAGTTATAGAAAGAATGGTAGACTTTATTCAATTTTGTTCTATTCAAGAGAATGAACTTGCACAGAATGCCTTGCACTCAATATTTAACATCCAATTATGAAACTCTCCCACAAGAAAATATAGTCTGTACTCTTTCCAAGTTAATTTTTCCCACTTCATTTGGATTTTCTATGAAGATGTTATGATTGTTCTACCCGGACTGGTCACAAACCCTATTGACTAGCTTCAGGACTAGTCACAAACCCTATCTTCCATAGAGTGTATCTCCATAATTATAGAGAATCAAGAGTTGAAATTCTTACCACAGGTACCTTGATATGTATTCTAAATGACTTATCAATTTCACGATATGAAGCATTCTATAAAACAAGTTATAGAAAAAATGGTAAGATGACATGAAAATAACATACCTTAGAACACATCACCAAAAGACTCCATCCTCCCTTGAAATCCGGCCTTCTTTACTTCTGATTTCCTCTGAAATTAGACTTGTATAAAATGAATGTATAATGATGTGTATTTATACCATATATGTCACTTCCATGTAAAATTAGGTCCGACATGACACTTTCTTATTTTGTAATTATTCTCTTTAATTATCTTCAGGGCCTACATGTACTTCCTTCTTTAATTCACTTTGTCATTTTCAAAAATTCATTTCTCCTCAACCATGAGGATCCACGTGATGTGACACATACCACCGAAAACAACATGATGTATAATATCCATCCATGGGTATTGTATATGCATGTGCATTGTCCTTCATGTCCAAATACCTTCATCAATCTTGTGGTCCAAAACCCATGACTAGGGTTGACATCAATGACAACAACCAATCTTCCAACAATCTCCCCCTTTGTCATTGATGGAAACACTCATGCTCCCCCTATCATCATGATCCAAAATTCTATCCCCCTTTGAAATCAATGGCAAAGGTTAGGGCTTCTCCCCCTGAGTTTAATGGAAAGATGTAACTCTCTTCTTTGGGGCTTCTCCCCCTGAACAAGTGGCACTCAATAATACTTCATCCTTATTTTTGGGCTTTAGGATTTTTTCTTCCTTAGAATCCTTTTGTGTGGCTTATTTCTTCTCTCTCTTCTTCATGTCTAGGATGTATATGTTGTTCGGTCTTCTTGTTGCAGTTGCAACCAATCTTCCTAAGTTATTTTCTCTGATTTTACATTTTTAGGAGTCAAATGAAAGAGTGTATCCTTGATCACACATTTTACTAACATTGAATAGATTATGATTCAATTCTTCAACCAATAGAACATTTTTTTCTTTTACATTTTTTCTTCCAAGCTCTACTACACCTTCTCCGAGTATTTTGGCAGATGAGTCATCTCAAAATGCAACATTGCCACCCTTTCTCTTCAAACTATTGAATTTGTCTTGATCCCCGGTAATGTGTGAAGAATATCCACTATCTATGTACCATTCATCTTCTTTTATAAATTCTTTAGCGGTTAATGCTATTCAACAATCTTCATTCTTTGGAATATCTTTCCTTCAACATACTGTGGTTGGCATAGGGACATCTTCATTCATATATCTTAAATCTCATGGTTTGTGACCAAGATAATTTCATTTGTATCATACAATATTTTTGTCCATCAATGGGTAAAATTAATTATAAATTATGTTGACAAATCCATGATTATTTCCATATCTTTTGTTTACACCATTCATGTTTCTTGCGTATTTGTTCCTTTCATTGATTCTATAATTAATTAACTTATGTCCAAAATTTTTGCAAGTATAACAATGACCAAGAAAGAAATTTTGATA
>JZKD02S2069411.1:28220-39644 GCA_000966675.3 Picea glauca | reverse complement strand
TCTTAAGCTCTTCCTCAATGAGACAACCTCTTGTTCAAGTTTCTCACAATCTTTTTCTTTCTTTATCATTTGGACCTTCTTTACTTATGCTATTCTTCTTGCTTCTTCGAGTAGCATTTTCAAGGAAATGGTTTCTTCCCTTAGTTTCTAAAAGTCTTCTAATTGTTTCTTTAAGCTTACAACTGTCTTTTCATAACTACCCAATTCTCTTCTTAGTTTTCTAAGCATGTCTTTGAGCTTGCTATTTTCAATCTCAACATGCTTCAATTTTTTAAGATTCACATCTTCTTGTTGAATCATTTCTACTTCCTGATTTTATTCTTCTTTATTGTCATCTCTTTCAATCCTTGGATGAGGACATTCAAATTCAACATGTCCTACTCCTTCACAATTAAAGAAAAAGAACCGACCTCTATTTTCTTCTTTGAAATCTGAGATTTGTAATCTTGTTCAACTTCTTCTGCTTCTTCCCTTGCATAAATTTCTTGTAGCTTGTCCCAAATCTCTTTTGATGATGCACATGATCCCACCTTGGATTTCAATGAATCTGTCAATCCATCAAGGATGGTATCTATTGTCAATTTGTTGTTCCTTTTTGCTTCCTTCTGAGCTGCAGTCTTTGGTTTCCTCAAAGCATTATATCCTGAAGCAACTGATAACCAAATATCTTCCCCAAGATCTTTCAAGTAAGTTTCCATTATATTTTTTCCAGTATTCAAAATTGCTTCCATCAAATGGTGGAATCCCATTTGGAATGTTGCCTTTCATTTTTGCATAGGATCTTCCTTCCAATGGTTAAACTGTATTGAAGGTAACCTGCTCTGATACCAATTGTTGATACTGAGAGGGGGGTGAATCATTATCAAGTACAATTTAAAACCTTTTCAAATTGTACTTAAACCATTCAATTATATCCAATGATCAATTAAAAATATTATAAGAGTTACACCAATACACCACAATACAACATGCACAATATATGAGAAATAATCAATAGTTATTATTCAAGCGAAGTAATGACTTCCAAAGCTAGCTACAACTTCCAAATGTAAAGGGAGGGATAAACCTCCAAGAGGAAGATACAATCCTCCAATATAAAGAGATATTTGAACTCTCCATCTTTACCCCTTCCTTCTACCCAAGAATATATGAGAGAAAATAAAAATTCACATTAAATCATCACCATCAACCAATCATCACATAGAACCTGATAATGCTTCCCGAGCCTTCTTCAATTTATGAAATTATTCAATTCTTGGAGTACTCTGATCCTATAGACAAAATTACGCAATGTATTCTCTAAAACACCTCCAAGTTTCACTCCTTGATTCCTCCCCAAAAATAATTTATAGAAAGAATGGTAGACTTTATTCAATTTTGGTCTATTCAGGAGAGTGAACTTGCATAGAATTCCCTGAGATCAATATTTAACATCCGATTATGAACCTCACACAAAAAAAAATCATTTTGTACTATTTCCAATGAAATTTGTCCCACTTCATTTGGATTCTCTATGAAAACATTATGACTATTTTACCCAGAACACCAGTTTATTGACTAGCTTCAGGACTAGTCACAAACCCTATCTTCCACAGAGTGTATATCCATAATTATAGTGAATAAAGATATCAACTTTTTACCATAGGTACCTTGATATGTATTCTCAATACCATAGCAATTTCACCATCTGAATCGTTCTAGAAAAAAGTTATAGCAAAAATGGTAAGATGACCTGAAAATAACATACCTTAGAACACATCACGAAAAGACTTCATCCTCCCTTGAAATCCAGCCTTGTTTACTTATGATTTGCTATGAAATTCAACTTGTATAAAATGACTGTATAATGATGTGTATTTATACCATTTATGTCACTTCCTTTTAAAATTAGGGCCGACCTGATACTTTCTTATTTTGTAACTATTTTCTTTAATTATTTTCAAGGCCTACATATACTTCCTTCTTCAATTCACTTTGTCATCTTCAAAAATTCATTTATCCTAAACTATGAGGATCCACGTGACGTGCCACATACCACTGGAAACAACATGATGTATAATATCCATCCATGGGTGTTGTATATGCATGTGAATTTTCCTTCATGTCCAAATACCTTCATCAATCTTGCGGTCTAAAACCCATGACTAGGGTTGACATCAATGACAACAACCAATCTTCCAATAGAATCTTCTCAAACTCTGACCATTTGACAAAGAGTTACTCACATGTGTTGGCATACAGGAATCTTTGTTGGTCCATCGGGGCCTAAAGGATCTTCTTTATCTCCACTACCCATGCTCGATACTTGACTACTTTAACACTTAACTGCTGTAACACTATTCGAGCCTTGATCAGGTGCTCCATGAACTGCTATACTTGACATGGTGCCATGTTTTACCACATTTTCTATCTCAGCAGTCCACCATGAGTCTTGTTCTACATGTAGTTTGACTATGTCATGCATGTCGACAAATTCCTTGAGTGCGTCGAATTCTTGGAGACCAATGTCTCTCATCACCTAATTGATCTTGGTCCAGCTCCTTTCACAATCAACCCATTTCTCTTGGATTTCCCGCTGAGGTTATTCGTCCATCTTCACCCAGTATTTGGTCGACTTCCTTATACGGTCAATGTTGTTGTCCCTTATCACTTGAATTCCATGCTCTTCGGCGTCTCGGCCTTTTTGAACCGCGTTGATGTAATCAATTCTTTCCACGGCTTGTGGGCCTTCTCATACCATTTTTCCATGTCTTTACACGTTGCTAGCACCATAAGGGTGTCTTCTTGGAAATCAATTATTCCTNCTGGAAACCCAAACCGGGAAAACCAGCATATATTATATTCATACATTGTGTTACATTATTTACAATACAATATACATATAGGAGCCAGTGGCATCAAAAACCCTAACCCAATGACCTGGATTAGTCCAAAACCCTTATTCCTTAACCGGAAATAGAAAACCATCGGCAAAAAACCATGTGCTGGAAAACCACCTAATATCATGTGGTCCCGGAAATATGTCGTCCCGGTAATATGTCGTCCTGAAAATATGTCGTCCCGGAAATATGTCATCCTGGAAATATGTTGTCCCGTAAATTGTGCGAGGTATGTAGAAATAGACATCGCCTTGGTGAATTTTATTATATGTAAAATATGTTCAGACACCCACCAATATTTATTGCACATTCTGTAAATCTATGGGGCATGATGAGAAGGATTGTAGGGCTTATGACCTCATGCATGAAATTTCAAGGGATGTATATAGAATTCAAGGAGAATTATAGTCAAAAGGAAATGTTGTGCAGTTCAATTCCGCAAGAAGAGGAAACTTCAACCCTTGTGGTGGGTTCAGAGGAAGAGAACAAGGAGGAGGTTGTTGGGTATGTTTTATATTCTTTGCCGAGTGCGCAGGGGGGCGGAGCCCTCGGCGCGGGGGTTCGGGGGCAGCGCCCCTGAAAAAAAAAAATTTGGGCTGACATATTTTCGCCGGTTTCGGGTCGACATATTATCGACGGGCCGACATATTTTCGGGACGACATATTTTCGGGACCACATGATATTAAGTGGTTTTCGAAACATGGTTTTTGCCGATGATTTTCTATTTCCGGTTAAGGAATTAAGGTTTTTGACTAATCCAGGTCATTGGGTTAGGGTTTTGGATGCCGTTGGATCCTATATGTATATTGTATTGTAAACAATGTAACACAATGTGTATCAATATAATATATGTTGGTTTTCCCGGNCTCACATGTGTTGGCATACAGGAATCTTTGTTGGTCCATCGGGGCCTAAAGGATCTTCTTTATCTCCACTACCCATGCTCGATACTTGACTACTTTAACACTTAACTGCTGTAACACTATTCGAGCCTTGATCAGGTGCTCCATGAACTGCTATACTTGACATGGTGCCATGTTTTACCACATTTTCTATCTCAGCAGTCCACCATGAGTCTTGTTCTACATGTAGTTTGACTATGTCATGCATGTCGACAAATTCCTTGAGTGCGTCGAATTCTTGGAGACCAATGTCTCTCATCACCTAATTGATCTTGGTCCAGCTCCTTTCACAATCAACCCATTTCTCTTGGATTTCCCGCTGAGGTTATTCGTCCATCTTCACCCAGTATTTGGTCGACTTCCTTATACGGTCAATGTTGTTGTCCCTTATCACTTGAATTCCATGCTCTTCGGCGTCTCGGCCTTTTTGAACCGCGTTGATGTAATCAATTCTTTCCACGGCTTGTGGGCCTTCTCATACCATTTTTCCATGTCTTTACACGTTGCTAGCACCATAAGGGTGTCTTCTTGGAAATCAATTATTCCTATAGTGAAAAGGTGCCACTCACTTGTGAATTTGTTGTAGGCATCCTGGAATTCACTGCTCAAGAATACAGTGGCTTGTGTGGAGTCCTCATAATATTTCTCCAAATGGCACAGATGCTCCAACTCCTTTAGCACATCTAATAACTCCTCTTCATCTTTCCTTTCTCTATCTAGGGCGGTGTATGTGATTCCATCCCTGCGCCGATAAGTGTAAATTATAACCTTGTACAATATCTACTGCAAACTAATATTCAGAAAATAATAGAAAAGATACAATGCAAAATACAAACATTACACAGAGATTTTTCACCTGGAAACCCAAACCGGGAAAACCAGCATATATTATATTCATACATTGTGTTACATTATTTACAATACAATATACATATAGGAGCCAGCGGCATCAAAAACCCTAACCCAATGACCTGGATTAGTCCAAAACCCTTATTCCTTAACCGGAAATAGAAAACCATTGGCAAAAAACCATGTGCTGGAAAACCACCTAATATCATGTGGTCCCGGAAATATGTCGTCCCGGTAATATGTCATCCTGAAAATATGTCGTCCCGGAAATATGTCATTCTGGAAATATGTCGTCCTGTAAATTGTGTGAGGTATGTAGAAATAAACATCGCCTTGGTGAATTTTATTATATGCAAAATATGTTCAGACACCCACCAATATTTATTGCACATTCTGTAAATCTATGGGGCATGATGAGAAGGATTGTAGGGCTTATGACCTCATGCATGAAAGTTCAAGGGATGTATATAGAATTCAAGGAGAATTGTAGTCAAAAGGAAATGTTGTGCAGTTCAATTCCCCAAGAAGAGGAAACTTCAACCCTTGTGGTGGGTTCAGAGGAAGAGAACAAGGAGGAGGTTGTTGGGTATGTGTTATATTCTTTGCCGGGCGCACAGGGGGGTAAGAGGGGGGTGCAGGGGGGCTCGGTGTGGGGGTTCGGGGGCAGCACCCCCGAAAAAAAAAAATTTGGGCCGACATATTTTCGCCAGTTTCGGGCCGACATATTATCGACGGGCCGACATATTTTCGGGACGACATATTTCCGGGACCACATGATATTAGGTGGTTTTCGAAACATGGTTTTTGCCGATGGTTTTCTATTTCCGGTTAAGGAATTAAGGTTTTTGACTAATCCAGGTCATTGGGTTAGGGTTTTGGATGCCACTGGATCCTATATGTATATTTTATTGTAAACAATGTAACACAATGTGTATCAATATAATATATGTTGGTTTTCCCGGTTTGGGTTTCCAGGTGAAAAATCTTTGTGTAATGTTTGTGTTTGCCATTGTATCTTTTCTGTTCNAATTTCAGATTGCCCTGAACTTGAAGAATTGTATTTTCTTTTCACCTTTTGGAGTGTTGTTAGGACACATATTGTGCAAGCAGGGGTTGTTGGTAGATCCTTCCAATATTGTTATCATTGTTGATCTACCTCCTCCTACTTCGGTTAGATAGTTGCGCACTACATTGGGACATAGTAGATACTACATAAAGTTTATTAAGGTCTACGCACAGATAACAACACCTATGGAGAATCTATTAAAGAAGGATAGTAAGTTTCAATGGACAGACGAATGCCAAGAGAGCTTCAACACATTAAAGAAGAAAATGGTCACTGTGCCTATTTTGTTTTTTCCATATTGGAGTAAGGAATTCCATGCTCATGTTGATGCTTCATCCATTTCACTAGGAGCGGTTTTAGCACAACCAGGTGCATGAGATATTGAACACCCTATAGCCTTTGCTAGCAGGAATCTTTCTACATATAAAATGAATTATACTACCACTGAAAGAGAAGGCTTGGATATGGTATATGCACTGCAAAAGTTTAGACACTACTTGTTGGGAGGAAATTTTAAGATGTTTATTGACCATTATGCATTGAAGTACTTAGTCAGCAAGCCAGTGTTGGGGGAAAGAATATGAAAATGGCTATTATTATTCTAGGAGTATGAATTTGAGATTGTGGCCAAGCCAGGGAGAATGAATAAGGGACTTGGCCACTTATCCAGTTTAGAAAATGGAGAGGAACCTACCAGTTTAGATGATACACTACTAGATGCACAGTTGTTGGCCATCAGGAAAGTCAATGATCACCTCATTGAGATAGTCCAGTTCTTGTCCACAGGAATGGAACCTCGCGAGTACACAGTTATTCAAAGAAATAGTTGGTAGTTCGCGCTGCATATTTTCAACTTATAACTGAACAGTTATATAAGATGGGACCAAATGAGATCTTGAGGAGATGTGTTATGCAGTCATAAATACCATTGATTCTTGCAGAAGCACATGACAGCATCACAGGAGGACATTATGTAGGGAAAGCAACAATGCAGAAGGTTCTCATAGATGGCCTCTGGTGGCCCACTTTACATAAGGATGCTAAGGAATACTACAGAGCCTGCAATGTATGCCAAAGAGTAAGGAAGTCTTATAGAAGGGATGAGATGCCTTTAGAACCTCAGTTAACTTTATAATAATTTGAGAAATTAGCTATTGACCTTGTGGGACCAATCAACCCACCACGAAAGTGCACAACAACTAGATATATCACCACTGCTACAGAGTATTTGACAAGATGGGCAGAATCAAGAGAAGTTAAAGATTATAGTGCAACTACAGTTGTGCAGTTCATATTTGATGACATCATATCCAGATTTGGATACCTGAAGATCCTTATGAGTGATCAAGGCACATACTTCATTAACAAAACTTTTGAATCCTTGACTCAGGAGTTTGAAGTTCACCATCATAAGAGCACACCATACCACCCACAAGCGAATGGTATAGTCGAATATTTCAATAAGATTTTGGAAACAACATTGACTAAGATTGATTTGCAGTGTTAACAGGGATGATTGGGATTTGATAATTCTAGCAGTGTTATGGTATTATCGAACTACCTGCAAAAATTTAACAATGCAGACCCCCTTCAAGTTAGTTTATGGCCTGGACGTAGTGGTACCTATGGAATATTTCGTTCATAGTTTACAAATTGCATCATTTGTAGGTGTGGATAACACAGGCATTATTCAATACAGGATCGCGCAGTTAATGGAACTAGAGGAAGACAGGTTCATTGCAGGATTTCATCAACAGGTACAAAATGAATGAGAAAAATCTTACCATGATAGACACATCAAGAAGAAAGCATTTAAACAAGGATATTTGGTACTTTTATATGATAGCAAGTTAATGAAGCATCCAAGAAAGTTTAGGACACATTGGCTTGGGCCATTTAAGGTTTTCTATGTTAAAGAAGGTGGAGATGCGCAGTTGAATAATCTTAATGGGATTCGATTGAAGTAGTATTGTGACAACCAACTTCCTAGCAACTCTCAGTAAAAGCAAAGGAAGAAGGGTCTAGGTTCTGGGTGCAGTTGAAACTGGGTAACAGACACAGAAAATACATTTTTCACATGGTATGTAGGGACATAGCAGAAAGCACAGGTTGCTCTGCGCAGTTTGCAGTTGAAGTAATAAAGAAGGCTCAACCCTGCAGTGACTCGGGACTAGTCACATGTGAGTGTTGGGGGCCTGTTGTCCCTTGGTCATGTATGAAGGAAGAAAGAGAAGATTAAGGAAGAAGAAAGACAAAGTGTGAAGTTTGCAAAAGGCACAAAAACCGAGGAAGGGTTGAAGTGGTTAAAGAAGCAAAAAAGAAGGAACAAAGTAAAGGAAAGCAAGTCTTTGAAAGACAAGATCAAGGAAGAAAAAGACATAAAGAAGATAGATCATGGAAAAGTCAGCAAATGGAAGAGGATAATAATGGGTGCTTTGGAGTACCTCATGGAGAAGAAGGAATAATAGATCGACGAAGTCCTTAAAATGTTGGTTATGTGGACCTAGGGTTTTGGCACCTGGGCTTCGATCTAGGGTTGTCTAAGAGTCATGGAATGTATAAATAGAGGTCTAGAAGAGTTGAGAGGGGGTGATAGTGATATTTGAGATGTAAAAGTGTTATATTTTAGTGTATTCTTATATTTTGGATCTTCAGTTGGGTGTGAAGATCGACCTTGCAGTTGGGTGCACGGGGAGAGGGAATAAAGAGGAAGAGAGAGAATGATATGTAGCTAAGTGCACAGATAGAACTGTATATTTTCATCTATTCTATAAATAAACACAGTTATGTGGATGTAGCCCTAGGGGGAGGGTGAACCACGTAAAATATTGTTGTTCTATGTGATTGATGCCTTCCTATTTACTATTATTTCATTGTTATTGTTCATGTTGAATATAAGAAGATATAACCTAATTCGTGAAGTTAGCATAATACTGTTAAGAACCTCTAGGTTATTTGGCATTGTTGTTTTGGAATCATCTTGCATCTCCTCTAGTTGTAGACACGTGTGTCCTGCAACCCCCCTATTGCAACTTCATGTGAGACTTCATATTCTTTGTAGGTATTTTCGTAAGGTCCAGTAGTTAGGGTTTGTTGGTGCGTTGTTAGAGTTGAACCCTGGGTCTGCCCCTGTGCCAATAGAGGTGTGTCTAGGACCTAGGGAACCAAAAATGACTCAGGATAGAACTAGACTGTATGACCCTCTTACATGGTAAGGACACATGAAGTTCGAGACCAGTGACTTAATTCACTTGTATTAATCGGAGTTAGGAATTTCCTTAAGCTATTTGTTATAAAACCAAATCCTATCTTACCGATGCCAAAAAGTGTCTAGGACCGATGATCTATGGTAAACCTACCCAAGTGCTCTCAGATCGGCTCCCTCAAAAAATTCTCGATGCCGAAAACACATCAGGGATCGACGATAGTAGATAACCTTATCGTGGTCTAAATGTTTGTTGTGATCCTTCTGTATTTTCCACGATCCCTATAAAGTGCGTCGGGCATTGGCTATCGACAATTTCTTTATGTCCTTTGTTAATGTCTGTCTTTCTTGTATTTTACCGATGCCAAAGGGGATCGACTATCTCTCAAACCTTTATACGAAAAACTTATGTAAACCAAAAATTCATTTTTTCGACGCCGATGAGCATCAACACTCGATGACTGTTGTTTTACGTGTGGTTCCTTTACTTGCTTGCATTCTTTCCGACGTCAAACCTGGGTGCGTTAGGTGTAGTTTTTGGTTGTTGATTATTAATTCAAGTGTTAAGGTCTTTTATTCATGAGGTTTCATAAGTTCAAACAAACATGAATAGGTGATGAGATTCATGAAAACAAACAAAGATAAAACATTTTCGAAAATGAAATCGAGTCAGATAGTGTAGAAAACAAGTGGTACCCAAAAAGTGACAAAATTTGATAAGGATTTTTAGGGTGTGTTGAGTGCTCAACAGTGTACTATCCATCTATGAGAGTCTTACCTGAAAGTATACTAACCTTCATGTATTTATTCCACCTTCACCAACACATTCCTCTACCAAGCATGTACTGATGTCACCAACATACTATCACAAGATATGTGCATGTACCATACCATGTACTAACATGTACCATACATAAACCATGCACATCAACACCTATACCATACCATGTGCCAAACCATGCACATCAACCTGTACCATGATATGTACCATCACAAATGCATCAACCATGCAATGAACCTATACCATTTCATCAATGGTATTCCATATCATTCCATACACCATGTACCATAAGATATTCTAAACAATTAATACCAATAGTGTACCTCAACAAAACCATCATCACCAAGAGATGTATCATATCCATGTGCTACCAGATACCAAGTATATACATTAGCAATGTGTCAATATCAATGTTAGACCTATAACATGACAACCAAATGTCCAACGATATTGTCCAAATCTATAGGGATTCCATACTTCCCTAAGGGTTGACATCAATCTCTAATATCACTCTCCAAAGGTTGACATCAATGACAACCAACTTTCCAACATGTTGCACAACAGGGAGGGCTCTCAGATTTGAAGAAATCTTTGCACAAAAATTGAGGCATATTAATGTTGTTATCATTATGTACAACATTGTACAACAAACCCATAATTGTGTGCATGAATTTATAGACAATTAGTAAAACATTTAATGTTGCAACAATTATACAACAATACATAATACTTTCACAGTTTTCAAGGAGTTGATTTGGCACTGTTCTCAAGGAGTATTTGCATGGGTTTTGAGATAAGTTTGAGATAAGAAACAATAAAATATCCCTCTCTCTACTAGTTTTCCCTTCAGGGTTTTTCCAGGGGCATTGCCCAAAACTCTTGTGTTATTTTTTGGGGGGTTGTTTCCTATTTTAACTTGAATATCATTGAATATATATTTTTGTGAAAGGTTATTTGGGAAGGTATTATTGATAGAGAAAAATTGCAGAAGAGAAAGTGCGGTAGGAAAAGTACGGAAGAAAAAGTGCGGCAGAAAAATCACGGCAGAAAAATAGCGACAAAAAAAGTGCGGTAGAAAAATCATGGCAGAAAAAGTGTGGCAGAAAAATCACGATAGAAAATTTGTCGCAGAAAAAGTGTGGTAGAAAAATCGTGACAAAAAAATCGTGGCAAAAACATGGTTGGGGTCTATTTATGAGAGATATGGCACATCTTGTTTGAGGTATGTTTTGTGAGCTAGGTTTTACCTCTTGAGATGGTATTGGATGTTTAGTATTGCTGCATATATCATATTTGTTGAGGGATACAATTGGTATTTTGTTGTTATTATTTGGCATGTGGGTATTGGTCTTTTGGTTGTGATGTGTTGTTGAATTTGTTGGTTTATCTTGAGGATACATAACAATGAGGTTATGGCATATGGTGTCAGGCTGCTAAATTGAAGCTTTTAAGTGACCTGAAACACTAAATTGTCAAACCAGGGTTGCTAAACTTCGAGCTGATACACAATATGTGCAAGTAAGCATCTAGTCTCTATCTGAATGCTATCCTAAGAAGAAAACACACACCTATTCTGAGAACTTGAATTCTAATAACTAACTCAAAATGGAGCATTTCCTACCAAGTCATAAACAGAAAAACAGTCTTGGGCTCAATTGTTGGTACTGCTATTTCTATTCAAAAGTGTGGTTCTATGAAGTCATTCTACCTCTATGTTCAATCATCTACCATCAGGATTTCC
>JZKD02S2069400.1:0-20695 GCA_000966675.3 Picea glauca | reverse complement strand
ACATAATCAAATTTATGGAATAACTACTTGTTCACTGTCTATTAGTATTTGAACTACACTGGAACTACGCTGTCTATTAATATTTGAACTGCTTAACATAATATAAGTGAACTACATTGTGTAAACAACCATAACTATTTGATAATAAATATTATTGTGTAAAACAAATGATATGGTCCATATGATCCATAAATATCATTGGGTAATTAACAATATTGATGAAGTTTACTGTGAATAACATCGTTGTGGGAATAACATTTATGGTGTGAATAAATATCATTGGGTGGATAACATTTACTGTGTAAATAGAAATATCGTTGTGTTGATAACATTTACTGTGTGGATAACATTTATTGTGGACATAACAATATGGATAAAATTTATTGTGAATAATATTAAAACGTTATCCATGATATTAAATTTCTATCCATGATACTATCAATAAATGTGATACCAATCAATAAAATCATTGTCCAATAATTATTAAACTCACTGTCAACAGTAATCATTGTTTCTATTCAAATGAATTCAAAATGTAGTGGTGAAGGCTGGGTGAATTCACTATGTCAGAACTAGGTTATTCGCCCAGAATTGGTGGTGTAAAAAGGTTGTTTAATATGCCAAGATCGCAGTGTAAAATTTGGGTAATAAATCCAAGAAAAATGTGGTGTAAGTGTTGTGTAATACTCCCAGAAATGAGTGGTGTAGATTCTGTGTAATGTGCCAAGGAAATCGTGGTGTGAATGCTAGGTAAAGTGTCAAGTAATTAGCTATCCAAAAGAAAATCCAAGAGTAAAAATAATTTTCAATGGTAAGTAATATAACACAGATATTTTACCAATCAAAGCATCAGGATTTATCATTCAAATAATAGAGATTATACAAATCAAAGTGCTAGATAATATCCTAAGAAATTGATCAGAGATGAATCAAAGAGATAATCATCCACAAGAAAATGCATAGATGAATCGATCAGAGATGAATCAAACAAAAACACAGAGACTAATCGATCAGAGGTGAATCAACAAAAATGAAGAGACTAATCGATGAGAGGTGAATCAACAAAAATGAAGAGACTAATCGATCAGATATGAATCAACAAAAATGAAGAGACTAATCGATTAGAGATGAATCAACAAAAACGAGCAGATACTCAATCAAAAAAAAGCACAAATACTAATAATTTGACAATGAATCAATCGAAACATAAAGATACTCATTCACAAGTTTTGGATCAGGTTGTCATTGATGCCAAAGGTTTAATTAATTGATGTCAAGTAATTAATTGATGTCAAGTGATTGATTGATGTTGAAGGATTGATTGATTGATGATTGATGTCAAATTTAATATGTATTGTGCTAGATGAATATGGATCAAAGATTTGTCATTGATACATGATGCATAGATGAAGATGGATCAATGTGGTTTCATTGGTATATGATGCATTGTTGAATTGATGTAAATATGAATCATTATTGTCTTATTATTGTTGATGAGGATTACAAATGGATGAACTCCAAAGTGGTCCCCTTATGGTGAAATCCCTCACGGGAAGACTCTTTGTGGTTGAGTTATCCTTAAAGTATGGTTGGAGAACCCATGCTTGAATGGGGAATAATGAGATGAATATCAATGACTTTGTCAGTGGAACTATGTTGTATGGATAGAGTTTGTCATACCATTTTCGGTGGTATGTGGAATGTCACATAACTCCTCATGGTTTGAGAGTTATGGCTTTACGAAGTTGGAGGACCCTCATATGTAGGCTTGAAGCCCCAAAACACCAAAGAAGTCAAAGATATTGCAAAGAAGAAATTATTATTTAAATGATAAAGTAAAGTGACAAAGTCAAGGAGGATTATTTAAATAATAAAGTGAAGTGACAAAATCAAAGAAAATTATTTAAATGATAAAGTGAGGTGACAAAGTCAAGGAGGAATATTTAAATGATAAAGTAATTGATAACTTTCTAATTATGGAAAGTGGTTAACCCTAAAATGAGGAAAATAGGTTAAGTGACCTAGAAATGGGTTAAGTGACCTAGAAGTGGGTTAAGTGACATAGAAGATCCTTCTAAGGAAGCTACTTGGAAAGAATAAATAAGAGGCAAGGGTCTCTTGTGAAAGCACATCTCTTGAGCATGTACTGAAGATCTATTTTGAGAGAGAGAGAGTGTGTATGGAGGATCTCATGGATGCATCAAAGTTTTGGTAAGTCTGACATCATGATGACAAAGGTCTCAAAAGTTCAGAAATCCTAGTTTCTGAGGTATACGCGGGGTGTAGTGATCTGGGGTGTGTACATATGCGGTTTATATGAGGACACAGAACATGCGGTGGATAAATTCATGAAGACCTGTGGCTGAGATGATGACAAGATCTTGAATACTAAATAAGGTTCCATATCTACATTCTATGGGCTCATATCTTCCATAGAAACTCTGGTATGGTTACATTGTCGTCTTGATGGATACTTTTGCTTTTTGTGTGGTGAATTCTTAAGGAATTATTGGTATGGCTATTTTTATGTGGTTTGTGTTGGTTGATGGAGTGAGAAACACTCTGATGATTCAGTACTGATATGATTTCTATAGTATGTTGATTTCTTATACATGATTGAGTACCATTCATATTGTATTGTTGAGGAGAATCAGTAAGTTGTTGGAGAGGTTGGATGTGTTGTGACTGGTTATGGGTCAAATTGGACAGTGAGAGACAAAAGAGAATGTGATTGAAGTTGGCAGAGGATCTGAGTGTGTGATGAAAAGAAAACACTAATTGATCAGAAGTGATACGTAGGCTGTAGTAAAGACTAGCCACCTACATACACAAGATGTACTATTGGTAGGTCATGTACATACACGTGTTGCACTACCGAGAGGTTGCGTACATGTTGACATATTGATATATGTTGAGGATAGCTGCCTCATCTCAGTTGGCCCTAAGGGTGTAAGTTGAGTCTTTCATTATAGAGTTGGTTCTCTTGTAGATTTGTACTCTATTCAGTTACTGTTGATAACCCAAGGATTGTAGTCTTTAATAAAATGAAAATTGTACATACATCTTGTGTTCTTTCTGTTCCTTGTGGCAATGATTTGTTGATGATATATCGTTGATATATGTTGTTGATATATGTTCACATTTAACTGATTATAAATGACAACAATAAGTAATGAGTAAATGGTGATTTCTAACTAATGAATTTTTTAAAGGGGACATTTTGGAAAGTTTTGGAAAAATAGCCCTACACTTTTCACCCCCCCCTCTCAGTGTAGTCGGTGTGTCCAACAACAAGGATCAAAGATTAGAGATTAATCATAAGAGAAAAATGCAAAGATAAGTAAGAGATATATAGCTAGGGAAAAAAATTATCCTTCACTTATTAACCATGCACAACAAAGTAGGGCATTTAAATCTCAATCTTAAACACTGTAGTGAAGACAGTTGATTAGGCTCCTAGCCGACTACTCAGGCACAAACTAATAACTTAAGGATAAGGGACAAAAGATTAAAAAACAATTTTTCTTTGTATTAAATCAATAAAACAACACAGAGAAATCATTGCAATCATAGTTTGGGTTCGCCATGGGAAATCATTTCAAAATACAGTGAGCATAAGGTTGGGATGACTTTAACTTCTCTCATCATAAAATGTTGGGCTCATCAAGACAATTTGCAGAAAAAAAAAATGAAATCTTTGGATAGTGTTACGCTGAATAAAAGATAAACGTTAACACAGTAGAAGTACATTACTAAAGGCGCGGGAAAAATAATTAAACTACCATTCAATACAAATATACACATGCGTACCATAGCTAAATGAGAAATATTCGATTCATTGTCCCTTGCACACTCCGTCCAGCTCACGCTTGTCGACCGATGTGACCTCACTAGTACCTTGCAACCAACGCTATGGGTACTCTTATTTCCCCTGAGCCCCCCAAAACACAAAGGGGCCACACACACAATACCAGATAATTCTATCACCCATCACACCTCGCAAGGTCGAGCTATCACTCGTTACAGGAGCTCGGTATCCCAACTCCCACAAGAGAAAGTTTAGTCAAGATAAACTTTCAACAGCATAATGTTACACAAAAAAATGAGCTCTTTACTCCTCCTCCATCCTTTTTATAGAGTTTTTAAGTAATTAGTTTCCCAAATTCTCATTAAATCCTTCTTTTCATTAAATTAATTAGGAAAAACCTCCCCCATACACATGACGCCCGATCCCCTAGTTGCACCGGAAAAACAATTTTATTAATTAATTAAATATTCCTATTTCTCCCACCCACCAAGAGAATTCCTAAAAACTCTCCTCGGTGTCCCAATATTCCCTTACAATTCTTAAATGACTTACACCTTACTTAATTCCTAGTTGAGTTCTTAAATAGAAAGTTCCAAAGGCTAGATTCCTTACTAAGTTAGACAATCGACTTTTTCTTTAAGTTTCCCCTTTTTAAAGTTTCAATTTTTGTATTTAAGTTTACTTTTCTTTTAAGTTTCTTCTTTTTCATAATTAAGTTAACAATTAGTAGTTTAGATAAAAAACCATTTACTCTTTTTGTGAATTTAATCCTCCCTTCTAATTTTTTTTTTCTTTTTTAATAATTAAAGTTTGAATTTCTCATACTAGTTATAAAAGAACCTTTAGTGAATTGAAATTTTATAAAAATAATATTAGTGAATTAAAATTTTATAAAAGAACCTTAGTAAATTAAAATTTTATACCAAGATCCTTAGGGAATTAAAATTTCCACTTTAATCTAGTTATACATCTAATTAGTTGTTTTTTCTTTTTGTTCTAAGGTTCTACTCAGACATAGGTTTTTAATTTACTAGGCTTGGTGATAGTTGTTAAGGGAAAAATTAGTCATTAAATTTTACTTATCACATTATTCATTTTAAGGCAAACTAGGTTTATTCACTTACCAGTTAAAATCGCGATGTTCCCTTCAGGACGCACTATGTGCTCCAAGGGTGCCACTCGCCTCTTTCTATTTTCCTTGCGCAATGTTCCCTTCAAGACGCACTAAGTGCTCCAAGGGTGCCACTCACCTCTTTCCATTGTCCTTGCAAGACGTTCCCTTCAAGATGCACTAAGTGCTCCAAGGGTGCCACTTGGCTCTTTTCATTTTCCTTGCGTGACGTTCCCTTCAAGACACACTACATGCTCTAAGGGTTCCACTCACCTCTTGAATGAATTTGGTAGATGTCAAACCCCTGGAGTCAATACTCTTCCAAGTGATATTGTCAGAGACTAAGGGCCTCTAAGGAATAAGGCCCTTGCCTTCTTGCCCGCCCCTTAGAATCATCATGAGCGACTATCACAGTCTTCCCTCATGACATCATGGGTCTTCTCGAACTAGGTAATCTTTAACCTACATTTCGAGCCACTGTGGGAGTGCTAGTAGGCTATGGCAGGACTGCTTCCACACCTCTCCCTCAATGTCTCTAGTTTTTGTGCATGACCCCTCTACTCCATATGTGAGTTTGGTCAGCAAGTTATCGTTAGCCTACATCCATCAACAAATCATGTCAGTAATAATAATCAATCATCATAACATATAATAATATGTACATATGTCACATCAACAACATTCAAACCCAACGGTCCAGTCCCTCAATCGATCTGGAGTACAAGGGGTTTCATCGATGCCTCTTCATCCTCAATGTCCAAAGTTCTGCACACTCAAGGGAACTTAGTCAATAACACCTGTCTATGTAAATAAAACAAAATAACATATCATCAAATCCATAATATTTCATAATGATAATAAAAATGACCAATTGTATAATAACTCGGATCACTTTCACGCAAGTGTCCTCAAAGAATAAGTTTTCTCTGTGCACGCAACAACGAGATGTTACATATACCCCCTCTTAGTTTATAAGTTTCATAGTATATAAGTGACAAAATAAAGTGTATCACTATATCATAAGTCTATCTATCAAACAAAAATGGAAATTGTTGGCGCATATCATATGTGTCCTCCTAGGTCACCTAGAGTGGACTATATTTGTCCCACTAGACCTTGACCCGATCTACTGTTTGACGTTGTATCTTTCGAATGCGATGGTTGAGGATGCAGATTGTCTCAGCCATGAGCACACCCTCTTCAGATACCTGCAAGGAAATCATATCAATAACATGTGTAGGATCACTAATATAATGTCTCAGAACAGATACATGAAAAACATCGTCCATACGCCTCAAAGAATCAGGCAAGGGTAGCCAATAGTCCATGGGCCCCTTCTTTTCTACAATCTATAAAGGTCCCACGAACCTAGGAGAGATTTTAGTACCCTTTCTAAACTTGATCGAACTCTTATGTGGTTTCACCTATAAGAAGACTCGATCACCAACTTTGTAACTATGACCAACATGATGTGCATCGACATAACACTTTTGTCGATCATGCGCTTCCTTGATCCTTTGTATTATTGTTTTCATTTGATATTCCATTTCTTGGATCTCTTCTTGTCCCACCAGGACCCTATCCTTAATTCAATCCTAACTCAGAGGTGTCTGACATGGTTTCCCATAAAGAAACTCTAAAGGTGCCATCTTAACGATGCTTTGATAAATGTTGTTATAGGCAAATTCTACCAGTGGAAAGAATTATTCCCAACGTTTCTGTTGGTCCATTACGTACATGCGCAACATGTCCTCCAATATGTGGTTTGTTTTTTTGGTATTCACGTATGTGTTTGGGTGATACACGATACTAAAGTTAAGTTGGGTTCCCATGGCCTCTTGGAAACTAGTCCAAAATCATCGAGTAAACACTGATCCTCGATTGGATATAATCCTCTTAGGCACACCATTGAACCTCACAATCTCATCGACGAATAATCTAGGTATTTCAAGTGCTTGATACATCATATGCACAAGAATAAAATGACCAGTCTTCGTTAGAGTGTCAACTACCACATAAATTGAGTCATGTCTCCTTGTCGTCAGTGGCAATCCAACAATGAAATCCATCAAAATGACCTCCCATTTTGATTTAGAAATAATGTGTGGATGTAGTAATCATGTCAGATGTCTATGGTCATCTTTCACCTACTGACATTCTAGACATAAGGCCACGTAGTTGACTATGTCTCCTTTCATTCCTTTCTAGAAGAATAAGGGTTTAAGGTTTTCCCTCATCTTCGCGACTCCTTGGTGAGCCATGTACACTAATTCATGAGCCTCGTTTAGGATCAAACTTCTCAAATAGTTATTTGGAGGTACATAAATTCGAACTTCAAATATGAATAATCAATCATTGTCCAAAGTAAATCCTTCACATTTTGGCACCATCATTGTGTTTCGTCCAATAAAATCCTTTACCTATTTGTAGTAGTCATCATCGCGCTGTAAAGTTGGAATCTTTTCACGTAGATTTGTCTAAAGAGGAATCACTGAAAAAATGTGTGGTCTACAACTCAATGCATCTGCCACTCTATTCATTGTTCCTTTTATGTAAGTAATCTCAAAATCATACTTGCTAATCAATTCCGACCAACATCGTTGTCGCACGTTCAATTCGCTTTGCATAAATATGTTTTGTAGTCCACAATGCTTCATTTTTAGTTCGAATTTCCATCCAATCAGGTAATGTCTCCAAACTCTGAAGGCATAAACAATGGCTAACAACTCCAAATTCTGCATTCCATAGTTCTCCTCATGCCTTCTCAAATTTCTTGAGATGTAAGTGATTAGTCGACCGTATTGCATCAAAACTCCGCCTAAGCCTTCTTTAGATGCGTCAATGCATACCAAGAATTTCGCTTCCATGTTAGGGACCTTTAGTATCACTACTATTTTCAACATCTCCTTGAGCCTCCGAAATGGTTATGCACATTTCTTGGTCCAAACAAACTTCTTGTTCTTCTTCTACAATTTCGTGATCGGATTTGCTATTTTTGAAAAACCCTCGAAGAACTGTCGATAGTATCCTGCTAATCCCATGAAGCTACGCACTTTGGGGACATTCGTTGATGCAGGCCATTCCATAATAACCTCTACCTTTTCTATATCCACAACGATACCTTCGCTGGAGATGACATGCACTAAGTAGTGAATCTTCGATTGATAAAATGAACATTTAGATAATTTCCAATACAATTTTTTTCTCGCAGAAACTGTAGTACCAAACGCAAGTGCTCGTCATGTTCCTCCATCATTCGAGAGTAAATCAAAATATCGTCAATGAATACTTGGACAAACTTATCCAAGTATTCACAGAACACCCCGTTCATCAAACTCATAAATACCCCTGGGGTGTTTTTCATTCCAAATGGTAAAATAGTAAACTCGAAATTTCCAACCTTCATCTTAAAGGCGGTCTTAGGGAATTCATCCTCCTTGATCCGTAATTGGTGATACCCTGATCTCAAGTCAATATTTGAAAACATTGTCGCACCCTTCATCTGATCAAACATATCATCAATCCTTGGCAACATATATTGATTCTTGATCGTTGCCTTATTCAATTGACGATAGTCATTACAGAGGCTCCACCACCCATCCTTCTTCCATATGAAGATAACATGCACACCCCACAGTGACATGCTTGGGCGTATAAGTCCTAGGTCCAACAAATCCTTCAGTTGCATTTTCTCTTCTTACTGTAACTCTAGGGTCGACATCTGATAAGGTGTTCTTTCTATTGGTTTAGTCCTTAGTTTTAGGTCTATGGTAAATTTCAACTCCCTCTCTTCAGGGAAGACGTCTGAAAACTCTCGCACCACTAGAAGGTTTTCTATACCTTCCGCTACTCCCTTATCATTTAACGCAAGGATAACATAAATCTTACTTCCCTTGAACATGCTCTTCCATAGCTGCAAGGAAGAGATGAACTTTAGGGAAACTCCTTGGTTCTGACCTACAATCATGCATCTTTGTCCCTCATCATCGACCAAGATCAACAGTTTCGTCTTACATTTGAGGATCAACTCATGCGATTCCAACTAGTCCATACCGATCATGACATCATAAGATGCTAATATCATGACGTACATGTTAGCCCCGGTGAAAAAATTTCCTAGGTTAAGGATATAGCTCGTAACCTTCCCTCCAACCTTCTGTTTGGATCCCGAAGCCATTTCTACAAGGCTAAACTCATATTGTTCACCTACCTTTACCTTAATTATTTTTAATGCAGCCCCATAAATGAAACTCTTTGTATCAAAATACTAAGGGTCTGGTCAATGACAATACCTAACGTCTCAAGCACAGTCGACTGGTGCTCTTCCTGGTGTTTATTCATCGCTTCATGAATCTGATGGGCCTTGCTCAAATCTCCCACGGCAGTGGGTCCAACTGATCAAGATGCTTTGGTTCTCTCCACTGGGTAGTCGCGCTGGTAATGTGACTCCCCACATGTCCAACACTCTTTCTTTGATCTAGTAGTCTTGGTACCTGAAGTAGAAGTTGATGTCCCATCGACCTAAAATCCTATTTTGTTCTGTTGAACAGGCCTAAATTGATGTTGCTACGGTCGACGTTGTTGTTAATGTTGTGGTCCTTGATAAGGAGTCCGATGTTGCGGCACTAGTCACCAAGGTGTAGTGAAAGTGGATCCTCTCTAGAAGCCATGATATCCTGGTGATTGTATAGCTAGTGTTTGATGTTGTTGCATACTACATGACACTTGCCCTGCTGGTCTCGCTGCAGTCCTCCTATGAAACCCACTGATAAGCTCCTCCTCTACTATCAAGGTCATCTGGAAAACATCATGCAAGGTTTGAGGCATCAGAATCGTAACCTTTGCACGAATGCTGACATTCAGACAAAACAAGAACCTGTTGAACTTAAGTTTCTTGATATTCAGGTGTGGAGCATACCAAAGCAGCTCCATAAAATGGGCCTCATAATCGGGCACTGTACAAACACTCTGTCACAAGGCATTGAAATCGTTGAGCTCACACTCAATGAATTTCTTCGATAGATACCTCTATCAGAACCATTCCCATAACACGTCTTCGAAGACCATGTTAAATTATGGTAGGAGCATCTTCCATAATAGAAGAGAGATCCCCTTCATTTGAAAGACCGCCATGTAGACCTTCATTTTTTAGGTATAGTTAAGAAGTGAAAAGAACATAAACACATTCTCCAACCATGCCTCGGTGGCTGCGTTGTCTGGGGCACCAAAGAACTCATGAAATTTGACCTTATCGAGTTCGCGGTGAATTCTACCAGTACCGACCGAAGAGCGCGCTGGAACCTTAGGGGGTGCCGACACCCTGGCCTCATCTCTATCCAAATAGTTGTTCAGTGTCTCATACATCCACTGAAAATACCTCATCATCCCAACATAATCACCCACAACTATCTGTTCCTACCCGACAACTTGTTCGTCTCCCTAGGGGTAAGACCCCTCGAGCGTGGATGCTACTGGAGGTGTCATGCCTCCTCCCCTAGCACCTTTTCATGGTTCGAACTGACTTTGATACCATATATAAATACCCCCGTCGTTACGACTACATGTGACACAAAGCAATGTAATTTTGTTTGTTTGTTTAAAGGAGGAAGGCAATCAACGACAACAATTAATCAACACAACTTGATGACAAGAACAAATTACGCATTTAGGAAAAAGAAAACAACGACCCTTGCGTAATAGAGAATCATGCCACTAGATGAAACACTTGATAATCAATAGACATATAAAAACGACTACCCTCCCGATACAAGCAAGACAACGCCTACAAGCTAAATGACAACATCAACAACCTGACACATCGACTTCGACGAATCGTACCTAGAAACCTCTACGACGTGCAAAACCAAATAAATTAAGGAATTATAGAACCAAGTACCAATAGCTATTACAACTAACA
Organism: Picea glauca; assembly: GCA_000966675.3. NCBI lineage: Eukaryota > Viridiplantae > Streptophyta > Pinopsida > Pinales > Pinaceae > Picea > Picea glauca. The sequence continues at coordinate 9,859 of JZKD02S2069400.1, read as the reverse complement.
AATAACCACATGGGGAAGCACAAGACTTCGGCCAGGTTATCATTCACATATATTCATTAGGGTGAGCAATGATCCCCTCATCAGGAATCATGATGTCATAAGGTGATAGGCGTGACAATAACCATGGTGCAATATAAAATTTCTAGACCTTTAACCCAAGCTAAATCCCTCACGATAGGAGACCGAATTGACTATTAAAACATGAAGACTAAACCCGAGCACCCAAACAACAAGTCGACAAGACACAAGGGGAATCTGACTACTATAACAATAATACACCACCTTAAATTCCAATCAATCCTACATCAACATGGTTAATGGTGCCAAGGAATCTAATCTTTAACCAATCATACCTCACATTAATTTCCTAATTCCACAAGCATCATACATTCCTTAAACCGATCTTTCTTTACCATTTATGGAATAACTACTTGTTTTGTTTTGTTTTTTCATTAAAATGTGAACTACTATATGCATTTAACATTATCAATATACATTGTCAACAAATATAGGTTGTCTATTAATATAAGTGAAATACTTAACATAATATAGGTGAACTATGTTGTCTATTAATATTTGAACTACTTAACATAATATAACATAATATAAGTGAACTATGTTGTCTATTAACATAGTATAAGTGAACTACTATATGCACTTAACATAATCGAATTTATGTAATAACTACTTGTTCGTTGTCTATTAATCTTTGAACTACGTTGGAACTACACTGTCTATTAACATAATATAAGTGAACTACTATATGCACTTAACATAATCAAATTTATGGAATAACTACTTGTTCATTGTCTACTAATATTTGAACTACATTGGAACTATGTTATCTATTAATATTTGAACTACTTAACATAATATAAGTCAACTACGTTGTGTAAACAACCATAATTATTTTATAATAAATATCTCTATATAAAAAAAACAATATGGTCCATATGATCCATAAATATCGTTGGGTAATTAACAATATGGATGAAATTTATTGTGAATAACATAGTTGTGGGAATAACATTTATGGTGTGAATAAATATTGTTGGGTGGATAACATTTATTGTGTAAATATCAATATCATTGTGTGGATAACATTTACTGTGCGGATAACCTTTATTGTTTACTTAACAATATGGATAAAATTTATTGTGAATAATATTAAAATGCTATCCATGATATCAAATCTCTATCCATGATACTATCAATCAATGTGCTACCAATCAATAAAATCAGTTTCCAATAATTATTAAATTCGTTGTCAACAGTAATCAATGTTTMTATTCAAATGMAATCAAAATGCAGTCGTGAAGGATGGGTGAATTTGTTGTGTCAGAACYGAGTAATTCGCCYAKAATTCGTGGTGTAAAAATGTTGTTTAATATGCCAAGATCACAATGTAAAAGATGGGTGATAAYTGCAAGAAAAWCATGGTGTAACTATTGTGCAATAMGCCCAKAAATTCATGGTGTAGATTMTRTGTAATGTGTCAAGGAAATCATGGCATGTATGCTGGGTAAAGTGCCAAGCAATTAGCTATCTACAAGAAAATCRCAGAGTAAAAAAAAATYGCAATGGTAAGTAATATAACRCAACGATTTTATCAATCAAAKCACTGTGAYTTATCATTAAAATYGCAGAGATTATACCAATCAAAGCGTTGGKTAATATGGAAAKAAATYACAGAGATRATATGCCAAGAAACCGATCAGAGATGAATCGCAGARACAATYATCCACAAGAAAATGCAGAGATGAATCGATCATAGATGAACCAAACAAAAATGCARAGACTAATCGATCAGAGATGTATAAAAAAAAATGCAKAGAATAATCGATCAGAGATCAATCAACARAAACATAGAGATACTCAATCACAAGAAGGYGCGAAGAAAAATCATTGGGMAATGAATCAATCAAAACTCAAAGATAGTCATTCACAAGAAGGCACAAAGATTAGAGATTAATCATAAGAGAAAAGMACASAGATAAGTAAGGGATARATAGTTGGGTGAAAAAWTTATTCTTCACTTATTATCCATGCAMAGGAAAGCAGGGMATTTAAATCGCAGTCTTAAACAYTGTAGTGAATAARGTYGATTAGGCTTCTGGTAGGCTACTCARGCACARACTAATAACTTAAGGATAAGGGATGGAAGATAAAAACACAATGTTTCTTMGTATTAAATAAAAAAAAAAAACTAGAGAAATCATTGCAATYAGAGTTGGGKTTCACAATGGAAAATCATTTCAAAATACAATGAGCATAAGGTTGGGATGACTTTAAGTTYTYTGATCATAAAGTGTTGGGCTCATCAAGACAATTTACTGAAGATAAAAATGAAATCTATGGATACGRTTACGYTGAATAAAACATAAACCTTAACACARTAGAAGTACATTACTGAAGGMGCATGAAAAATAATTAAACTACCATTCAATACAAATATACACATGCATATTGTAGCCAAATGCRAAAACTYYRAGTCATTGTCCCACGCGCACTCTGTCTAGMTCCTRCTTGTCGAYCGATGTGACCTCACTGGTACCTCCCAGCCAAYRCTAGGGGTACTCTTATTCCCCCTGAGCCCCCYGAGCTGCAAAGGGCCACACACACAATACYARAAAWKTCWAGCRCCCAACTTKCCTYGCGAGGTCGAGCTACCACTCRTTACCCAAGTTGGGCATYCCAACTCCCATAAGAGAAAGTTCAGTCAAGTTAAAATTTCAGCARCGYAACGTTACGGAAAAAGATGAGCTCTAYACTCCTCCTCCTCCATCCTTTTAATAGAKTTTTTAAGTAATTAGTTTCCAAAATTCTCATCAAATTCCTTTTTCATTAAATTAATTAGGAAAAACCTCCCCCGTACACATGTCGCYCGATCCCSTAGTTGCACCAGAAAAACAATTTTATTAATTAATTAAATATTCCTATTTCCCTCACCCACCAAGAGAATTCCTAAAAACACTCCTCRGTGTCATGATATTCCCTTAAAATTCTTAAATGACTTTCTCCTYACTTAATTCCTAGTTGAGTTCATAAATAGAAAGTTCCAAAGGCTAGATTCCTTACTAAGTTAGACATTCAACTTTTTCTTTAAGTTTCCCCTTTTTCAAGTTTCACTTTTTTTATTTAAGTTTCCCCTCTTTCATAACTATGTTCAGAATTAGTAGTTAAGATAAACAACCATTTACTCTTTTTATGAATTTAATCCTCCCTTATAATGTTTTTTATTTATTTTTTTATTTTTTTAATAATTAAAGTTTGAATTTATCATATTAGTTATAAAAAAACCTTTAGTGAACATAAATTTTATAAAAAGAATCTTAGTGAATTAAAATTTTATACCAAGAACCTTAGGGATTTAAAACTTCCACTTTAATCCAGTTATATGTCTAATTAGTTTTCTTTTTGTTGTTCTAAGGTTCTACTCAGACCTAGGTTTTTAATTCACTAGGCTTGGCAACAGTTCTTAAGGGGAAAATTAGTCATTAAACTTTACTTATCACAAGATTCATTTTAAGGCCAACTAGGTTTATTCACTTACTAGTTAAAATCGTGATGTGACCCTTAGGACACACTACGTGCTCCAAGGGTGCCACTCGCCTCTTTCTATTTTCCTTGTGCGACGTTCCCTTCAAGAACTACTACATTCTCCAAGGGTTCCACTCGCCTCTTTCCATTTTCCCTGCACGACGTGCCCTTTAATATGCATTACGTGCTCCAAGGGTTCCACTCACCTCTTTCCATTTTCCTTACGTGACATGCCCTTCAATATGCACTACGTTATCCAAGGGTGCCACTCACCTCTTGACTAAATTTGGTAGACGTCAAACCCCTAGAGTCAATACTCTGCTAGGTGATCTTGTGGGAGACTAAGGGCCTCAAAGGAATAAAGACCCTTACTTATTGTGCACCCCTTAGAATCATTTTGAGAGACTGTCACAGTCTACCCTCATGACATTGTGGGTCTTCTTGAACTAGGTAATCGTTAACCTATAGTTCGAGCGAGGACGAGAGTGCTAGTAGTTTTTGGTAGGGATGTTTCCACACCTCTCCCTCAATGTCTCTAGTTGTCGTGCGTGGCCCTTCTACTCCATATGTGAGTATGGTAGAAAAGCTATTGTCAGCCTACATCCATCAACGAATCATGTCAATAATAATAATCAATCATCATAACATCTAATCATATGTACATATGTGACATCAACAACATTCAAACCCAACAGTCTACTCCCTGAATCGATCCGGATTCCAAGGGGTTTCATCGATGCCTCTGCATCCTCAATGTCCAAAGTCCTGCAAACTCAAAAGAAATCAGTCAATATCACATGTTTATGTAAATACAAAAAAATAGCATATCATCAAATCCATAATATATCATAATCAGAATCAGAATGACCAATAGTATAATAACCTGGATCACTTGCACGCAAGTGTCCTAAAACAATAATTTTGTGCAGTGCGCACAAGAGCGGGATGTTACAAAAAGGATTCATATCAAAAGGAATAATATTACATATGGAAAATTATTCAAACCGTTTTCCATCCACAACAATGTCTCTTCCTTAACCATTGGTGAAATAGGACCCATTCACATATAGAAAGATATCGTTTCATTAATCAAGTCGCAAGTATTTAACATATTCTTACATAAATATTTATAATGAAAACGAAGTGGTGACCAAATGTTTGTATTAATATATCACTTGTATAGATCGTTCAATTTACTAACTTGATTGAATCCATTCATTTGTTACAAGAGATATTTTTCCTCGATCGAAGATATTTCTACAATGCCTTTAACAAAATAAGAAAAAGTCAATTTGGAAAGAACTTTTTTCCATCTTTTTTCAATATATCCAATTAAAAACAAAACAACCTCGATCAGTACCTTTAAAAAGATTTATGTTAAAAAAGATCCTTATTCAAACACAATCTTATCAAGATGATTTACTAACTAAAATATTTCCAAATAAGAACCGAGAAAAATTTCATCATATTCAAGATTTTTTTGTAATCATAAGTTTCAAAAAAATAATTAGAAACAAAGGCATAGATGAGAGAAGTACCCTTTCTAATTTATCTAAACAGGAACATAGTATTCTACCATCACTGCATTTTAATAAACCTTTTAAGAAGCGAGAAATGTATAGGATCTCTTAAATAGATAGTATTTTTTCAGAATGGCATTTCTTCCAAACATATATTTCATGGATTTGTTCCTCTCCATGATGTAAATGTCTTGAAAATATGATTTTAGATACTCTTTGAGAAATATTACTACATGGGAGTATTCAATTTGTATCTATTTTTCAAGACACTAGGCATAATATTATGCATAAACTGAATATCTTGTGGGAACTTTCTAATCCATTATGGGAACCTATACAATGGAAATTTAGAACGAATCATTTTAAATTGATTTTTGAATTCATAAGATCCATTTTGAATAAGTTTGGTTTTTCTACGGAAGCCTTCAAATGAGTTTTACTATTACTGCAAGGATTGTTTTCGTGAAGGAAATTGATTGTTTCATAAAGGAAACTATTGATCGAAAGAGGTCATCGATTTCATTCATATGGGAAACTCTAAGATTACTAAATGATTGAAGGTATGGACATGATATTATTATCCCTTTTTTCTTCCTTTTGTATTATGTTCTTCAATATTATAAATATATTTCCTTAACCTTTATCAAATTGAAGGTAGACTTTCAACTCATCAAGTACTTAAAGGATCTATCATACATGGTAGAGTTGAATAAGATAATGGATCATTTCACACCTAATCTCTTGTTCTCTTATATAGGGGAAACATCATATTTTATTTTATGAAGAGGAAGATGAATAATATAAATCTTAATTCACCTATAACTATAATAAGAGAATTGAGCAAATTGTGTTCTACCATGGATATATCTGAAAAATAGATAGAATTATTAGTTGATCTTATAATGACTAAGAAAAAAACTTCTAAATTTGAATCGAATTTGAATTTAAATCATAATTTTCTCAAGAATGATTGTGGTTATCAAATATCTAGACAATGGAGACTTATTTAGTTTTGATATTTGGTGTATACTTTTCAAAAATATCTAATGAATTATGAGTTTGATCAATTTTATTTAAAAGAAATATGGGTATTCCTTTTTTTTCATCACAAGATTACATCTTCATAAATATTGTGTCCAAAGAACCCCCCATTTCATGGAACCCCTTTCTCACTCCACTCAAGATCATTACTTTCTAAAGGGATTTTACTGATAGATCCTATGGGAACTGATCGATACTATTTGGTCAAAGTTATATAACAACATACTCTTATGTTCCTTTAATCAAAATATCTTTGACGAAGTTCTTGTATGTTGAGTATTTCAATTACATTGATACTCAAAGTATAAATACTAAATTTGAGAATTTGGTGAAAGAAAAAATGCAACAATTGAATCTTACCTTCAAATTGGAAAAAATAATATCTCCTTGAATAATATGGATTCCAATCATTCATGATCTAGATGTCAATGACTTAACTAGTTTACAATTTGGAAAAATAAAAAACCTTCTCTTCCATAATTCCTTTTTGGTAGATAAAGGATTTGTAATGTACCCCAAATTTACCAAGTAAAAAAAAAATTGTTAGGGACATTAAATCTCTTTTCCTCTTTGAACAACTTATTTCGAATGACACAAAATCAATATATGTAGATATTTTTTTCATCACTGTTGACTTTCGCTAGGTTTACATTACCATTTTATCGATGAAGTGAAATATCATATATAAAAGACTATACCTCTGAGTTATTCCATACTGCACAGTAATCATAGATATAATGGTTAAGGGATAGCTTCACTATACCCTAGTCTCCTAGATACTAACATTCCCATTCACTAATGAAAGTATAAGGGTTAATGTTTAACTTATTAAAAACCCACTAGCATTACAACCATCTCTATGAATAAACATTAATGTTTAAATTAATACAAACCCACTAGCATTACAACCATCTCTATGAATAAACATTAACGTTTAAATTAATACAAACCCACTATCATTACCACCAGCTCTGTGCATAAACAATTACTTAAACCATAAAAGGTCCTATTCAAAATCGGTTTCAAGAAAATGCATACATGTTTATCAAAAATATTACAGACTTTAATATAATGGTGGATTTACATGTTTTAATTGTCTAAGTAATAGTCTTCATGCAAAATGTTTGTGGTTCAACCTCCGACCACTATTAACACAGTATTGAAATATGGTTGACGGTTGGGCATCGTTAAGGAGACCAATGATAAAATTTATACCTCCTGATCTCGATAAAACGATTGAACCAGATGGTCATACCTTTAAATAAACGAGATAATGGGCATGACAATTGGGTATAGTCACAACCCTAACTATGTTGTCCTCACATTCTGCAATAAATTGGTATGAAGTCGAATAAAGGATTTGTGAGACGCTGAATTAAAACCTCTTTCTATTCTATTAATGGTTACCTGCAAGAGTACCTCCAGGGAGCTCTTGCTCGTCCACAGTGTCCAATACAAATCGTGCCACCTCCATCGTGTCACATGGGATTGTACCAATTCATAATCCTCACTAAAACTTCTCTAGAGGAACCGAGGTAGATCATTGCAACCCTTCCTTCCATAGATGTCGAGTGTTTTTCTCTGCGCGTTTCTCATCCCTCAGCTCCTGGTTAGTAACAATGGCAGTCCCATCCTGAATATCAGTGGAAGAGGCTTCAGGCGGTCTATTGGTCCGACTACACTCAAAAAGGTAAGTTCTTTCATTCCATCCATCACATTAGCACTCTAACTATTTACTATTTCTGCAAAAGGTTTACATCTTGGTTTGCTCCTCTAGTCTTTAGTTCTTGAACTAAGGTTTTACAGGTTTCCTCTAAGAGTTAGTAGCTTCCTAGTTATCTCAGTATATTATAGCCCTCCTCTGTAACCAAAGTAATACCAAATCATTTATCAGTCTTTAATGGTTTTACGCTTATCTTTATGGAATTAACTTTAACCTTCAACCTCGTTCTTCGAGAGATATCATATCTCCATAACCATGTAACTATGTTATTTAAATTATGGTAGTACTAATGAGATGGCTAAGTCACATGTGGGTAAACCATTGCATGCATTAGTCCTTTCGCATACTGTGACTTGGTTATTATCCGATTTGTGCCCTACGCACAGGTTTGAAGGACAGAATCCCCAGGTGTCATGTGATTCCTGCAAATTTCCCCAAACTGGTTGTTGGGTAAGCCTCTGCTATTGGTAACAATAATATTCTTGATACAATGTCGTAAAGGAAAAACTCCCTAGTTACCCGTCACGTAAAATGGTCTCTGTGTAAAGTGCATGTAATCCATGCACTTGTGACCTTCTGTCCGAGAAGTATGTGTTTACCCTTAGACTTAAGCATAGGGTTTACTGGGTTTTGAATATATCCATTCATAAAGATAATGAGGGTTTCATCGACAAAGCTGTGACATCGATCTTTTCTTTAACACTTATACTTGCATTTTTATTTAAAATGTTCTCGGCGTGCCCCTCGCCTGAGAATCTCGTAGTTAAATATTTCTATGGTTCCTACAGTCGGTCCTAATACTCTCTATAGACATAATTTTCATATTTATTTTGACTATTTTGATTAAGTGTTGAGTCTTCAAGCTATGGGCTCTTGAAGAGTTACGCGTATGAGACTTATCGTGAACTATTTAACCCACGAATTATATTATGTAAAGTCGAAATCCATTTCTTGTGGGTGCAGTAAGGTCTTCTTTCTACTTTTCAGAGTTTAGTACTCTAGTTTGTTAATCTAAATCTATTCGCATTATTCATACTTGTATAGGAATTACTAGAGTCATACGACTGCCACTGTGTGTAAAAGTTCTAGAATTTAAACGTATTTTAAACGACTAACTCTAAGCTCTTTGTTCTGGAATTCTTTGTTTACACTTGTATAATTTCATTTCTTCAGTAGAGGAAAATAGTAATTGATATACTCAAATGGGAAATAAATCATCTCTGTGGACCATGCACTATACTGTGAGAATTTTGTCATTTTGGTTATGAAATGTATAAAAGTGTTTAGAAGTGTTTCTTTTCTTATTTACATTCTAGTGCGTACAATCAATTCTTTCATCTATAAAACTAATGATGGGACCCCTGTTTACTTGCGAGGGTACCCATCAGACATTTCTGAGTCAACTCCTCCCCTTCGGAACTGTGGATAGTTTTCTCAGCAACGCCGATGGGAAATGCACCTGCACCAAATCTCAAGCTAAGTATTGTTCATGTAATTAAATCTTCAATATTTACTCTCATTGATTTTCTCTTAAATCATTCTGATCAAATGGATCCACGAGTTCACCTCACTTGAAAGGTATTCGAGTTCCAACTCTCGACGTTTAAACTAACTTCCCAGGTTCTATTTATAGTGGTTCAGGGTTCCACCCTAGGGTACTCCATTGTGATAGTTTTGATCCAAGGATCAAGGATAATCTGGTTACATGTATTAGATTCTTGAATGGAATAAACAGATATAAAGGGAATGCCTATATTGAATACGATTCCATGATTATTCAGTTATGATAGAAAGTGTTAAGTAGAAAGTTAAAACTCTGCTAAGTGTTGAGCAACATCTGTAACATATAGCATGCAATTATATACAACTGAAAATTTACTTCTGGGTTTGATGTAATGTAAAAAGGACTGTAATTTTCTATGTATTTGATATAAACTGATTAATGGAAAATACTTGAAATCTCATGTGAATCAAGGAGTCGATAAACAACTTTTTGTGTTATGCGTATTTATATGTTTATGAAGTTCTGTGTATC
>JZKD02S2069367.1:19648-51594 GCA_000966675.3 Picea glauca | reverse complement strand
AATACCATTGGCGAATGGATCATAGGTGCAGAGGGCCAAATGAAGGGTTAGAGCAAGCTGAAATCTCAACATAGTGGGCTAAAAAATGGGTTAGAGAAGGTAGTATGTAGTTGTTGACCACTCTTTTGAGGGTTTTAATGGAGGAAATTGCTTGTTTTTTAGGAGAATAATCCATTGTCAAGAAGAAAATCACCTTGTTGTTCATGTCTACCTTTGACCCAAAGAAATGTTTTTGTGTTGTCATGATGTGTGTGCATGCTTCTTTGTCACTTTGATCATTGCTAGAGAAGAAAGGCTTGAAATTATCTCCATATATCTTAGAGCGCATTTTGTTGTATTGGGAAAGGTATTTAGAGGAAAACTTAAATCAAATCCTCGGAAAAAGAAATCAGTGGAGATCAAAACTTGCCTTGTGGGACTTCTTGAACCTCTTATGATTTGATGGGATACAATGAACCATAACATTTGGTCAAAGCTTTATTTTTTAGAGTTATTGTACCAGCTTACCTGGAGGTAAGATCTAAGTTCCCAGTTATGAGAACTATGATACGAAAATTATAAATTTGTTATAATCAACTACTTTGCAAAGAACATTTGAATTTTTTCTATATTCAATCTTGTATTCATTTCACTTAACTTCTCGCAAATTTAACTCATGGTTGATTGAGGCTTGGTTTTAATATGTTGCTAGATTCTTCTTTTCTATTCTTGATTTTCATACATTTAATATCAGTATTTTCTAAAATAAATTGTATTATTTGTGATGACCTCCCAGCTTGTAACCCACATATGCAGAGTCTTAAAATGTATTTTGTTGCAACTCTGATCAAGAATTCTCTAAAAATATTATATTGTGGGCCCAAATTCCTCCTCTAACAGAGTATGGACTTCTCTATTCCATAATAGTCTAACTCTCAATACTATATTTCAACGTTCATTAATAGGTGCTAATTCTCCTTTACACGACCAAGTTTTAGAACCATGTTCCAATCTCCATTTGTTAACTCCTTTACCTTTAGCACCAAATATTTCTTCTCCTCACAAGAAAAAATACTCATGTAAGTGCTAGCACCTAAGAATTCGAGTCCAGGCGCTTAAGTCCCATAATACCCCAGGATAAAATCCATAGGCTATTGGAGTCTTTTTTGTTCGGATTTCTTCCCAAAAATGTTGGGGTAAGACACTTTGATGGATCAGAGTTAAGTCCTCTGATGAGTCGGAGTTAGAGACTCTGAATGTTCACATTGACTAGGCCCGATCAACAATTTATCATGACCATTGGTTTTTCCACTCCATTGGATGGTTACAATTTCTTGTCAGATTTTTGATGTCAGAGCTTCGAAGCAACCCAAATAGTGAGGGATCCGATCTACAATTGATATGAAACATTGATTCTCTTCTTCGACAGACGGTCATATCCCGATCCCTCTCTTTCAAAATGGTTGTCTCCCATTAACCGTTGAGCAAGTCTTGGCCCGAAACAGTTTGTTGACCATTGATCTCACTTCTGAATGGAAGGTACAATCTTCACCTCAACTTTCAAAGCTAATTGACCGATTAACTAGTGTGTTTTTTTCGCTCTGAAACTACACTCCCGTCGTCGATATCCATAATTGTTGGATGGTTTGATATAGCCTCCACTATATGGATTATAATTGGATCATCGTTGATCCTTCCATGATCAACGATAGATCATGATCTATACACTTCTCCCATGCCCAATCAAATCCAACAAGCTATGTCCTATACAACATTTCCATGTGTCACTTATAGATTCATTGAGTTCGATCACTCTGAATTAATATTTGTCATTGGTCACACTACCTTCATTGGAGTATTGTTCATTACTACACTCAGAAACACTAACTTTGAAAGCCTTTCACTGTTGCATCAGACTCTGAACTCAAGACTTCTTCTCATCGTCGATCTGGATGTATGCCACTCTAGATCTATTCTTAGTCGTCCATTCTTAACACATGAATGAAGGTATTAACCCCATAAATCAACGTTCACGATTTAGTTCTTTGTCTCGATCAGACGATTATAGTTTCTCCTCACTTGCAAATAACACACTCTTTGTTCTTCATAGGGGTTTGAACCTCGATTAACCTGCACATAGAGAGTTATATTAAAGTCAGATTCTCCATCAACTGCAATCATATTCAAACTATCAACTCGACCCCGATTTGTATTTACGTTTGGATCATCGATCATTCAATGATCGATGATCAAGGATTATGATCTCTCATCTTTTAATATAAGGGTTTTGATGCAATTTAACCTCGAAACTTGCGCACACTTTGTAGAGTTTGATCTGGACTTTAATTACTCAACACAGGGACATCAATACAACATAAATACACCCAATCTCACACTAACACAAAGATCCCATAAACACACACAAAATTCTATTAATGAATCTCTGTACATAAATTTACATAATCCCTTCGCCTTCCTGGCCTAATTTACATTTGTTTGGCCTTTATTTGACCTTTTTCTTCACACTTGGCCTCTTACACATAATCCTCTATGTTTAACTCGAATCTACACACTTCTTTTTCTCGTAGGCTTACAATATTAAACATGGAAGAATAAACTTCTTGATCTTTTCAGATCCACAAAATCAATAATTATCCCTAAGATCTCTTAGATCCGAACAATCCTCAACAACTCCTAAAATCTCTTCTTATCCCAAGGTTCTAGATTTCCATTCCTTCGAGATTTTCTAAACCAAGTAAAATTCAATTAAATATTAATCAATCTCAACTCAACAACCTCTATCCTATGTAATTCTTCTAGAATCCCATAAAACATAGGAAAATACAATAAGTTCAAGCTTAGGGAATCCACTCCCTTAGTAAATTCAAAGACCCCTTAGGTCTAGTCAAACAAGGTTGAATTAGGAAGAAAAATGCTCCCGCGTCAATTTGATTTACTTATGAGATGGAAGTATAGATGTTTCATACAATAGAATTCTATAGGTTCATTGAAGCCGCTACAAGTATGTTATGGGAATTCTATGGGAGGCGCTATAGGAACTTCATCTTCAATGGTGCTAGGGGAACTTCCTTCTTGTAATTTTCTATGGGATCATTTGGGATTGTCATAGGTTATAATGTATAGAAATTTAGGTTAGTTGCGATCAAATTTACTAGGTTATAATGTATAGAAATTTAGGTTAGTTGCGATCAAATTTACTGAAACTGCATGTATGGTTAGTTTGACAATGCAAATGAGACATTTGAGGCCGTGTATAACTTTGCAAATCAACTTATGACTAGTCATTCTCCATTGATGTTTTGAACTCCAGGTCTTGAAACAATATCTAATAAAAATTTGTTTTTAGTATTGAAATGCATTCCATAATTTTCACAGTAGAAAACCCTTTCTCTTATCAAAATAATAGCACACATATAAAGTCTTTTCCCATAAAATCATTTTCTAATATTTCAATTTCATCTTTGTTTTTTTAATAGAAGAGCATACTACTTAACTTTATTTATTTCATTTGCATGTTGCAGAATTCAATGGTGCAATTAAGTCCCAAGAGTGAGTTGAAATCAAGTGTATTATAAAACTGTTCTAACTAAAATCGGTCCTTCCTTATATTACGAAGGGATATGCGTTTCTCATTATTTACCTTCTAGTTCCATTATATTTTTAGTTCTAAAGTTTTAAATTGTAATTCTAATACTGGAATTTTGTAGATATGATTGTTCTTTATTTATCGAATCAACAACCCAGATTAATTCTCATACCCAAAGCTACACACTTATTAAAATCTCCTTTTCATACGATAGATCCGACTGTTTAAATATTGTCACAATCCACGATTCTAAGGTGTCGTTGGAATTAAACTACACTCCCGTTTCTTTTGATTCTGCCAATTGAAACTAGTGTGTTTTTTCCGCTCTGAAAAGGTAAGCCATTAAAACCATTTTCACTTCAGTATTTTAACAACTTACGCTATAGAAGGAACATTATTACATCTAAAAGGAAGAGGGTTTTTCCCGAATTGTTAGGGGAAGACAATCAAATCTTTAGTGATTTTTTAGTTGATGTCTTTGATACTAATGTTAGTTCAGAATCCTCCAATCAAATTAAAGACTTGATTGGCCATGGGGCACACGTAACCTGTGAATATGCATGGCTTCCTAAAATTGGTTTGTTTCAGGTTCTTGTTCCCCGAGTTTATAGAGACCCAAATCTTATACAAAATTTCTCCCATTTGTATGATTTTGAAAACCGTTTAATAGTTCCAGATGGTAGTGCAAATGTTATTTGCTTTGTTTCTCCTAAGGGTATTTCAAAGATGTTAAATTTATCCCTGGGTGGTTTTCCGATATTAGATCTCGATTTTATTACGAAACCTGAAAGTTGGTCAATAGAAAAAAGAAATGAAGTAATTCAAAAATTTACTATTGACCAGACATTTACCTTTGATGAATTTCCAATCAAGACTGAAGTTTGCACTCCTATGGCTAGGCGTATGGTGCCAATTCTAACTTCTATTCTTGTATATATTGATGAAACTGTGATCGATGAAGTTACATTAATGATTATGGATGACATAACATATCGAGAAAAAGAGTCTACGTTTGATTATGCAACCTTTTTAGCAAATGCTATTCATTTTCAACTGTCATATTTTGAAGGATTAAAGTCGTTCAGATACCAATCTTGTCTTTTCTTCCTTATACTGTTCTCCCAAGAGGAATTCTACGAAAGAAGAGGGCTTCAGTTTATAAATAAAGATGATGCAGGAAATAAACTCCCTGTTACTAGATGGAATTATGTTTTTAGCAGTTTCAGTATATACGGATGGTTATATAAAGTTTTCTAATTAGTTTCTTTTTAACACTTATCTCCTTCTTTTGGGATATGAACCTCCTAGTATGCCTATTTCATATCAACAAAATCTACAATTGCATCATCCCCTTAAAGTGGGTGATTGGTTTATTTTTAAAGATTTTACTCTTATTAGAATCTATGGTTTTGAAGATCAACCATATTAGTTTCTTTTTTATATTTCTCCCATAATTTTTTTACTAGAATTTAGCAGACAAAATATTGATCACAACCATATTAGTTTCTTTTTTATATTTCTCCCATAATTTTTTTACTAGAATTTAGCAGACAAAATATTGATCACCGATCACTTGTGCACTTTATTTCAAAAATTAAAAAGGTGTCCTTTCCTTTACCTACAGATTTTTCTTCTTTTCTCATTAAAAAAAATCAACCCTTGATTTTATAGAAAAATTGTTAGATTCTTATTATTTAAAAAAGGATGTATCGTGGAAATGTAATCCTTATCATATTATATAAAAATGAAAAAAGGTTGGATTAATCTATTATCAACACTCTCCTAATCCTTATATTGAAATAATTTCTAATAAAAAGACTTGGAAAGAAATGCAGGATATTTTGATTATGCAAAACTCAACAAGTCATATAAAATTGGAAAATAAACTGCAATCAAAGGAAACAACAGTCGTTGGAGCAAAGGATTCTTCTACTAATCATGATTGTTTGATTATTGAGAATAAATAGTCAATGGAGGAAGCCAAGATGAACAACTTGGAGCCCAGAGTGATTAAATAAAGGGAATTATCAGATTCCATTAATGAAGAAAATGCAAAAGCGCCAGAAGATATCTCTGAGTAGCCTACATCTATCCTTGGAGAATTGGAAAATAAGAAATCAAAAGGGCCTTTGGTTATAGTTTCATCTTGCATGCATTTGAAGGATGAACAAAGTTTGTCTTTATTTGTCAAATATGGTACTATATCAGAGAGTCCATAATTATCAGGGCCCAAATTTATAGCTTCAACTGATATAAAAAAAAATCACTTTAATATTTTGGTGATGCAACATGAACCAATTAAAGCCACGAGGCTAGTTGAATATAATACTAATTCAGTCAGAGTGGATCTATATCACATCAATGATGCTGATAAAATTGAATGGCACAAACAAACTGGAGAGATGGTAGCACGTAGGATGATTCAATCATCCATAAATGTGAGAAATTTGCATAATGTTGTGGTAAAATTGTCTCAACATCTTAGCAATGAAAATACCATAAAAAAATAAAGGAAAATAGGGTTAAAGAATTGGAAGGACAAATTTCTTTAATAACTGATGAAAATAAGGTTAATTCAAGATTTAAATCTATCCTAGATGCAAAAAAAAAGAGATTAACAACTTAAAGGCTAAATTGAAGATTCCCTCCTTTCAATTGACAGAATCAAAAGAATTGATTGAGGCTTATCAAGAAAAGGATAAGGTTAGCTCATTAAATTTTATTCTCAAAGAAAATATGATAGCCCTCAACAAGGAGATTGTTGGATTAAAACCAGAAAAGGAAAATATTTCCAAGAAATTTATTGAAAAAGAAAGCATAACAAATCAAAATTATGATTCTTCAACAACATCTTCTAATAATGGCCGGTTCAAACTCAACTGCAGGACCATCAGAGAGCTAAAATAAAAACAAATCATTGACCTTGAAGAGCAATTAGAAATAATAAATCAAAGAGCCCATGTTCTTATGAAAGAGAAGGAAAGCTTGAACAAATTGCTTGAGGATACACTAGAACAAACTGTAGGTACAAAACATCTGATCCAAGCCATATTATGGGATAATATTATTCAAGTTATGGAGAATTTTAGAATTCATTTGGAAATACATCAATCCTGTGAAACAATTACTATTAAAAATGCACAATTAGACATTAGTAATATTTTGTTTGAGATGGAAAAGAAGGTTCCCCAGGCTGAAAGAATAATTTAATTCATTGGTTCTATGTTTTATCAAGATTTAAAAGATTCAAGAGTCACAGATAGGATAGATTTTGTTATGAAGTTCAAGGATAAAGGTGAATTTCTTTGAGCATTGGTTAAGAAGCTTGAAGAAGTGCATCAAGCCATAATTGAATACCAAAGAGAATTCTGAAAGATCAGGAAACTTCGTCTTCCATCTCCTTGGACAACAAATCTGTGGCTTCAATCCAAAGAATCATATATTCAAATATTGATTGCTTGCATAGATAATACTCAGTTTGATATGAAAACATAGTTTTCTCTGGGAAAACTATCGTTAGTTATTTAAAAAAGGATTTTACAATTTTAACAATGCTTAATGATCTGCTTATAAATCATCCTACCAGTCCCTATCTTTTATCTACAGATCTTGAAGTTTTATATAGGAAAATGTTGAGACAAAATTTTCCTAC
This sequence comes from Picea glauca, assembly GCA_000966675.3. Lineage (NCBI taxonomy): Eukaryota > Viridiplantae > Streptophyta > Pinopsida > Pinales > Pinaceae > Picea > Picea glauca. The sequence continues at coordinate 44,356 of JZKD02S2069367.1, read as the reverse complement.
CCTTGCCTAATGGAATGAGATACTAATGTTTAAATTAGTCTTTATGAAGCTTCGACAGGAAATGATTACTCAAATAGAGGATGAGAAAGACTTAACCAAAGTTTCTTTGGGTTCCATTGAAAGAGGTCATAGAGAGTTGGAGGGTACATAACTCAAAGGGAATAAGATAGCCTTTAAGGAACCAAAAACTGATAGTTTACCTTCGACAAAGAAAAGTTAATTGGTGTCAAGATTAAAAAAAAAATAGTTTATTTTAAGTTACTTTGAAGGAAATTATTTCAAGATGGTTATTTTAAAATTATGAAAAAGAACTATAAAATTATTTTTTGATGGCCCTCTAAGGGTCGACTTTTCTAGAAATACATAGATTGCTTTCTATGAATTTGTTGCAATAAGATGATGATTTCAGATTTCCAATAGTGCCCATATTTGATTTTAAATGAGATTTTGTTATGTTAATGTTGTGTTGTTTTTTTCTTTTTTCTTTTATGTATATGTGTTTTGTTTCCATTGATCATGCTTTACATTTTGAATTCTATTGTTTGAGATGACTTGATTGTAATGACCCCTCCATTACGATTAGAAAAGCGAAGCATAAAAGGTAAAAAAAAAATTTACCTTTTCTTTTTGCATAAAGCATTAGGAAATTAACGTCAACACATAATTTATAACAACACCTAATCAACGACACCATAATTAAAAGCATTACAAGTGACTCATCATCATAATCCATAACAACACAATCAACACATCAATCATAATTAGTAATGACACATAAATAACATATCATCGCATTAGATAATGACACAAAAGCAACCAGCATCATCAATGGTGATGCAAGATCAACTCACCACATAGAGATAACATAGAGAACTACCCTCCCAACCTACCCTACAAGGTTAGGACCTCCAAGACACATAAACAACGCTCAAGCTCAATATTCATCTGATTGATTTCGACCATTTAAGGTCTCAGGGCTGGTGACTGTTTTGAGGAACAAGGAGGTGTTTACATCCCACTAACACAATCAAGTCCAAAACCAACTAGCTATATCAACAACATCAATGATAATCAATGATGCAATAGTGTTCTAATAACTGATCACAAATCACATAAATTCCAAGGCACAAGAGGAATTAATTACTAAATAAATCATACAACGACATAAGTTAAGGCACAATGAAATCAAATTTGTTTTATTTTCAAGGCTCAAAAGTAGACATCTACTTTACTTCAAGGTGCATGATTAATCAACCATTTAATTCAACAATAATCAAAATTATCTCAAGGTGTGCGCATGATCTAAATTTTGAATTAAACATAAACCAACATCATTCAATGCGTGCAATTAATCTATTCACTTACAAAATCATACATCAACATATTTTAGTAGCGAAATAGAATCTATTAAATTTCAAGACGCACGATTGATCAATTACTAAACTGAACAATACTTTCACATTATTTTCAAGGCGTGTGTGTGATTTGATTACTGAATTAGACATAAATCAACATTCCTTCCAGGGCGTAAGGGAATTCATTCACTCAATCATGTATTCATCAACATTTTAGTGGTGCAAGAAGTAAACTACACACATGACCATCCATACGTCGTTTTTATACCATGGCATATAATAGTCAAGGCAACATTTGGAAAGAAAAAGGAACATAGATACATTACCATGTAAATTCATGTGTTACATGTCAAAATACTGTCTATTCATGTTTATAAGTTAGAACTAGACCAATAACAATGCATTTGATTTTATAAGTAGAGCCTGGAGTAATTAGTTCATTAAATATGTAAATATTATGAGTTTATATGCATTGTTTACTATATCCATAATTAGGGAAAGTAGTTCCCTCTTCTAGTCATAACAAGAACCTACTTAAGCCTTGTAGTTCAATGTACTGAGTTGTCAAGATGTGTTATTCCATCAACTGATTCAAAAGAAAATGTTAGTTTTGTCAATATAATTATTGGGAGTAATATATATGTTTTATTCTCTATAGGTTAAAGGCTAAAACAATATGATTGAATTTCGTGTGTTCCATTGACCTTATAAATATTAGTTCAAATAAAATTTAGGGGTGTTTGGGATGTAATTATTCAAACCTCTTACCTATTTTCCAAAGCCTATGTATTTATATAGGTAGGAATTTATAATTCAAATTGGTATTTTTTAACTCTAGAATGGTCAGCATCTTAATGTTTAATCCACGTTTTAATCAAAAGTAAATGTCGCAGGCTATCCGACATGCATGGATTGGAAGGAAGAAAAATGAAATCCTTCAATTAGATGATTTTTTTTTTATTTTTTAAACGTAGCTCTGTCATGCGAGGATATGAAGTAAGTCCCAGAAAGAAGGGCGATAGACCTGGGAGAAGCAATCCGCTTCCTCCCCAACAATCTCAACCTAAGTTTAAGAGAAAGGTCATCGCCATGAGAGAACACAAGTTGGGAAGAATGTCTTTTGCAAAACGTAGAGATGAAACCAAAGGAAAAAACAGAGAGATAAATAAGAAATATCTCCATGGTGAATTTCTCACAGCTGGGTGAAATCTTTGGGGAAAAACGCAGAGATTGATTCACAAGAAAAATGCTGAGATAAATCATAGCATTTCGCAGAGATAGTAAAGGAAAATCTCAGAGGCAAAAAGGAAAAACGCAGAGCCAAAAGAGGTAAGATTGCAGGGACAAAATGGCTGGGTGATCTCCTAAGAATTCACTGAGGGCATAAAAGAGAAAAAACACAGAGATAAAAGATGCAATTTCACTGAGAAGAAATGCATAGGATACTCACCTTCAAAAATTGTTGAGAGAAGGGTGAACCCGCAGAGAATTTAAACGAAAAATTCGCAAGATCTTTAAAGGGGAAATTGCAAATTCTTTGAAGGGATATTCACAATGACTTTGAAGGGAGAATCGAAGAGTCCTTGAAGGGAAATTCACAGGGACTTTGAAGGGAGAATCACAGAGTCCTTGAAGGGAAAATCATAGGGACTTTGAATGGAGAATCACATATACTTTAGAGGAAAATGCAGAGCGCTCCCTTCACTAGAAACTCGGCCATCCTGAAATCATGAAAATTTCATAGAGGAAATAAGGATATAACTCACTGAGTAATGAGTTAAGACACATGGTTTATAACTACCAAAACACAGAGAATAAAAGAAAAATGAATTTTTGCTGAGAAAAGGAGGAAAACGCAGAGTAGATGCACTCCCAACAATGCATTGATTAAAACAAACCTTCACTGAGCAACAAAAGAAAAAGCAGAGTAGATGCACTCCTAAACAATGCATAGATTAAAACAATTTTAGCTAAGCAAATGAAGAAAACACAGAGTAAAGAATGATTACTATGCTGGGCACATTTTATAGAAAATGAAGAGGGTAATATCTCAGATATTTCTAGGAAATGAAGAGATAACCCCTGGGAAACCACCAATCGAGGATCAAAGAAATCAAGTGACCAAGGAAAACAATAAAAACTTCCAGGATGGTGACATACCAAGGGGAGAGAAAGCTATAAATTTAAAGCTTTTTCTGAACTAAAATGCAGAAGAATTTCAACATCCTATGTGCATGAAATATAAAGCATTTTGTAATCGCATAATCAACTTATTCGCCATTTAATCAATCCATCCAAGATGATACAGTTTTATGAGTCACCGAATTTAATATAATCAATTCTCAATCGATTCAGTACCCATAAAATAAATTTCTGATTTAAAAGGAGATGATTAACTAACAACAATGGTAAATACCATAACCGAATAGGTGAAAATATGATGGCTTGATGACGATCCTTGGTGACTATCATCCCTTCCTTCGCCCGCTTTGCTAACCGCTGAGACTTCATCAGTACCTCCCAACCAACGCTAGGGGTACTCTTCTTCCCCCTTAGCCCCCCAAGCTGCAAAGGGGCCACACATACAAAAATAGTATCCTATAGCTCCCATCTCTCTGCGTAAGGGAGAGCCACCACTCTCTCTCTCAAGCTGGGTATCCCAACTCTCACAAGTAAAACTAGTCATAATTTCTGCAGCATAACCTTACTCATAACACGTGTGATCCGTTCCTCCTCTCAACCATTTGTTTTATAGAATTTCCTTAGTGACAGCTTGTCATTTGCACATTTAATTTGTTTTTTTTAATTTAATTAGGAATTATTCCCCCCATACACTTGTCGCCCATTCCCTTAGTTGCACCAATATATCCAAAATTTAATTTAATTAAAAATCAATTTCCCTCACCCATCCTAAAAGCGCTCCTAAAATCACTCCTAGTTGTCCCTTTATTCCCTTTACTTCCCATTTAAGATTGATGCCTTTCTAAAACCGAGTTGAGTTAAAATAGGAATGTTCTCAAGTTAGACTAGACTCTAGATACCTTTCTATACTTACACATTGTTGTACACTTTATTCCTTTCTTATTTTAATTTCTAATTTGGTATTTTATGCATACATGTGTATTGTATTATTTTTTTAGATTTATTTTATCTCTCTTAATCTCTTAAGTTGATTTACATTTTCCTTATTTCATCTAATTTGTAATTTAGTTTTTGTCCTCTCATTAACTTAGACTTAGGCTTAGTTAAATTTTTATTTGAAAAAGATTAGACCATTAGGGATTATGATTAATAAATTTAGTCTTTAATTAATTAGTTAATAAATTAATTAATTCAGTAGTGCTCAAGATTTTACAGGTTTAACATTCACTCAAAGTTTTATAGGCCACCTATATTCATTGAATCATATTTTTAATACCACGATGTTCCCTTCAAGACACACTCCATGCTCCAAGGGTGCCACTTGTCTTTGACTAGGTTTGGTAGTTGTCCAACCCTTGGAGTCAATAGTCCATTCATGCGACCTTGTGAGAGACTAAGGCCCTCTAAGGAATAAGGACCTTGCCTTATTGCACACCTCTTAGAATTTTCGTGAGAGACTATTTCAGTCTTCCCTCATGATATCGTGGATTTCTCAAACTAGGTAATCGTTAACCTACAATTCAAGCCACATCGAGAGTGCTAGTAGGATGTGACAGAGATGTTGCCACACCTCTCCCTCCATATCTGGTTGTTGTGCATGGCCCCTTTACTCCTTATGTGATTTTGATTAGCAAGCAATCGTCATCTTGCATCCATCAATGAAACACTGTTAATGATCCATAGACAACATCATAATATATCCAATCATATTTCACATATGCATAAATAAAATACTCAAATCAATACAATCAACTCCCTGACTCGATCTGGAATACAAGGAGGTCCATTGATGCCATCGACATCCTCAATCTGTCAAGTGTCCTGCACACTCAAGGGAAACTTATTAACAGAATCTGTCAATACATAGATATCAAATAACATAAAATCATAATCCATCAACATCATCATAAGAATCCATAAGCGAATAGACAACCATATACTAAAACCGGATCACTTGCATGCAAGTTTCCTCAAAGAATAAGTCAATAACATGTGCTCACAAGAGAGGGATGTTACATACAGCGCCCTCTTATTTTAAACTTAGTCCCAAAGTTTCACAATATATATATGCAGTGAATAAAGTATCTGACAAGATCTAAATGTCTAACTATCAAATAAATATGGAAACTACTGGTGCATATCATATGTGTCCTCCCAAGTAGTTGAGTGTGGAATATAATTGTCCCACTGGACCTTGACCTAATCGACTGTTCGACGTTGTAGCTATCGAGTGCGATGGTTGTTATAGAAATATTTGCCTCACCCTATGCAAATTTTCTCGTAAGGACTTTTTCCATTTCCCTATGTAGACTTGAAGTCCCTTTTTTCAAATCCCAGAGCTAAAAAATGTATTTTTCCACATATACGTGCTCTAACTATTATACAACATGCGTATATGCAGGTTGCACCATTACATCCCATGTACATTGGGTTTTATGCCCAAAATTAAAAAATAGTGTTGGGCTTCCATGTCACGTCACAAAATCCATGATCCTTGACCTTCCATATACTAGAAATGTTTCGATTCGGCTCTTAAGTTCCATTTGAAGGCTATAAACGAGCCATATCCGAGCTATGGAAAAAGGAGAGAAGAACTCAACTTTGAGAGAACATTTACTCTGGAGAAATCATTCACTTCCTATTGAGTCTGCATCTCTTTGTCCTTTTAAGTCTGAACACATTGTTCAGCCCCCAAGCTCTTCCCTACTTAATTGAGAACCTCATTGTCTCTCTTATATGAGATTGCCTTTAGTGGAGGATTGAAATGGTGGAGGCCCAATTGGAAGGGACTTATTTTCTTGGTTCCGAACTATGCTAACATGGAAGTTTGTAATTCATTCACTTCTGTTGATTACATTTTAATAGAAGTACTCTTTTCTCATCCAATTAATGTCTTGCAAATATTTGAATTATTATTCCATGGGAATATTTGTTATGAATATTGATGGACTATGCTATTGAATGTGCTAACGTTATATATTATCACCATATGCTTTCCTTTATTGGTTGTTGAGGATAAGTTGCAAGTGTATCTCTTTGAGTCAATTGCTCAACAATGGACTTCATCAAACGTCTGGATGAGGTAGAATCCTTATCTTGTCTATTTAGAATATTTGTTTATATAGAATACCTGTGATTAGAGTTGATTTTTACAGTCATTTCCTTCTGTTGTGGTTTACCCCATGCCATAGAGAGATTTTTCTCGTAACATAATTGGCAACAAAACTGGGGATATAATCTTTTTTTCCGGGTTTGGACTATTTTTCTCCTTTGATTGCTCTCGTTTATATTGAGTTTCTTGTCATCTAATTGCTTGATAGCCTATGTTCATTGTGAGTATGAGTTTCTTAGCCTTATCCTTGACCTAACAGTGTTTTAATACGTATACATGTGTTTTTACCTGACAGTCGTGTACATATGCACGTTGTCCTTCTTCAAGAGGTGTATATACGCGATTTTCTTCTGAACAATCATGCACATCTTTCCTTTGTGATTGGTTGCCGAGTTTGATGTTTGTTGGGTAAGTTTTGATGGTTGTTGAGTCTTCTCAGGTCTCTATTATGACTATTAAGTACCTACAGAGTGATAGGAAACCTTTCTTTGGTTGAATTTTTGGGCAGTGCCTTTCTCATCATCCTTTTCATTGATTTTCCTTACATCTTGTGATGGGTGTTTTCTTCTTTATATCCTACTTGGTTTGTCTCTGATTGCATTCAACAAAATATTTATATCAAGTTGATGTTCATTCCTTGCATTTTCATTATTTTATATTGAAAATACAAAAATATTAAGCATTTTGCATTATTAACATTTGATCTTTTGGGTTCTTATCGTTGATCTTAGTACACGTATAGAAAGATTGAATTTTATTTTGAATTGCAAAATTAAATTGAAAATTGCATATTGAAAAGCTTATCATTTATTGGGAATTGAAGTTATGACTTTTCATGTTATTTATATTCATTTTTTTTACTTGTTGAGGCATAACATCATCAGTTTCACTATGGCACCTTTTTGAGTAAGCAAGGCCACTAAAAGCAACGTTGATAATTTAAAATTGATTAGAAACGATTTTATTTTCTAGGGTGCACAAACTAGCTTAGGATTTAGAGCCTTGGAATAGGATTTTGTGAGTAAACTTATCCAAGGCTATTAAATCAACATATGTGTTTGACTAAGGGAGTGGTGAAATCCATTATATAATTGGTGAAGTCAAGAGGCTCCTCTTACACCAGAGTTAAGCACGAGTTCACGTGAGGTTGGTTGAGGGGATTTCCCACCAACACCTTCTTAGTGTCAGATATATTTCTAGGGATCTATTCGTATATGGGGATCTTGCTAGTACCTTTACCTCTATGAGAGGCGGTGCTTTCAAGGTTTGGGGATTTGTTACCCTACCCATACGATAGACCTGACTTATGATTGTTCTCTTGCGCATCAATTTTATCATGGTTTCTTAGTTACTTGACATAGGTACCACATAGGTTACTTGCAGGGGTTATTTTGCAAGTGACCTGGGTCAGATAAGGGTCAGACATCACAAAACCTTTATGGAGGATTACCTCTCTAGGGGGATCTGACTAATTGGTTGTTAATCCATGAGGGCCCTTATAACTGATTATGATACCTCCGATATTTTGCAGGGAGTCTCAGGCCCCTCTTGGGCAAGGCATACCTAATTCATGGAGGGAGGCCCCTTTTAACCACTTTACCCTGTTTGTGTGCATATTGGCCTTTTGTTTATTTTGGGTGTGCTCTATTATTACTAGTTGGCCTTAGGATTTATTTTTATATCTCAAATCTTAAGTCATCGTGGATCCAGACCAACTTTCCTGCAGGTCTCACCACTTGTTACGATTACCACCGTATAATGAGTCTTTGCCTTCTAAAAGGCGTAAAGTTATCAAACATGGTACACACACCTCCACTTACCAGACTTGTGATCATACAAGGATAAGTACTGAATCAAGTTAGAAATATACTAGGAGTCCTTCAACTCCCATACCCACTATAGTTAACGATACTCCTTCGACATCTTCAACCATAATGGTTGTAGTGTCAGAGGTTCCTATCATCACTCTTGTCCATCCTATAATGAATAATAAAACTATATCCGCAAACCCTTTTGGGTCTCTTTATCACTCATCAGGATACAATATTCAGTCCATCCCTACGACCTCTCACCATTTTTCTTATGGTATGTCGAATTTCACATCACAATTTTCATCCTCCATCCCACCATCTAATCCAAATACTAGTATTGGACTTGGGGGAATGGCTCCTCCACATACTCCATTTTCACTTGGTGGTGCTCATATCCCACAAATGACTCCTACAGTTGGAGGCCTTCCTCCTTTTCACCCTAGGTGTAATCCTGGTCCTAATGCTCCTGGATGGAGTGGTCAACCCGATGAACAAGCTGCTTCTTACGGTCCATCCTTTACACCTTCTTCCTCTGTACTGATTCTGACCAACATGTTTGGCATGCATAATCCAACTTTATCCTCCGAATTCACACATGGAGGAGGTCAGCTTTATACCTTGGGAAACCTCCAACCTGGATCCACTCTGGCAGGGGGATTTTTTTACAACCCTCATCATAACATTCCTACTGGAATGGTGCCAAACCAACCCCTCATGAATTGGTTTGGAGGAGGGTATTACAATCCCATATAGGGCCATGGTGCATACCAAAACCCTAGATGGGATGCAATTCCCCAACAATAATCTTTCCAGGGAGCTTGGGGCAAGATGTCACAACCCCATCTCCCTTTTCTAGCCACACTCAATCTACCAGACTTGTTTAGATTAATGAATGACCCTATGCATCATGATCCGACATGGCCCCTCATCCCCACCAAGATTCCTTCAGATATTCTGAAATTCGAAGGAAAAATTGGTGAGGATCCTAGTGATCATGTCACTACTTTTCACCTTTGGTGCTCTTCAAACTCCCTTAATGATGATTCTATTTGTTTAATGTTGTTTCAACACACCATCATGGGGATCGTTGCGAAATGGTATATAGAGATACCAGGGGGGACGTACAAAACTTTTAATCAGATGGTTTTAGTCTTCCTCGACCACTTCCAATTGCCGATTCATTATGATGCTGGCATAGAACTTCTGTCGGCCTTCTGTCAGGACAAATCCACCCATATCTTGGATCACATCCAAGAGTGGTGTAGATGGAAGAGGTTGATCAAGACTTACATACCGCCATAATTCCTACTAGAGTGGTTCCTTAGGTCTCTACAACCTTATATTTTGAAAGATGTTTCTACATCCGGGGTTACATTTGAGGAAGAAACGATTTTTAAATCCCAACTATTAGATATTATATATGCTTAATCTGAGATGTTATACGAGATTCTTCCAGATGCATTGAGGTCAAACTATGAACCTAGACAAAATATCGAGCCTCATAGTGATGGCATTGTAGGCTTTGCCAATGTGAAATCTGCAGACTTGGTGACAAGCCAGTTGAAAGAGTTGTCTCTAAACTAGTTTGTAGGAGGGCCAACTTCGTCTGTGTCCTAAACTCTCACTCAGTTGGCGGATGTACATTTTGTGCAGTTGTCGACCAACTGAATGGTAACCAACAACTAGGAGGGAATACAAATAAAGGACGTGGTAATAATCGTAAGAGTGGGAATAATAGTAATAAACCCAAGGACAACGGTAATAATGAGAAGTCGAATAATAATGCTGGTGAGGGAAATAAAGAAAGGCGAAGGTGAATTTTCCCTGCAATATTTGTACAAACGATCACCTTACACACTTATACCCCAAACTTGCGGAATCTATGAGGCGTTTATCTCTACCACCCGCTGTGATGACTAATCCTTTTCCACATAATCAACACATGGCATTGAGCTCCTCGAATGTTGGAAATGCAGTGAGTGGGATTCAAAACCCACCGTCGCAAGATGGTTACCGTATATGCATCAATATGGTTAAATCTAAGTTTAATTTAGCCACTCAGTCTTGCGATTAGAGTTCTTCACAAATTGTACCTAGTCTAGAGTCTCCCCCTCCTCCAGAGATGCCTTTACAGATAAAAACACTATAGCCCCTGCTTCGTATTCTGAAAGGAGTACTCAAGCACTCTACCCACAATCGTAATGCTAGAGCTGCTCATAATTACTCTATTGTTGAGGATTTGGGTCAAACTCCTTGTGCGATGTCGGCTCTGGAGGTACTCCAGACATGTCCTTCATAGAGGCATGCCTTATTATCTGTGTTAGGATCTCTAGATCCTTGTGGCTCTAAAGTCATCAAGTTTTATGTCATGGATGTGAAGCCTCACTTGCCTTACCATGTGGCATTCCAAATCCACGTGGGTTACTCAAAGTATACCATCAAACATAATGTTGTTGATGAAGGCACTGCAACATGTGTGATGTCCCTGGTCTATTGGAAAGCCCTAGACTCTCTGACACTTTCTCAATCTCCAACCATGTTGACTACTTTTAACAGTCGTTCCTTCCACCCTCATGGTATTTTTCCTGCAATCTTGGTCCAGTTAGGTGGGAAGATGGTAGAGGTGGATGTCGAAGTGGTTGATGCACCCCTCGACTATAACTTGTTACTAGTATGCAATTGGACTTATGCTATGAATGAAATCATATTGTCCTTCTTCTGTACTCTTTTCTTTCCTCAAAACGGGAAGATCATGAAAATAGACCAGTTTTCCTTTGCGTATGCTATCCCCAATGCACCGGTTGGACCATCGATCACCGTGGTCGAAAATTCTCAGCTAGAAACTGAGAATATTGGTGTCAGAATGTATTCATCCCTTATAGGTAACTTCAACTTCATGGCACCGGTTCATCATATATATGCCATGTACAGTAGATCTTCTTCGTTAATGAGGTCTGTTCCTTTCCTCACTTCATATTTTAAGGATCCTTGGACCCTAACTTCCTCGAATGCATCTTGTGAAGGTTAGTCAAATACTGAAATGTACATGCCATTATCGGCAGCATGGATAGCGTATCAAGATGTTCTTTTCTCTTCTGCCAATCCAGATCCTATTACCTCACAGACGGACGAAGATGATCTTGTTCTTGAGCCCATATGGGCCACTTCATTGTCTTGTTCATGTGACTTCCTCGATGATACTTTAACTTCATATGAAGCTATCGTATAGGCCATGAATGGTTCTGACAGGCCATGGGATTGTATGCACCATTGCTCTTATTTTCTCCCAGAACTTGCTAGAATCGAACAAGATGATTTTAGATCTACCTTGAGAGAGATATTTAGTCACGCCATAGTTCCACTTGATACAGAAAATATTTATGCCGAAGGAAACATGGTGAGTATCTAACCCACCATCTTGATCGATATCTCTTGTATTCCTAGCAAGGTTGAAAATGTATAAATCGGTGCGGATTATTCGTCGGAAGAAATTCTGATCTACACCGAGCTCTTCAAAGAATTCCACGATGTATTCTCTTGGTCATTAGAAGAGATGATAGGAATCGACCCTAGAATTTTCGAACATAAGATTAAAACCTACCCGAATGCTAACCATGTTCAACAACGACTTAGAGATGTCAATCCTAGGAAGGCCCCTTCTATTAAGGTAGAGGTAGAAAAAATGCTTAACGATGACTTTATCTACCTGGTTCCCTTGACTGAATGGGTATCCAATCCTGTTCCTATGAATAAAAATCAAGGAACCATCCGCGTATGCATGGATTTTCGTGACATGAATAAGGCATGTCCCAAAGACAACTTCCCGATGCCCTTCATTGATCATATTATCGATGAGTGTGCATGAAGTGAAGTTTTTGTTTTTATGGATGTATTTTCAGGTTATAACCAAATTTAGATTAAGCCTAAGGACTAACATAACACTAAATTTATTTGTCCTTGGGGTACATTTGCATACCGGAAGATGCCTTTCGACCTTAAGAATGCCAGAGAAACCTTCCAACAAGTTATGACCTTCGCATTTCATGATCTCAAGCATAGAGTTGAAGCCTATCTCGACGATCTCGCTGCTCACTCCCGTAAGAGAGTGGATCACCCTAAACACCTTCAGCTAGTTTTTGAAAGATGCCACCATTATCACTTCCATTTGAACCCTCATAAATGCATCTTTTGCGTTAGGTCATGTCGACTTTTAGGATTTTTAGTCTCTGAGACTGGGATCATGGTAGATCCATTAAAGGTTGAGGAAATACTTCGATTTCCTCCCTTGCACACTATTCGTCAACTTAAAGGTCTACAGGGGAAAGCTAACTTTTTACGATGGTTTAAAGTGAACTATGCCAATATTACTAAGGGTTTCACGTGTCTCTTAAATAATGAAAATCCTTTTATCTGGGATGAGTGAGCCTAGGAATCCTTCGATGCTTTGAAGAAATCCTTGGTATTGACGCCTCTACTGAAGTCTCTGGACTATAATAGATGTTACCTACTTTCTATTTCCGCGTCCGAAGAGACGATTGGTATGGTGTTTGTTCAGGAGGATGACGAGCTCCGTGATCACATCATTTACTATCTTATTCGAAACTTAGTCGGCCCTGAACTCAAATATTTTTATTTTGAAAATCTATCTTTGGTTGCCATTCATGTAGTTCAATGATTAAGTCACTATATATTGCTTTGAAAAACTGTTGTGGTTGCCGATGTCAATCCATTTCAATATGTCCTTACTAGGCGTATCATAGGGGGGAAATACAATAAATGGATTGTCATTTTACAAGAATTTGATCTCGACTTCGCATCTACGAAATCCAAGAAATCGCTAGTTTTTGCAGAGTTAATATCCGACTTCCCTCAGTTAGTTGAGGATGTTATTCATGTTGATTCATTTTTGGATGAACACATTTTTCTTGTCTCATCGTTAGACCCCTGGTATGGAGATATTGTTGTGTATCTTCAAACTTTGAAGCTCCCTTAGCATCTCTCCAAATATGACCGATGATGTATATGATACCAGGCGAAGAAATATATTATTGTTGGTGACACTCTATATTTTCGAGAAGTAGAAAGTATATTGCATCATTTTTGACTCACGAAGAAGATGATTCTATTCTAAATGACTGCCACAGTCGGGCTTGTGGTGGTCATCTATTCGGGCTTTCGACAACCCATTAAATTTTGCAAGCTAGTTGTTTTTGGCCTTCTGATTTTAAATATTACATCGAAGAATTTAAGAAGTGTCACCCCTGCTAGGTGTTCACTCGAAATATGCGCTTGCATCCAGCCCCTCTTCATCTAATCGTTACCGTCGGTCCCTTCACCAAGTGGGGGGTGGATTTTGTGGATTGCAACCCAACTTTGGCGGGGGGGCATCGACACATAATCGTGGCTGTAGATTTCTTTAATAGGTGGGATGAGGCCATGCCTATAGTTAAATACGATGGTAAGACTGTTGCTTTCTTCTTGTTCAAACAAATTATAGCCAGGTTTTAAATCATGAGTGAGATTGTCACTGATCATGTCAGTCACTTTCATAATGAAATGATGAAATAATTAGCATCAAAACTGAGGTTTAGACATGTTCATTCTTCCCCTTACTACCCCCAGGAAAATGGACAAGTAGAGGCCATGAAAAAGTCTCTCAAGACCATTTTGTAGAAAACTGTCAGCCAAAGAAAATCTGATTGGAATATGATGCTTTATCTAGCACTATGGGTATACCGAACCTCAATTAATAATTCCATTGATTTTTATCCTTTCCAGTTAGTGCACGGTACGAAGTCGATCCTACCTATTGAATGCGAAATCCCTTCTCTTAGATTGGCAGTTGCGCTCCTACCTAACACTTTCGATCTCAAACAACGCCTCGTACACCTAGAGAGTCTAGATGAGCAACGTCGAGACGCCTCCACGTCTATTGAATTAAATAAAAGACGTGTCAAGGTCCAATATGATAAGTCCTTTTGTCCTCGACAATACACTGAGGGTGACTTGGTCCTTCTGTACGACCAAGAAAAAGAATCACTTGGGGCAGACAAGTTCAAACCCATGTGGCACAATCCCTATATCGTGTGATGTGTCTTAGAAAAAGGAGCATATGAATTAAAATATTATGAAGGTAACATGCTGGTTGATCCCAAGAATGGGTTCTATTTGAAAATATATTATGCTTGAGCCCCAATCTTGGGTGTAACTCTTTGTATACTGATGTATTTTAGTGTATATATCTTTTCTCTCTTTCTTATCTTCAACTTGATTATCAAGTTTTTCTTTGGTTGGTAGATTTCAACGGAGTCTTCAGTCTACTTAGGATTCGTAGAAGGGGCTAGTCGTCATACACATAACTTGGCTTCCATTGCTTGGGTTGTTTACTCACCCAAGGGTCTACTGGTGTCTTCAGGTTGCATTTTCCTAGGGCCATCAACGAATAATGTGTCCAAATATAGTGTTGTTATAGAACTTTTATGTGATGCCATTTCACATGGTATTCACTCTTTAGAATTTCACCTAGACTCCTAGTTAGTAGTATGTCATTTGAATGATAATTACTGCGTGAGAGGCCCTACTCTACTCCAACGATTCTTATGAGTATGACTTTTGGAACGACATTTTGATTTTATTACTTATCATCACATACCTAGAAGTTCTAATTATGTATCACATGCATATTCTAGTTTTGTTTTAGATTGGAATTTATCACATAACTAAAGAAAAGAAATCACTTTCATCAATGTACACATTGTAACATAAGTAAAGTTGAAGATCAATTTTTTTATATATTTCATCCCCTCAAAAAATATGATGTTATAGTACAAAATTGGGGCTCACACCCTCAAAATACATATACGATCGATTATACAGTAATCACGACATCTACTCCTGTGGCACTGAATGAGTGTCATGATAGATACTATAGCATTTGTGAGACACTGAAAGAGTTGTACCCAAACACGAGGCACACCTACCACCTGTCGATGCATCGCCTCCGACAGATCTTGTACCTAAACCATGGGAATCCTTTGCGTCAAATGAGACAAGTTTCCCTACACATTTTGAAGCACTCTATTAGCATCCCCTCCCACTGAATCATCTCCCCGATGCCTCCATTGGTGTCGCAGATATCCATCCGATCATCGTGGACCTACGTTTGCGTCACATACATGTTTAGTTAGTACTTGACATCATACAAAAATATTTTTATTTTCTTATACAAAAATACAAAAAAATGAAATATTAAAAACTTTTTCCTACCTATGTCTCTATAGGTGGAACCTGGTGGTAACGACATGTCCAGGTATCCTTTGAAGTCAATCCATGCATAAGGGTAGTCTTCCAAAGCCATTACCTACCATATCCACTAGAAGAAAAACTTGTCATTATAGGGTGTTGGCACCCTACCATCTCCCTGCTACCTCATCACATGGGTCCACCATGCCATGGCTGGATCATGAGGTCCATGCAAAAAAATATCAACTCTAGAACCAAAGAAAGGAACTCTCTCAAATTAAAAACTACATAGGATGGGTGTGAACCCGAAGTTCCTCTTTCTGCCCAGTTTGCAGTCTGCCAGCTGGCTCTTCATGTTGGCCAATAGTGAGGTGAACTAGTTGTAAACTATGGGTCGCAAGCACTCCACTGAATATAACATAAGTGGCCTTGATTCCTATTGCAAAGAGGCCGGCCCTATGATCCATTTCAACATTAGGACAACAATATTGAGACTTAGACTCTTAATCACTTCGATCGAGAGTTGACTCCCTACCATCTCGGTCCCTGCAATGCACTGAGTGGATATGTAATATTCTATGTTCATGCCACTCCTAGCTCCCTATGATTTGAGGTTGACCACCTTACCCTGATGCGACAATCATGTCAACAAGTATATGTCCTCAACTTTTATCCTCAATGGTTGTCTATCAAGGTTGAAAGTCTCAGTATTCAGATCCTAGTAGTTCACTAGCAGCTGAAGCAGTCTCACTTGATCCATCATACCTTTGAGAGCCCAAAAATTGTATAGCCCACATATTTTTAAGGCCATATAAACCCCTGGATCTCTCTCCACTGCAACATCCACCTCTTCATGTTCTCTTTCTCTCCACTCTAGCACCATCCTGCAAGATTCAAACCATTTCTTGAGTTAGTAACATTTTAAAAACCATATTCATGGACTTGTACATGAGCTACAGTTTACACAGTCGCGTATAGGGATTCTTGTACAATATTTGTTTTGCAAACAATAACGTATATGTATGCGTATATGCGACCCAATGACCTATAGCTTGCATATACCCTAGTTTCTAAGTTGTGCCTTAAAATGCCAAAAAAAGGAGACATAATTGCAAATTTTAATCCACTAAAAATAAAGAGAGGAGCAAGATGAATTACTTGGTCTAGACGGTTTTTTATTCTGCCATTCGTGGCTCCTGCAATCAATAGTTGAAATTTCGGGGGCATTTTGGTCCAAAATGCACTATTTGGGTAAAAAATACAAACAATACAGTAAAATTGTTTTTTTTTACTATTTATAGAAAATTTTACCCACTTTAAATAGTTTTTACTAATATTTTGGACTAACAGTGTAATACAATAGTGGATGGAGTTGGTTTTGGCAGTTTTGTCCAAGGATTCTTGCGGTTTTTAGCGCCATGTCGCTCGTTCATAACTTTGACCAGGTATTTTTCAACCAACATATAAGATAGGTCAACAATCTGTTGTGCACACTTGCATCATCCTATGACTACAACCCATATGCCTTAGGCACAAACCCATTTAGTAGTGACACACAACCTTGTTTTTGCAATTAGAAGTGTCGTTATTAAATGATAGAGACTTACCAAACATGGGTGCCCTAGTTAGATCCTTTGTGCCATTTGGTTCCCATGCAAAGATTTTTGTCCGTAGGACCGAGAGTCCCTTATAGTTAATACATGAATTTAAAGTTAAACCTCATTTTTTACTCATAAGCATGATGGCCTATACATAGTAGGAGTCCCAACAAGTCTAGTTTAAGCTCTTTTCTGACTCTCTCAAAAAGAGAAAAGATTGTCGAGTGAACTTGTCTCTTTCACACTTGTAAATTGGATTTGAAAGGACATCTAATTGGTGTAAGTTTACCCATTTTTTAAACTAGGTAGAATAAGATTACGAAAAATGACACTTTTTGGCGTTAAGTTGTAATTTCATCTCATTCTCTTGCTTGTAGTATTGAAACCTATCACCTATTCTCATTTTTGAATTATAATACTATCACCTTAGCAGTTTGCATCATCAGCGAAGCAGAAACTTGCTTATATCCTTTGCATCTTAACACCCTGTACCCAAGAGGAAACGTTCCCCCGAGTGTCCATCTCCCGCATGCACCTCCTTGCATTAAGCATAGGTATGTTCCATTTCTAGAACTAGTTTCTTACTTGTGACACTCATTTCCTCCATTGTATCATAACATTCATTTGACTATGAAAAAACAAAAAAAGATGGGCGGGAAAAGAATATTATCTTATATTTGCAGCAGTCATGTAACCTTTGAACAAAGCAAATTTTTTTTGAGTCCACGTGTCATCAAGAGTTTGGGTTTAGCATGACCTTAGAAAGATGAGATTTTTACTTAGAGTTTACTCCCTTGACTCATTACTCTTCCATTCCCTATGGAGAGTTTGATAGATGCCTCCTACATAAAAAAGTTTCATCATTGAGTCTATGCTACTAGAGTCTTCCATATGTCACATGCTCTTGTTAAAAGGATGTCTATCAACCTATGTCGGTCATTCCTCATAACTCTTTAATTTTCATGTCGACCATACCATTAGTCTGTCTCAGAATTACATGAAGTTGTAGTCCTATCGTGCACCTTGGTCCTACTTTCATCATTGGTAGGTAACCTTGAATACAATAGTCGACATTTCATCATTGGTCGCTGACTGGGGGGTTTCCCTTGTGTTAGAGAGAAATAAATCTATTAACACATTGGGATTCATGAAGTGTCTTGGATGCCATTATCCTTATTGGTGGTTTCCTCACCTTTGTCAATAGTTTTCCTTATTGGATTTTATTCAAAGGGTCTTTTTCATGTACCACTTGCATCTGGCACATGTGAAAGACACACAGGGTCATTGGTTCGTGAACATGTTCTTCATATAATTTCCTCCAAATCATCAATATCCTTCTTTGTACCTCGTGTTGAATGATTATAGATGCCTCAATGGTCTCCTTTTAGTGGGTCTCCTTCCATTGACTTCAACCCATCTATTCTGGAAACAAGACCTGGAGTCCTATGAGTACCTAGAGGCTTGGAGTCATTAGTGGCCGGTTCTCCCATCATTGATAGTTGGGAATACATGAATGCCTCATGATCAATGGATTGTTCAAGTGTTCGACCTCAACTCCTTTATTCACACTTGTAATAATGTAATCGATGCCTTGATATCTACTTTCATTATCGATAGGCTATCTCGCGTTTGTTAATGATATACCTTAATAACTGGTAATCAAACAAAGTATCATTGTGTTCGAACTCAACTCCTTTATTCACACAATGTAGACTTGCACCTTTGGCTGATCGTGTAGAGTACTTGAAGACATTATTTCATAGTCACGAATTTTCTGAGCTATTGCTATATTTCATTGGACCAGTACCTATGTGACTTCAGTGATCTTGGGAGATCAAATTGTACTCCATCGTATATAGATATCTTCATATTGATGTTGAGACTAGTTTTACTAGGCCTTGTTCATAACTATGAAAACCTTTGGCATATAGACACTTTTGTATTGCCTATTCATGGCCATGAATAGCTATTTGGTATATTTTCACATGGATATACAGTGTAATTCAAATTAGTAGCCATGTGCACAAACTCGGTACAGATTGTAATATTCTCATGAACAACTAGTTCTTCCAGCTCAGTCTCCATTACTCCACTTCTGGGTATTATAATGTATTTCAGCCATTGAAGATACTCTTATGACTTCACACATTAGGGGCATATGTTATAGCAATATTTTCCTCACCCTACGCAAATTTGCTCAAAAGGCCTTTTTCCATTACCCTATGTAGAATTGAAGTCCCTTTTTGCAAATCCCAGAGATAAAAAAAAATAGTTTTCCACATATACGTGCCCTAACTATTATAAAACATGTGTATATGCACGTTTCACCATTACGAACCATGTACATTGGGGTTTTTGCCCAAATTTAAAATATAGTGTCATATTTCCATGTCACGTCATGTGATCCATGATCCTTGACCTTCCATATACTGGAAACGTTCCGAATAATCCCTTCAGCTCCATTTGAAGGCTATAAAATGATCATATCCAAGATATGGAAAAATGAGAGAAGAATTCAACTTTGAGAGAAAATTTACTCTGGAGAAATTATTCACTTCATATTGAGTCTGCATCCCTTTGTCCTTTTAATTCTGAACACATTTTTCATCCCCCAATCTCTTCCCTACTTGATTGAGAACCTCATTGTCTCTCTTATATGAGCTTTCCTTTGGTGGATGATTGAACTGGTGGAGGTCCAGTTGGAAGGGACTTAGTTTCTCGGTTCCAAACCGTGCCAAAACAGAAGTTTATAATTCATTCACTTATGTTGATTACATTTTAATAGAAACACTCTTTTCTCATCCAATTAATGTCTTGAAAATATTTGAATTGTTATTCCATGGGCATATTTGTTATGAATGTTGATAGAATATGTTGTTGAATGTGATAACTTTATATATTATCACCACATTCTTGCGTTTCTTGGTTGTTGAGAACAAGTTGCAGGTGTATCACTTTGAGTCGAGTGCTCAATGATGGACTTCATCGAACGTCTGGACGAGGTAGGCTCCTTATCTTGTCTAGTTAGCATATTTTTTTATACAACATACCTGGGATTAGAGTTTATTTCTGCATTCATTTCCATTTGTTGTGGTTTTCCCCATTCCATAGAGTAAAAATGGTCTGGAATGTGTATTGGCTCCGCCATGAGTGCACCCTCGTACTACACCTGAAAGGAACTCATGTCAATCACATGTGTATGATCGCTAACATAATGTCTCAAAACAGATACATGAAAAACATTGTGCATACGCCTCAAAGAATCATGAAAGACTAGTCGATAGGCCATGTGACCTTTCTTTTCCACAACTTCTAAAGGTCTCACAAACCTAAGAGAGAGTTTAGCACCCTTTCCAAACTTGATTGAACTCTTTTTTGTTTTCACCCGTAAAAATACTCGAACACCAACTTCATAACTACGGTCAACGTGACATGCATCGACATAACTCTTATGTCGATCTTGCTCTTCTTTAATCCTTTGTCTTATCATTTTCATTTGTTCTTCCATTTATTGGATCGATTATGTTCCTACCAGGACCCTATCCTCAATTTGATCCCAGCTCAAAGGCATCCGACATGGTCACCCATAAAGAAACTCAAAGGATGCCATCTTAATGGTGCTTTGATAGCTGTTGTTGTACGCAAAATATACCAGTGGAAAGAACTCTTCCCAATGCTTATGTTGGTCCATCACGTACATACACAACATATCCTCCAAGATTTGGTTCATTCTTTCTGTTTGCTCGTCTGTCTCAGGGTGATAATTTGTACTAAAGTTAAGTTAGGTTCCCAAGGCCTCTTGTAAACTAGTCAAAAATCATCCTATAAACATCGATCCTTGATCGGATATGATCCTTTTAGGAACACCATGCAATCTCATGATCTCTCTAAAACAAAATATAACTATGTATGGTGCCTGATACGTCGTACGCATAGGAATAAAATGGAAACTCTTCCTTAGAGTGTCAACTACCACGAAAATCGAGTCATGCCTCCTTGTCGTCAATGACAATCCCACAATAAAGTCCATTGAAATGACCTCCCGTTTCGATTATGGAATAGCGTGTGGCGGTAGTAATATAGTCGGATGTCTTTGTTCAACCTTAACTTGATGGAATTCTATACATCTCTCCACGTAGCTAACTATGTTCTCCTTCATTCCTTTCCAGAAGAATAAGGGCTTAAGGTCTTCCCTCATCTTCATGACTCCTATATGAGCCATGCTACACTGCTCTATGATCCTCGCTTAATATAAAACTTCTCAGATTTTCATTAGGTGGTACGTAAATCCAGTTATTATACCTCATCAATCCGTAATTATCCATTGCATATCCTTCAAAATTTGGTACCAACATGGTGTCTTTTCTAATATTTTTCTTAACCTCTTTATACCAGTCATCATCGGATTGTATAGTTAGAATATTTTCTCAAAGATTCATCTGAAGAGGTATCACTGAAAATATACATGGTCTTCGACTCAACGCATTTGCCACTCTATTCACTGGTCCTTTTATGTAAGTAATCTCAAAATCATATTCGCTAAGAAATTTTGACAAATGCCTTTGTCGCGCATTCAAGTCACTTTGTGTAACAATGTGATGCAAACCATAGTGGTATGTTTTTAGTTCTAATTTTCATCCAATCAGGTAGTGCCTCCACACTCTTAGGGCATACATAATGGCCAATAACTTCAAATCATGTGTCACGTAGTTCTTTTCATGATTTCTTAATTTCCTTGAGATGTAAGCGATCACTTGACCGTCTTGCATAAAAAATCTTCCTAAGCCTTCCTTGGATGCGTCTGTGCATACCAAGAAGTCCTCATCCATGTCGGGGACTTTTAGTATGTAATTTTTCTTCTACAACTCCTTGGGCTTTCGAAAGGATTTCACACATTTCTTGGTCCATACAAACTTCTTGTTTTTCTTCTGCAATTCTGTAATCAGATTTTCTATCTTCGAAAAACCTTCGATGAACCATCGATAATATCTTGCTAAACCCATAAATCTACATACTTATGGTACATTCTTCGGTGCAATCCATTCCATAATAGCCTCTACCTTTGTTGGATCCACAACAATGCCTTCTCCAAAGATAACATGACCCAAATAATGAATCCTTGATTGATAAAAAGAGCATCTCAATAGTTTCCCGTATAATTTGTTTTCTCGTAAACATTGTAGTAGAAAGCAAAAATGTCCGTCATGTTCTTCTATCGTCTAAGAATATATCAATATGTTGTCAATGTATACTTGAACAAATTTGTCCAGTTATTTGTGGAACACCCCATTCATCAAGCTCATGAATACCCCTAGGGTGTTTGTCAGTCCAAACGATAAAATGGTAAACTCGTAATTCCCGAACCTCATCTTGAATGCGTTCTTAGGAATGCCTTCCTCTTTGATCCATAACTAGTGATATCCTGATCTCAAGTTGATCTTTGAAAACACTGTTGTGCCTTTCAATTGGTCAAAAAAATAGTCTATTCTTGGCAACGAATACTGGTTCTTGATCGTCGCCTTGTTCAATTGACGGTAGTCAATACAGAATCTCCATGACCTATCATTCTTCTGTATGAAAATGACAGGTTCACCCCAAAGTGATACACTTGGATGTATAAGTCCTAGGTCCAACAAATCCTTCAGTTTCATTTTCAACTTCTCTAACCTAGGGGTTGAAATCCACTAAGGTGTTCTTGCTATAGGTTGAGTTCCAAGGTTTTAAGTTGATGGTAAATTCCATCACTCTTTTGGGTGACAAACCTGGTAAATCTTATGGGAACAAATTCACAAACTCTCATACTACCATAAGGTTTTCTAGTCCTTCCACCATGCCTTTTTGATTCAACTATAAGATTGCATATAGCTTGCATCTCTTGCGCATTCTCTTTCATAGTTGTAGGGAATAAATGAACCTTAGGGAAACTCCCTGGTTTCTTCCTACAATCACTCGTCTCTATCCCTCATCATCGGTCAAACTCAACCATTTCGTCTTACAATTGAGTATCACATCATGCTATTCCAGCTAGTCCATACCGATAACAATGTCATAATATCCTAATATGGTGATGTACAGGTTGGCCTTCGTTACAAAATATCTCAGGTTAAGGCTACAGTCCATAACCTTTCCTCCAACCTTTTTCTTGGAACTCGAAGCCATTTCCACATAGATAAAATCATTGTGTTCGACTTCCTTTACCTTAATTCTTTTTAGCATTGCACCATAAATAAATCTCTCTGTAGAAACAATATCTATCAAAATACTAAAGTTTAACGATGGTACCTGACGTCTCGAGCATAGTAGACTGGTGCTCGGCCTAGTAGTTATTCACCGTTGCATGAATATGGTGGGCCTTGCCCAAATATCCAACTACAGTGTGTCTGAATGGCTCGATTTATCTAACCCTCTCAACTGGAAATCACACTGTTAATGTGTATCTCCACATGTCCAACATCTAGTCTTCAGTACAATACTCTTAGTCCCCAAAATAGAAGTCGCTCGCCCACCATCCTGAAACCCCGGTTTGTTCTGCTGACCAGGAAAACACTGTTATTGTTGCGAATAACGTTGTTTCTGGTGTGGTGGTCCTCTATAGGGAGTCCAATGTTGAGGATCCGATTGCCATGGTGTCGTGAATGATCCTCTTGGAGTACCTCAAAACCCTGATGAATGTCTAGCTTGTGTCTGATGTTACTATACACCAAATGTCGTCTGTCCCGTCAAAGGAGTCTTTCCCTGACCCCATTGATCATCTCTTCCTCAACTATGAGGGCCTTCTGAACTGAATCGTGCAACGTCTGAGGCATCATGATCTTCACTTTAAAACAAATCTTGATGTTAAGGTCGAACACAAACTTGTTTATCTTGAGCTTATCGATGTTCATATGCAGAGCATACCTAAGAAACTCCATGAATCAAGCCTCATACTCGAGCATCGTACAACCTCCCTTTCATAAGGAATTGAATTCATTGAGATGGTGCTCAATTAATTCCTCTGACAAATACCTCTCCCAGAACTGCTCCTCAAACAATTCCCATGACACATCTTCGACGACCAAATTCAGTTGTGGTAGGAATATATTCCACCATATAAGATCTCTCCCATTCAACTGAAATACTGCCATGGAGAATTTCATGTTGGAGGTCTAGTCGAGAAGTGCGAAGCACATGTTGGATTACTGAGAGGGGGGGTGAATTAATAATAACGTAATTAGAGTCTTTTTTCTTCAAATGTTATATTAATGTAGAATTATTATCCAATAATGAGCAGTAAGAAATAAACAATCACACACATACATAATACACCAGTGTTTTACGTGGAAACCCAAATCATGAGAAAACCACATAATGTTTTTTCTTATATGTCTTGAAGAATTACATTCATTGGAAGCACCAACTTCCTTTTTTTTCCAGCTGCAACTGGAAGGAGGCTCCAACCCCCTAGTTTC
>JZKD02S2069367.1:0-19638 GCA_000966675.3 Picea glauca | reverse complement strand
TCCCAGGATAAATGTTGTGTCTCTTATGAATGTGTATTTCTCAGTGATCTTGTTCTTATTATGCTCTTATCTAATGAAATGAAAAGAACTATAATAATGGCATAAACATTAACATCATATCGATTCAACAAATATTTTTTGCGGGGAATTCTCTACAAGGTCGTTCTCTAGAATAAGCCATAGTTCAACAAGGTATGCCATTTTTGCTATAACTCCTTTTCTGAGAGGTTCCAAGTAGTGAAACCTGGAGGAATTGAATAAAAAGCATTGAAGAACATTGTATATCATTTTTAGATCTTTATTCATTACAGGTACAAAGTTATCATCATTTCAAGTTAGGGTTGTTGACTAATCCAAAAAACTAGTCATGTGAGAAGTTTGATGAAGATGCTAGTCTCTTGTTGTCAAAGTTAAGGAAGGTTTGCAGGAATGTGATCATATACACCAAGTCTATTACAGATTTACAAATCATATTTGGATGATGAAATTGATGAGGGATTTTGGTTAAGGTACATGTATGGTACATGTTGATTATAGGTTGTTTGGTACAGATTGGTGCATGGTTGATGCACTTGCTTATGGTACAGGTTGATGTACAGGTTGATGCATGGTTGATGTGTGGTTTAGATTTATTGGTGCAGGTTTACAGTGGTATATCTCATAGCGATAGAGTGACAATGGTTCCATCATTCTACTTCTACTTCAGGGTGGCAGGACGGGGCAAGGACAGGTGGTTGTAGCCGGAGAACATAGGGGGTTGTAGCCTCCTTCTAGTTGTAGCCAGAGAATTGGGGAGTTGGAGCTTCCCTCAGGTGGTAGCCTGAGAAACTAGGGGGTTGGAGCCTCCTCCCAGTTGTAGCTAGAAAACAAAGGAGGTTGGTGCTTCCAATGAATGTAATTCTTCAAGACATATAAGAAAAAGAATTCAGTGGTTTTCTCCCGATTTGGGTTTCCACGTAAAACACTGGTGTACTGTGTATGTGTGTGATTGTTTATTTCTTACTACTCATTATTGGATAATAATTCTACATTGATATAACATTTGAAGAAAAAGGATTATAATTACACTATTACTGATTCACCTCCCCCTCTTAGTAATCCAACAACTATTATGAGGAACAAGGTGTCTACATCCCACTAACACAATTAAGTCCAAAACCAACTATATATATCAACAACATCAACGATAATCAATGATGCAATAATGTTCTAATAACCAATCACACATCACATAAATTCCAAGGCACAAGAGGAATTAATTACTAAATCAATCATACAACGACATAAGTTAAGGTGCAATGAAATCAAATTTATTTTATTTTCAAGGCACAAAAGCATACATCTACTTTACTTCAAGGCACACGTGATTAATCAACGATTTAATTCAACAAAAAACAATATTATCTCAAGGTGCATGCGTGATCCAAATTATGAATTAAACATAAACCAACATCATTCAATGCACGCAATTAATCTATTCATTTAGGAGACCATACATCAACATAGTTTAGTGGAGAAATAGAATCTATTAAATTTCAAGATGCACAATTGATCAATTACTAAATTAAACAATACTTCCACATTATTTTCAAGGTGTGTGCATTATTCATCAACATTTTAGTGGTGCAAGAAATAAACTACACACGACCATCCATACATTGCTTTTATACCATGGCGTAAAATAGTCAAGGAAACATTTGGAAAGAAAACGAAACATAGGTACATTACCATGTAAAGTCATGTGTTACATGTCAAAATACTGTCTATTCATGCTTAAAAGTTATAACTAGACCAATAACAATGAAATTGATTTTATAAGTAGAACCTAGAGTAATAAGTTCATTAGATATGTAAATATTATGAGTTTATATGCATTGTTTACTATATCCATAATTAGGTAAAGTAGTTCCCTCTTATATTCATAAAGATAACCTACTTAAGCCTTGTAGTTCAATGTATTGAGTTGTCAAGATGTGTTATTCCATAAACTGATTCAAAAGAAAATGGTAGTTTTGTAAATATAATTATTGGGAGTAATATATATATATATATATATATATATATATATATATATATATGCTAAAGGCTAAAACAATATGATTGAATTTTGTGTGTTCCATTGACCTTAGAAATCTTACTTCAAATAAAATTTAGGGGTGTTTGGGATGTAATTCTTCAAACCTCTTACCTATTTTCGAAAGCCTATGTATTTATATAGGTAGGAATTTATAATTCAAATTGGTATTTGTTAACTCCAGATTGGTCATCATCTTAATTTTTAATCCATGTTTTAATGAAAAGTAAATGTCACAGACTATCCTTCATGCATGGATTGGAAGGAAGAAATATGAAATCCTTTAATTAGATGGCTGTTTTTTATTTTAAAGTGAAGCTCCGTCTTGTGAGGATATGAAGTAAGTCTCGGAAACAAGGGTGATATACCTGGGAGAATCAATTCTCTTCCTCCCTGTTAAGCCCTAATATTGTCTCATTACCCATTAATTGGGGCATATTACATTAATAATGTTATTTTATTTATGTCGGATTTATTCCATTAGTTGTAATTATACCTCCTAGTCTCCTATATATACCAAGGAGACATTTTCATTTGGAATCATATGGGAATTGTACATTTATGTGGGCATAAGGAGGTTGCCCCCTCGAAGAGGCTTAGTATCTACATTTCTCTCTTTTTCAAGACGTTGGGTACTTATTCTAAGGTTTTTCTATGCTATATTGATATTTGGTTATTAACACTCCCCAACAATCTCAAGCTGAGGTTAAGAGAAAGGTCATCGCCATGAGATAACACAAGCTGTGCATAATGTCTTTTGCAAAACGCAGAGATAAATAAGAAATATATCGAAGGCAAATTTCTCATAGCTGGGCGAAATCTTTGGGGGAAAACGCAGAGATTGATTCACAACAAAATCATCGAGATAAATGGCAAAATTTCGTAGAGACAATAAAGGAAATTCATAGAGGAAAAAAGGAAAAACATAGAGCCAAAAGAGGTAAGATCACATGGATAAAAGAGAAAAAATGTAGATATAAAAGAGAAAAAACGCAGAGATAACAAATGCAATTTTGTTGAGAAAAAATGCATAGGATACTCACCTTTAAAAATCGTTGAGAGAAGGGTGAACCCGCAAAGACTTTAAAGGGAAAATTCGCAGGGTCTTTAAAGGGAAAATAACAGTCTTTGAAGGGAATTCCACAGGGAATTTGAGGGGATAATTGTAGAGTTCTTGAAGGGAAATTCATAGGGACTTTGAAGGGAGAATCACAGAGTCCTTGAAGGGAAAATCGCAGGGACATTGAAGGGAGAACTGTAGAGACTTTAAAGGAAAGCGCATAGCACCCCCTTCCCTAGAAACTCTGGAATCCTGAAATCATGAAAATTTCACATAGGAAATAAGGATAGAACTCACTGAGC
This sequence comes from Picea glauca, assembly GCA_000966675.3. Lineage (NCBI taxonomy): Eukaryota > Viridiplantae > Streptophyta > Pinopsida > Pinales > Pinaceae > Picea > Picea glauca. Next base: position 16,202 of record JZKD02S2069367.1, on the reverse strand, counting down.
AATGGGTTAAGATGCAAGGTTTATAACTACCAAAACACAAAGAATCAAAGAAAAACGAATTTTCACTAAGCAAAGGAAGAAAACACAAAGTAGATGCACTCCCAATAATTCATATATTAAAACAAACCTTCGCTGAGCAAAGGAAGAAAATGTAGAGTAGATGCACTCCCAAACAATTCACAGATTAAAATTTTATTTTCTAAGAAAAGGAAGAAAACACAGAATAAAGAATGGTTACTATGCTAGGTGTATTTTATAGAAAATGAAGAGGGTAATATCTCAAAGATTTTTAGGAAATGCGGAGATAACCCCTGGGCAACCGCCAATCGAGGATCAAAGAAATCAAGTGACCAAGAAAAAAAAATAAAACTTCTAGGATGGTGACATAACAAGGGGAGAGCAAGCTATAAATTTAAAACTTTTCCTGAACTAAAATGCAGAAGAATTTCAACATCATATGTGCATGAAATATAAAGCATTTTCCAATCGCATAATCAACTTATTCGCAATTTAATCAATCGTTCCAATATCATATATTTTTATGAGTCACCCAATGTAATATAATAATTTCTCAATCAATTCAGTACCCATAAAATAAATTTCTGATTTAAAAGGAGATGATTAAGTAATAACAATGGTAAATACCATAACCAAATAGGTGAAAATATGATGGGCTTGATGACGATCCTTGGCGACTGACATCCCTTCCTTTGTCTTCTTTTCTGACCTGAGACTTCCCCGATACCTCCCAATAAACACTAGGGGTACTCTTCTTCCCCCTTAGCCCCTCGAGCCACACACACACAATGAGAATCCTCTAGCTCCCAGCTCACTGCGCAAGGTAGAGACACCACTCTCTTTCTCAAACTGGGTATCCCAAATCTCACAAGTAAAACCAGACAAAAATTTTACAGCATAACCTTACTCATAACCGATGTGATCCATTCCTCCTCTCAGCCATTTGTTTTATATAATTTCCTTAGTGACAATTTTCCATTTTCATATATATATATATATATATATATATATATATATATACACACTTGTCACCCGTTCCCTTAGTTGCACCAATAAATCCACAATTTAATTTAATTAAAAGTCAATTTCCTTCACCCATCCTAAAAGTGCTCCTAAAATCACTCCTAGTTGTTCCTTTATTCCATTTATTTCCCATTTAAGATTGATGCCTTTCTAAAATGGAGTTGAGTTAAAATAGGAATGTTCTCTCATTATACTAGACTCTAGATATGTTTCTATGCTTACACATTCTTGTACGCTTTATTCATTTCTTATTTTAATTTATAATTTGGTATTTTATGCATACATGTGTATTGTATTAATTTTTTAGATTTATTTGATCTCTCTTAATCTCTTAAGTTGGTTTACCTTTTTCTTATTTCATCTAATTTGTAATTTAGTTTTTTTCCTTTCATTAACTTTGACTTAGGTTTATTTAAATTTTTATTTGCAAAAGCTTAGACCATTAGGGATTATGTTTAATAAATTTAGTCTTTAATTAATTAATTAATTAATTCGACAGTGCTCAAGATTTTACAGGTTTAACATTCGATCAAAGTATTCTAGGCCACCTAGATTCATTGACTCACCTTTTTAATACCGCAACATGTCGTTCAAGACACACTCCATGCTCCAAGGGTGCCACTCGCCTTTGATTCATATTTTAATTACATAACGTGCCCTTCAAGACGCACTACATGCTTTAAGGGTTCCACTCACCTTTGAATGGTTTTGGTAGTTTCCCAATCCTTGGAGTCAATACTCCATTCAGGCGACCTTGTGAGAGACTAAGGGCCTCTAAGGAATAAGGACCCTTCCTTATTAGGTGCCCCTTAGAATCTTCATGAGTGACTGTCTCAATCTACCCTCAGGACATCGTGGATATATCGAACTACGTAATTGTTAACCTAGAATTCGAGCCACGATGGGAGTGCTAGTAGGTTGTGACAGGGATGCTTCCACACCTCTCCCTCCATATCTGGTTGCTCTGCATGGCCCCTTTATGCCTTATGTGAGTTCGATTAGCAAGAAATCCTCAGCTTGCATCAATCAACAAAACATTGTCAATGATCCATAAACAACATCATAATATACCCAATCATATGTCACATATGCATAAATAAAATAATCAAACCAATACAATCCACTACCTAACTCGATCCGAAGTCCAAGGAGGTCCATTGATGGCATTGACATCCTCAATCTGTCAAGTGTCTTGCACACTCAGGGGAAACTCCTCAATAACATATGCTAATACATAAATATCAAATAACATAACATCATAATCCATCATCATCATCATAAGAATACATAAGAGAACATACAACCATATACTAAAACCGGATCACTTGCATGCAAGTGTCCTCAAAGAATAAGTCAATAACATGTTCTTGCAAGAGCGAGATGTTACATTGATCCTCATTGAAATTGTTTGTTATAGAAAGTTTTTTTATTTATCATACATGATTAAATTGAATATTATCTATTTATTTATATCTATGAATGACATTGGCTAATCTCATATTTCCAATATATACTACTATATGTGATTCATATGTTGTCCATAAAATCTATTTTTAATGCTTTTTGTTATTTGATTTATTTTCTTGTGATTACTTTATTAATGGGGATTTGATTCTTACTAATGAACTGATCTAACTTAATTTAATTATTTATATGAACTAAATTATGGTCTTGTTTTGATTATTTTATCTTATTTATGATCTCATCGATATTCTTGGATGTTTTGAATGATTGTAATTAAGATTTTAAATTTCACCTATTTTTTTTTAGATTTTCACAAGGAATACCCTCTCTCGCTTTTAGATTTTTCTATAAGAGCCTAAAGAGGGAAGAGGCTTTGAAAGGCCTCATGAGGTGCCTTGGAATTTTTCTTTATAAGAACAACCCAAGGAACAATATCTTTTAGTGTTGTTGTCAGGGATGAAATTCATACTATTTTAATTGATCTCTATATTCATTCTTGGAGTTTTGAATAAGCATACATATGAATCTCCCTAATCCTATACAACCACATGTTCTCTTTGATTTTGATGATCAAAGGAGTGTCTTAAATCAATTTTATAAATTAAATTTGCAAACTGCAAGAAATCGAGTAGAATCGGAACAATCTTGGCATGTGCTTGCTCAAGAATATATACAGGCTCATCCAAATCCACGCATTCAACAAAATTGAGAATGGCGACTCCTATAAGTACATCAAAAAATTTCTCATTTCTAGATTAATGAGTTTACGGAGTAAATCTTTATTGTTCTAGTCTCAATTTCTTTCTAGGAAATGACAAGTATTGTGCTTCAATGGTGAATGAAGTAACATTTTTCATTTGAGTTTCTTGAAAATTTACCTTTTTATAATTTTTTTCACCTTGTTAAGTAAAACTAGAAGAAAATTCAAGAAACACTCATTCTTACCAAATAACTTTGCACATTACTCCACTTACTAATCATGAGAAACTTATTTCTCAAGATAATAGATGTCGTAGAGTAGGATCTTCTTCAACTAGTTCCCCTAGGATTGAAAATATCGAAGTTCCAGAGTTTAAACACATTGAATATCAGTTTGAATATAAAACCCCACCAAATAAAAGTTTTGATTCTCCTCTATCAGACAATATCCCTTTGGTTGACATTTCCAATACATTTTTTACTAGGATTCTGTTTGGTAAAGTTTCATCTATTATAAGTCCTATTCCTTTAAGGTGGACTCCTAAAGTTGAAAAATGATCACCTCAAAATAGAAAGGAAGTCATGCCTCCATGAGTGCAACAATGGATAAATGCCTAGTATCAACCCTTAGTACTTCCTCAACATCTCCATGATTTACTTGATAAATATCTTAAAGAGTTATGTAAATATAATGGTCAATCTAGTGTAAGTGTTGAAGATCATATTGCTACCTTTCGAGACTGGTATATGAGGAATACATTTATCTCAAACTATTCGTACAAAGCCTTGAAGGTGATGTACGACAATGGTTTTGAAATCTACCTGTGAATAATATTACAGACTAGGAAGACTTGGAAACAACTTTCCTTAATCAATGGGGTGAGAAAATATACCACCAATATTACTTAACTGAATTTGTTTCCATTAAAATAAAAAATGATGAATCCGTATCAGATTTTACTAAGAGATTTAATAAAGTTTACAATAGAACTCCTGAAGATATCAAACCCACCCCGACCACAACTACAGTTACTTATTCTTCTGTTTTTAATCCTAAATTTTCCCTGTTGTTTAGAGAGCAAAGAGCTACTATGTTAGCTATTATGCAAACTGATGCTTTAGACCGAGATGAGAATTTATTCGCTGCTGGTAAAAATAATATAAAACTGAAAAAATTGAAACCAAGAAAAACCCTGATGATTATTATAATGAACCATCTTATTCCAGTAATAAAGATCAGAAGATGGATGAAATAACTAAAATGGTTAAATATTTATCTAATAAGATGGATAAATTCGAGATTTCCAATAAAATTATTCCTCCCAATCCATCAACAAATCGACAGAAAAATATTTATAATACTCCAGGAAATTTTAAAACTTTTCCCCAAAGGAATTTTCCTCATAGACGACCTTTGAATCCTCAAATTTTAAATAGAGATAAAAAGGTAGAAGAACCCCCACCTCAACCTCCATTGACCAGTAATAATATGGTTGAAGATTTTGATGTTTTTATATAGGATGAAGATTTTGAAATACTGAAAGAAATGCCCGAAATTAATTGGTTTGATGATGTTCAACCTTAGGACTATCCCATTTCATACAGACTTTAGGACTCAGTGGTATATTATTTTCAAAACTTTAGCACGACATAACAAGAAATGGAAAATGTGTGGGCTAAGTAGTATAACATTTTTGCCAAGTCCGTTTTAGCCGAAATACAACATAACTATGACCTTAAGACAAAAAACAATAACCCTCGATCTCAAAATCAAAAGGTGACTAAATATGTATCAAAACAACCTAAAAAAAAAATTAAGCCTTCTTCTGAAAAATAAAATAAAATAAAGAAACATCCACCCAAGCATGACTTCTTTTAATTTAATTTCTAAGCTAAATAAGATGTGAATTCAAGTCCCATAAAGTGAAATAATTAAGATACTTTCTTTTAAAAAAGAAGTTTCTAAATTCCTAGGTTCATCTAATAAGTTTGTTTTAGATTCTGATGTTATTAATGAACAAGATGAATCACCAAAAATTTCTATAGGCCCTTATCTTGAAAAACATGGATGTAATATTACTCATTTTTATGTTACCCTTATTATACATGATCAATTTTTACATAATTGTATGTTAGATTCAAGAACTTTGCATAACCTTATACCTAAAGTTATAATGGAAAACTTAGGGTTGGATATTACTAACCCTTACAAATATTTATATACCTTTGATTCAAAGAAAGTTTAATGTCTTTGATTAATTAAAGATTTGGTCTTTAACTTAGCACAAATTCCTAATAAAAGTATTATGATGGATATTGTTTTTGCCGATGTACCGCTTAGCTTTGGGATGCTCCTTTCTAGATCTTGGGGTGCAACGTTAGGAGGAACGATTCAATTAAATTTATCATATGCAACTATACATGTTTTTGGTGGACAAACTCAAAGACTCTATTGAGAAGCTCGTTAGACTTATACACAAAGTGATGTAAATAATTCACATAATCATCTAGTTTATGCTGAAAATGATGAATTAGGAAATTTTGTTCTAACATTTTCCGAAGAAGAAAATAAAGAAACTTCAATTTGCGAAAATATTAATAAGATTCTAGTTGATCCTAATAAAGTTTGGAAGTTGTATTTTGATGGTGCTTCCTCAAAAGAGGGATTAGGATATGGTATTTATTTTGTTCCCCCCACTAAACAAAATTTATCCTTTTCTTACAAATTAAATTGTGAAACTACTAATAACGTCGCGAAGTATGAAGCTCTCATTGTAGGTTTAGAAAAGGCTCAGAGATTAAATATTGAAAAATTATCAATTTTCAGGGATTCAAAACTTTTAATTCATCAAGTAACGGATTTGTGTCAAACTAAACACTCTCATTTAAGATCCTATAGGAATCAGGTATGGGATTTGGAAGAGAAATGATTTTATGCTCTAAATTTCACTACGATTCCTAGACAACAGAACAAAATTGCAGATTCATTAGTAGTTTCTATTGCAACTCTAAAGCCTTCTGACAACACAATGCTAAAATTGGAAATTGAAATGATATATAGGCCATCAATTCCGGATAATATAAAACACTAGAAAGTCTTCGAAGATGATCGAGAAATCAAAAGATTCATAGAAATGATTGGACAATTTTCAGAAGAAAATATTAGCGAAGACAAACAAGAAGTTTCACCAGAAATTAAAGATGGTCAAAAAATTGAAGATAAAAATTGCAAACCATAAAATTGTACAATTAAAAAATAATTATATTCCAAGAGGTTTGGTTCCTATAGATAATTTGTTCGATCAAAAGGATGTAGCAGTAAAACCTATCTTAAAACCTATTGTTGTAGAGCTTCAAGAAGTGAATCTTGGAACATAACAAAATCCTAAAATAATTAAAATCTCAAATAACTTATCTCCTCAACAAAAACAAGAATAAATAAATATTTGTAAAGATTATATGGATTTTTTTTCACGGAGCTACGAAGATCTAAAAAACAGATGACAAATATATTATCCAACATAGAATACGTATAAAAGAAGGGGCAAAACCCTTAAGAAAAAAAGCTTCGAGATGTTAACCCTCTATTATTACCTGCAATTGTGAGTGAAATCAAAAAATTATTAGATGAAAAAATGATTGTTCCTCTGAGGTATTATGAATGGGTAGCTAATTTAATTCTCGTTCGTAAGAAAATTGGTGAAATTCAATTATGAGTAGATTTTCATAATCTCAATCGGGTCTCTCTTAAATATAACTATCCTTTACCTAAGATGGATGATATATTACAAAGGGTAGTTGGTGTTGAACGAATATATTATGGATGGATTTTTTAGATACAATCAAATCGTTGTTCATAAATACGACATAGAAAAAATAACTTTCATAACTCCCTAGGGCACTTTTATGTATGATAAGATGACCTTTGGGAACTTACTGAATGCAGGTGTCACATTCCAGAGAGCCATGGATATTGATTTTGTAAATGCAAAAGGCAATTTTATAGTAATTTATCTTGATGATATGACATTTTTTTTTCTAAAAATGACTCACTTCATCAAAAACATCTTAAACAGTGTTTTTCAAAATGCAAAAAGTATGGCTTATCTCTTAATCCAAAGAAATCATATTTCACAATGTTTCAAGGAAAAATGTTAGGGAACTTATTTACCCACTCAAGTATTATGATAGATCTTTAAAGAGTTGAATCAATCCAAAATATCCCTTTACCAAGGCATAAAAAGGAAATACAATCCTTTTTGGGAAAAAATAATTTTCTAAGCAGATTTATTCTGAATTTCGTAGAAATAGTAAAAGAAATTACTAATATGCTCAAAAAAGGTAATGAAATTAAGTGGAATCTTGAAGCTAAATCATCTTTTCAGAGGATTAAATGAGCCCTAGCTGAAGCTCCTATGTTAGTAAGTCCTGACTATACTAAGGATTTTATTATTTTCCTATCACATCACAACATACCCTCGCTGTGGTTATTTTACAAAAGAATGAAAGTGGTTTCGAACAACCTACATCTTTCTTTAGTCAATCCCTAAGAGATGTTGAATTGAAATATGATATCATGGAAAACTAGACATTTTATTTAGTCAAATCTCTTAATGTTTTCTGAACTTATATTTTACAATATAAAGTTATGATCTACACTCCTTCATTAACAGTCAAGGAAATTTTGACTTAGCATGATATTGAGGGAAAAAGAGCTAAGTGGATTGCACAAATCCATGAATATGATATTGATATTAAACCGAATAAATTAATTAAATGACAAGGCTTAGCCAAACTTTTAGCTGAGTTCAATTGTCTGAGGAAAAAATAGGTTTCCATCAAAATCATGATTATCAAGATGAAATATTATTTCCCCAACCTTCTAATTAGGTACTTGATGTCTCATTCTCGTCTTCTACTTGGTATAAATATATTGTCTACTATTTGAAAAACCTTAAATGTCATGAACATCTAAATAAACCACAATCGTGTTCCCTTAAATTAAAAGCAATCAATTATTGTATGCTTGGAGGAATTATTTACTGGAAAGATACTATTGATATACTTTTAAGATGCATTTTAGAGGATCAAACTGATAAAATCATTAACCAAAACCAAGGTGGGGTATGTGGTGGTCATTTTACTTGAAAAGCAACTGTTCATAAAAAATTGCATAGTGGGTATTATTGGCCCACATTATTTACTACGATAAACAAAAAAGTAAGATCTTGTTTAGAATGCCAATTATTTTCTAGTAAGAAAAATCTTGCTCCATTGCCTTTCAAGCCCATTAAAGTCCAAGATCCTTTTCAACAATGGGGTCTATACTTTATTGGGGAAATACATCCCCCATCAAGCGAGCAACATAGGTAGATTTTAACTGTCACTGATTATTTTAACAAATGCGCGGAGGTCATCCCTGTGCATAATGCAACTAATAAAGTAGTAATCAAGTTCCTTGAGGAAAATATATTTTTCAAGATTTGGGTGCCCTAAAAAGATTGTAAGAAAAATCATTTTCTTCTTCTGCATAAGCAGATTTCAGTAAAATAAATCATGTGACTCATGTGACTTTGGGTCACTCAACCACTTATTATCCCCAAGATAATGGTATTGCATAATTGACAAATAAGAACTTAATTAAAATTATTAACAAAAATTCAGGACAAAATAAATGCAACTGGGATTCTCAAATAAAATATGCACTATGGGCAGACAAAATAAGCACTAAAAGGGAAACAAGAATGTGTCATTTTCAATTAGTTTACAGACTTGATGATGTTCTTCCTATCCAATTATGAATCCCTATTATGAAAATACTCCAAGAGAATCGTGAAGAGCCAAATGTTTTGCAACGAAGGATTAATCAACTAATTCAAGTTCATGAAACCAAAGAGGTGGTGGCTGAAAAATATAACACTTAATAAGAACAAATGAAATAGTTGCTTGATAAACGAGCCAGTGAATGGATTTTTAAGCCTAATAATTTGGTCTTAAAATGGTATAAAAGAAAAGAAGAACCTGGAAAACATAATAAGTTTGATAATATATGGTGTGGCATTTATATTATTGACAATACATAAGGTGAAAATTCTTTTTCTTTAAAAAATATTCAGGGAAAGTTTAGGAGCGCCCATTAATGGGAATTTCCTTAAACACTTCATGATATATTGAATTTTCTTTAAATTTTCACTATATATACCATCTCATAATATAAAAAAAATAAAAATAAAAATATATGATAATTCTTTTCATTTGAATTAATCTTTACTAAAATCAGAAATATAATCTTATCTCTTGAAGCTTTATGTTTCATTATTATTATCTATGAATATTCAAAGCATAGGCGTCATTCTTTATACATTCTATCTTTAAATATAGACATGGTGAAATATCTGATTATATTCCTTTCATCTAATTTCTCATATATAAAGAGTTTTCCATTGATCATTAAAATTAGACTTTTGAAAATATCTAGTTCTGGTTAATATGGTTTTAGATAGTCTATATTTAACAAATCTGATTCTGAGTTTCTCATTATAAACTTTCAAATACAAATACCCAACATTTAATGACAATATCTATTAACATACATCATCCCTTGTGTTTTAAAACACGTTGATTGCCCTCATCTTTGCATATATAAAAATAATTTTACACTCCGAGTTCTCAGTTTCGAATGGTTTGATACACAGACATGTGTTTACTATATGACACATTATTTTATATTTTCTGTAGTCTTAAATTGACGTCTTTAAATAATTTCTCATCTATAACTATAAATTTTTGAAATTTTTGAAAGTGAATCAATAACATAACATCATCATTTTTATATTATCATAATATGTATTTAGAATTGATTTATTTAGTATAATGTTGAACACATATTATATCTTAAACGATATTACTCTTCTTGAGATATCATTTTATATTATGATTCCTTTAAAATATAAAACCATAAGGATTTTTTGAAAAAGTATTTAAAGTTAATAACTAAAATTATAATCGAATATACAAATTCATAAATAGATTAAGAATAATTCATTCATAAATATAATATCAAAATATTCCATAATTGATGTCCAAAATTTATGATTTTAACTATTTCAAACATAATTTATGCGATTAATAAACTTTAATGCCATATAGTCTCTAACAAAACAAAAAATAAAATAACTCCAACTTAATATAATATTAAGATTGGATCTTTTTCACTAGCTCCCAGACAAAGTTGAAGAATTTCATACTGCACATGCTACTAGTACTTGATGCATCACCTTATCAACCTAGTTTTCAAGACCATCTTATTTAGAAATTACATCTTTCAAGAGATCAAAGATCTCATCCATCTTGTTATGAGTGATGTTGCGATGAACCCTCGCCATGGGCCTAGGTATTTCGCTTGGTTCACCCACTTGTTTTTTATCTGATTAGACTCTCCTTTAGACACGTGTCTCTTATTTTCCAAATCTGAAGAAATCATATTGAGAAATTTTCTGTCTTCATAATTACTATCGGAATATAAAATTTGAAAGTTTGATCTTTTCTGTAACAATAACTACGACTATAATTTTGGAATTATTCTAATTTTAAAGAGGTTACCAATGCAACAATTCAGATTTGCGGAAGTATTATTCATGATTATAAGCATTAGATATCGATAGGGGTCCCACATGCTATCATTACAGATAATTGATTTGATTTGACACGTTAATCTCATTTTATTAATTGCGATGTGACTCCATTGCCCACTTGACAACAAAAAGTGGTTTGTATGGATTCTTAAAAGTGGTTTGTTTTAGGTTCTTGTTACCCAATTTTATAGACACCATGATATTATACAAACTTTCTTCCATTTGTATGATTCTTAAAACTGTTTAATAGTTTCAGCCCACAGTGAAAAGGTTATTTGCTCTGTTTCTCCTCAGAGTATTGAAAAGATGTTAAATTTATCTCTAGGTGGTTCTTCAATATTAGAGCTTGATTTTCTTACAAAACATGAAAATTGGTCAATAGAAAAAATAAATTCAGTAATTCAAAAATTGACTATTGACCCAACATTTACCTTTAAGGAATTTCCAATGAAGTCTAGAGTTTGCACTTCTATGGGTAGGCTTATGGTGTCGATTCTAACTTCTATTCTTGGATATGTTGATGACACAGTGATTGGTGAAGTTACATTAGTGATTATGGATGAGATAACAGATCAAGAAAAATATTCTAAGTTTGTTTATGCAACCTTTTTGGCAAATGCTATTCATTTTCAACTATCAACTTTTAAAGGATTAAAATCATTCAGATACCAGTCTTATCTTTTCTTCCTTATACTATTATCCCAAGAATAATTCTACAAAAGAAGAGGGCTTCAATTTATAAAGAAAGATGATGCAGGTAATCAACTCTTTGTTGTTATAGAAAGATTTGCCTCACCCAATGCAAACTTGCATAGAAGGTCTTTCTCCATTTCCCTATGCAAACTTGAAGTCCCTTTTTGTAAATACCAGAGCTAAAAACATTATTTTTCCACATATGCGGGCCCTACCTATTGTACAACATGTGTATATGAAGGTTGCACCACTACATCCCATGTACATCGAGATTTGTGCCCAAAATTAAAAAATGGTGTTGGGTTTTCATGTCACGTCACGAGATCCATGATCCTTTACCTTCCATATACTAGAAACGTTCTGACTTGACCCTTCAGTTCCACTTTGATCTGAAAATGGAATGAATTTGTTTCCAATAGATCTTTAAAATGAAGAAGACTTGTCTCTTTAAATTATAAGTGTAAAAATGGTATGTGTTTGGGTAATTGGATCAAGTTACTAACACATAAATTAAATGAGTTTTACTTAATCATGAGAAACATATCAGACATATAAAAGCCATCAATAATGAACACATAACACAACAAATGATAAAGGAGTTCACCCTTCTCTTAGGATACATCTCCTGGTCCAGCTTCCCTTGGATCGTTTTCATTATGCTTAAAAAGTTCTTTTACAGTACTTATAATACAAAATATATGGCTCCAATGGTTTTAAAATGTCCAAAAACCCCTAGCTGGGATTTTTTGCCACGTGGTTTGGCCAAAAAATGAAGCAATTACACCTCTTGAAAGTTTTCCCCTTCAAGCTTACTGTACCTGCTCGCCAAAACACACCCATTGACAGACTAACCCAGCCTATGTGTGTTTTCCTCACCAAAACCTAGCACATGCATGCATCCCATAAAAACAAGCATTATGTCGAACAGTTAGCAGGATTAGTGCCCCCCTGGGCAAAGGAGTTGGCTGCATGGGGGGCATGTGGCCACGTCCCAACACCTATCTTGAGCTCATTGTGGGAGAGGCATGCAATGTTGACACTTGTCCTGGCGCGTGGCAACATGACCATTGAATTTGTATGCGTTAACACCCCGTGCCAAATTTTAGTGAAAGGTCATAAGGAAATAATTAAAATCGGGGGATAAACCTCTGAGTGTTAACGGTTGCGCGCCCGCTAGTTATATGGCATAGTTGTATGGTGTATGCACTTGGGGGGGGGCTGGAGATAAGCAATGAAACCCCATTCCAAATTTTAAGTGTTAAGGTTGTGTGGTATATGTTATAGTAGTAAGAATTGGGGGTTGGGGCCTAGGCCCTGACCCTTTACTCTGTCGATCGTCCTTTATTGCTAATTCATATAAATTTAAACACATTACAATGTTAAGTCTCATCTGTGGACGGGATGGTAGCCTGAACCTTGCTAAATCACTTCCCCCGCCTGGAGGTCATGAGTTCGACTTCTGTGGAGTCACAAAATTTTGCCACTTTCCAACTAGACTGGAGGGGTGCCACGCGACAGCCCATGACTGGGCCACATGACACCATAATGCTTGCCAAGATAATGACACGTGTCAACACCAGGTTCGTCCACCTATCTGCCAATGCCTGCCCATTCAACATGCCAACGTATCTTCCATGTCACCTGCCACGTGTGGGTCTGTACCCTTCCATGTCAGCACTGTATAGACTGTACGCGCTGTACAATCAACAAAATTTTCCTATTTGGAAAAATGAACAAAACACGATATCTTTCTCATACGATGTCTGTTTGATCCCGTTCAAGTTGCGTTGGGTTCGTGACGACGATTCCTACGCATATGTATGTTTTGAAGCAATTATGAGTACTTTGATTTTTGAGAAAAATTTGATCCCTTGGATCACACCTTTGCATTGGGAAGCTTTTGGACCTCCAAAAGACTACTTTCAGTCAATCTAAAGATGAGGGTATAGTTTCCTCACCTTTCCAACCTCAATCCATTTTGCCTTTCTTGGATTGGTGCCTTTGAGACCAATACGAAACTTGGCATGTCTTGTCCTATACTTGGCTTGGCTCTTTCTCAAAAGTTCTTGAACGGTTTTATACACAAACTTAACTTGTTCAATAAACTTCTTGGATTGGTTATAAGCATGCTGAAAGTAGTGTAGATGCTCATCCCAAAACGTAGGATTATTGTTTTGCAAACTACCCACCGTCTTGCTTACACTAAAATGGCCAACAACAAGAGAAGAATGTGCTTCCCTTATGTTGACTCTTTCACCCTGTGAAAAACATAGCTTGCCAAGATACAAAAGTTTACCATGCACATAGGAATCCAATTCCTCAACTTGGTTAGTACAACACAAAGTTGCATAAACATTTTTGTGATCAACATGTAAAGCATATTTTTCCAAATAGCGCTTATGCATGATAGGATTATGCTTGAAAATAACTAAAGCACTAACAATAGGCCTAGTAAGCATATCAACAAATTTTTCATGAATGTCTTTCTTATACCTTATCACCTAGTGGAAAACATAGCTTGTCAATGCATGCAATGGAGCTTGCTTTTATTTCAAAGCTTTCTTCCATGTGTCTCTTTCAACAATCATATATGTAGTCTTGTTCAAGGCTCTGAAATCTACCCACATATGCCATATACAATCTTTCTTTGGTACCAAACCAATTGGTGACCTGTATGGCGATGTGCTTGGTTTTATGACCCCTTTGTCAAGCAACTCTTGGGCTTGTTTATGATTTCAACATTCTCCATGTATGGCATCCTGCACATGTAAACGTTTGGAAGAGGACCTCCTTACTAAAATATAATCTCATGTTGGATACCCCTTTCAGGAGGCATCCCCTTGTTTCCTGAAACATATCAACATTTTCGTTAACAACCTCATATAAATCAGATTGTAAATTTTTATCACATCCTTTGAGAACTTCTTATTCATCATTGTCTTTGGGTTTAATCCTCAAAAGTACAAGGTTCTTACTAGCATTGACTAGTCTCTTCATTTGTCCAACATTTGCAAGTGACAAATTTATCTTCTTTGTATGTGCTCTAACAATGTACTCAACTACATTTTTAAACAAATGATACTTGTTCTCATGATGATGAAAGATGGCTCTGATATCAAATAAGTATGGGCTTCCCAACACAATACCACAAATATCCAATGGAATAACATCAAGCTCTACCTCATCTATATAGTTTGCAGTGATGGAAAATCTGAGTTTACAACTTTTTTGTCACATGAAATTTGGCATTGTCACATATCCAACCTAAAGGGTATGGTTTAGGATGAGGATTAGTTTTCAAATCTAGTTTCTTGACAATGTCTTCAAAAATAAGGTTTGCTTGTGATCTCGTATAAAAAAGAATATCTATCTTGGTATGTTTTGAAATTACCCTTATGTGGAAAATCTCTATCCTTTCTTTTTCATGTTGAGTTTCATTGATGGCATAATTTGAAGACATATTACTAGCAATAGAATTCTTACCTTGAATACCCATGGATGTGATTTTTGTTTCATCTTCTGAATCAGATCCTAAATCTTGTTGTACAATTGCAACAATGTTTGGTTTCTCTTTTTTGTTCAACTTTTTGGGTCTCTTTTTAGGATGAAGTTTCCAACAATGGTCTTCATCATGGCCATCCTTTGAACAATGTTTACATGAGAGTTTCTCTCTCTCTTTCTTGAATGAATCATTTTTCTTTCCATTTCCTTCAAACTTCTTGTTTCCCTTGTCTCCATTAGAAAAACACTTCTTGTTACCGTATTGAGGATCATTCCTTCCTCTTTCCTCTAAATGAGTACCATGCACACATACTTCATCTAGATTTGAAGGGTTAAACATAAGTATTGTATGCCTCAAGTAACTATGCAAACCTCCAATGTATTTGAGTAAATTTTCTTGAGAAGACAAATCTATACCCAAAACCAATGCTTTTCTCCTAAATTCTTGAGTGAAACTTTGCACATCTTTCCCTTTAGCTTGCCTAGATTTTTTCCATTCCATAATAGCTTTCTGCATGTATGCTAATGGATAAAATTGCCTTTTAATTGCAACAATAAAATCATTCCAAGAGGATAAAACTTTTCTATGTTTCTTCATGTCCTCTTGAGTTTTTGGCTTCCCACAAAATGAGTGTTGCACTCTCCAATCTTAAAGAAGAAAGATGAATATTAGTTTCATCATCTATGATTCTTTGTATCCTACAATACACTTCAATATGACAAATCCAGTTATCCAATTTCTCAGCATTTATCTCTCCATTGTACATAGGCAATTCAAACTTAATATCAAGATTTAACAAAGGAGTTTGTAAAGAAGTTTTACCATGTTATTTTGGAGAATTTTGAGGTGGTTGTGAAATGGTGTAAGAGGTGGAAGATGGAGGTGAAGGAGGTGGAGAATCACCACTCCCTCCATTTCCCTTTGGAGGGTTGGAGATTTCACCTTGCAATCTTGCATTTATTTCTTCAAGCAAAACTTTGACCATCTTAGTCATATCATAGAAATATTTTCTAAATTTTTCCTCCTCTGAAGGAAGAGTTCCATGACTCTCTTTATGAGCCATACTTGGTGAATATATCCTTGAAGCTTGAGGTGATTTGATAGTTCTCCTTCTTGACAGTTGAGAACTTGGCTCTACAAGTTGACCTTCTCCTCTTGTGAGCTTCAAC
>JZKD02S2069356.1:32723-51598 GCA_000966675.3 Picea glauca | reverse complement strand
AACCCAACCCCCTTTCCCACACTTCCCCCCCCACTCACCTCACCCTATGTCACCCTTATCCCTCAGCCACCTACATTTCTCCTCCTCCCTACTCTACTCTTATATGCTCTCCCTCCCTAATCTACCCTTATCCACTAGCGTTCCACTTTTTCCTTCCATATTTAAATTATATATTAAACTAATCCAATTACCAACCAATGAAATTATGAAATTTATCAGCCAGTTAAATCACGCCACATGGCATATCTAATATCCACTAACATTATGACACATGGTAGCTCACCATTGGAGACATGTGACATGATATTATTGGAGACACATGGAATATTCTTATTGGCTACATGTGGCATATTATTGACCTATAATGTGATGACATGTGGCAACTTGTGGACTGTTGAATCACGTTGACTGGGCATGAGGGGGAAGATGACTAGGCATTAAAGTATTATTTTATTAATCGGTTTTCTAAGGGAAGGTTTAATTATCAAGTCTCCATAGTCTTCTCTTATTTTGTTTCTTATTAAGTGTATAATACAATTCTAATTATATTCATTAAAACTTCCAACATCCAAATACATGTTTGATAATAATTTTTGAAACAAAGTTGAATTCTTATGAGGAAGGATGAAATTTAATGAAGGGCCCAGATTGTCTGGTGAAGATTAATCAACGATTGTTGAGTCGTGTTCTTCTGGAGACCATATCATGAGATCTCAGAGTTAGAATTACGCAAAATTTACCTCGTTGGAAAGGTATTTCAAAGAGGAAGATGGTGGGATAGGTTTTGAAAGATGAAATTTTCTATAATGTTCTAAAAAATAAAAGAACAATCAGACATACTTTTATGCTTTGTTGGTAAATTTGTTTGACATATTGACTTCATGAGCTCATATTTTGAGATCCAAAAAACAAAATCAATCCCAAGAGGACTCGTTGGAAATATAATACAATGAAGATAATACATGAATTGGTTTACATGGATGAAAAGTTGGATATCCTATATAGAAAATTAAAACACATCCCTCTCTTTAAAAGAGAAATTAATTAAATTTTTGAAAATAAAAATTATTAAAAATCTTTTATTAATGGATGAAAAGGGATCCATTTCAAGATGCAAATGTCAATGATCAAAATGAATTAATGAGAATTAATTCAGTTATTAATTTAAGTGATCTCTCGAATAAAGGGAAAAACCCTAACTTCCTCAAGGAGTTAGAAAAACAAGTTTTAAAAAGGCAAGAAAGGGTGAGAGAGGGTTCCATTATCAGAAGGCAGTGGCATAAGATCATAAGAAGAAGGTATATACATCAATATCCAACGAAGATTCTGATCAATGGAAATATATATCCATATTATCCACTCTTTTTCTACTTCTACACCATTTTCTTAAAGCTTTATGCTTGAATCTCTGAATTGAGTAGAAGGTTGAGATTCTTGAGTGTTATTCTTGTATTCTTCAAAATTATTTTCTTATATGATAATGGAGTATTCACAAACAGACATATATATATGTGTGTGTGTGTGTGTGTGTGACTTTCATATATTTTGTGTATTATTGAACATATTTCATGAATAAAAATCCACAAATAATTACTTTGGGGCATGGCTTCAATGATGTTTCAGATCTTGGGATTTTTTAGTGTGAGATGTTTGAAGTATGCTTATCAAATTCTCTTTTGTTGTAACTGTTATACTCTTTTAAACTTATTTGAATGATCGAAACCATTGAAATAGAGGGAGAACCTTCTTAGAAATATTAATTTGTTGAAACATAAAGGGATTCTCATGCATAGGCTACATATTCCCCCGTCAAGAAAGAGAAGGCCCACACAGAGAAGAAAACCTCAATAGAGGCCAGAGAAACCATTGTTCCAAATTAAAATAAACCCTCCATGGAGGATAGAGAAACCCATGTTGCGAAAAAGAATAATAAACCCTTCATGGAAATTAGAGGCATCCCTATTTAGGAAAAGATTTTCCATGCTAGGAAAAATTCTTCCACAGGAAGAGAAGCTGGCCCAGTAAGAAAAAAAATATTGTAGTGAAAAATGATATAGAATGTAAAAAGGGAGACCATAATACATCAACCATATAGGTATCTGAAGAAAATTCTACCAGGATTACTCACAGAGGAAAAAGAAAAATCTTTAAGGAACCCAAACATAAAACAAAGGATAAAGATGAGTTGTTCATTGTCAAGATCATGTCTAGAAGGCCTCAGACATGATACTTTGCCAAAAAGAACTTTTTTCGTAGGGAAGAAATAGATTCAAAGGTGCTTGCCTCTTTCCCTGAAGAATAAATTACACCAACAAAGTTTGTCTCTGTTATGGTAGAAAAGAGAGAGCTAAAATCTCAAGAGGAGGTAATAAATAATTTCCTTAATCTTCCTTACTCAGACTCTAATGACTACGAGCTAGAGTAGCCTGAATAGATTAAGGAAATAAAATTCACTGACTTCCCTAAGGCCTCACAATAAAAGAAAAAGAAGAATAAAAGAATAAACAATCTTAAATGACAAATTAAAACGTATGAAGTACCAGATAGGCACATAAAGAAGAAAATCAAGTCCTCAAGGAGAATAAGGCTCGACTAAGGAAGTCTAGGGACCGAGTAGTGCTCATGAAAAATTGTTTTACTATAAGGGTTAAGAAGTGGTACAAGGAAGGTTATCAAATCAATATAGAAGACTGAAGTTAAATCTCTTCCAACAAAATAAGAGGGAACAAAAAGAGAAACCAACAAGACTCAATCTACTAGTCTAGGATGCACAATGTATAGTGCACGAGGACATTAAAAAGTATGGGTGTGGGGGAGATGTTGGGTTTTGGATTTGACCCATTTTCACATATCATATAGTCTCTTTTTTTCATCATAGGCAAATGTTTCCATCACTTTCCTTGAATTTTTCCATTATACCTATCATTTTATGGTCTGAGCATTTTTAATTCAAACAAGGTAATTATTCATGTTTATGCATGTTTCCCTATGATTTATCATGCATTTTGGATGTTATTTGTCTTATATAATCATCTCTAGGTTTCAAAGTCCTTGTGCATTCTGCATGATTATCATGTGTCACTCTAATTACCATAATCATAGAGAATTCTAACTATCGGAAGTTCAAAGTAATGAGTTACATGAAGTGCAGAATAGTCGAGTTGATAGAAGCCGCTACACATAGTATGGTAGTTGCACAAGTTTCCTGTATACATTTTATGTTACCATATTTCCTGTAGATGACCACCAATGACATGATTGTTGGCTAAGACATTTTCTCCTAAATGAGCATAGACAAGGATGCGATTTGTTTTCCACAATAGTTATATATGGGATTCCTTATGACCACGTGGCTCTCAAGCCATGATTTTAGCACATCATCCTATTCTACATTGCATATGGATACTGAATTCTTAGTCATGATTTCATGCTTTCACTCATGAAATCATGATGAATTAGTGAGATCTCATGGTTATGATTTGAATCACATATTTTGTGTATCGGTTTTCCTTGTTGTAACTATGTATCTATATTTCTTATTGTAAGGGTCTAGGATCAATAAATTTAGGATCAATGGTTTGAATTGTAAGGCATGAAACCTCCTATATAATAAAAAATCTTTTTTATAAAATTTTAATCATAAGAGTTAAGCAGTAGGCCATATAGCAGTGATACTTTGTAAAGATCAGATCAGGGGTTCGACCCTCATCTACATGTACTCTGTAATTCCAAATTGATTAATGATGATACCCTATTGTTGATTATTACTTGATTCTTCATCTTCCTGCAGTGCTCCCAACCAAGAGGGCCCCATGTCCTGGGATGAACTTGCATATCTAGTAAGTAGGTTTATTTTAAGTAGAGTTAACTCTAGTAAATTCACTTATGTTTTAGTTTGAATTTAGTTACTTGCATTGATTTCATGCCAATTATTTATCTTGTTGTGGTCTCCAGTTATTCTTTATGCAGTGTGTTGAGTGTATTTTAGGGCCCTTTGCTGTGATGTTTTGTTAACCCAAGTAATCCAATAGGTAACTGAAAAGTTACAAGACTCGAGCTACGACTCTTATGTGTTTTATTTATGCACTATGTGTTTTATTTTCCTACTTAATTGAACTAAAATGGGTAGTTGGTTCATCTGAATATCTTTTTGATGTTGACAACTATTGTTTCAAATATGTTCTAATTAAAGTAGATGTGATTTTTTAGCATGCAAAATATAAGTTCAAACTCAACTTCATCTTTGGAAGTATTCATTAAGAAAAAAAATTGTGTTCTTAGTTTAGCATACAAACCTGTCAACCTTAGCCCTACATATATTTTCCTGATACGTCATCAACTTACGGGCTCTTGGTCGATAATTTAATGATTGGCAATTTAAGAAATTAAATTTCTATATAGGAATTAGCTTCATACTACTCTTGGAACTATTCCTTGGTAGTAAATGTTAATAATAGAGGGTATTGCATTGGCAGTTATATTTTCCAACTTTAGCAACAATAAAGGCACACCACTTTAGACATAAATGTAACAACACAAGGGGAACACTATTTTTATTTTTGGACCTTTTTCTGGCAGCCTAGAGGGTGTTTTACTCAGCCTTACAATAGTCATTTATTAGTATTGAATGCACATTTAAAGGGGCAGTTACAATGTGTCTTCAACTAGTATGAGGGTGCATCATTGCTTGGGAGTTGCATACCATTATTAGTAGCAGTTAAGGCACATTGATGATAAGTTAGACTAACCAACATAAGGGGGAAAGAGAGAGGTTATTACAATATCTATTCAGATGAGGGCGCACTCATCTCTGAGAGAATATATATTGAGGGAAGTCTAAATAATTGATTATATATAAAGGGTAGGCCTATATCATGTTTGTTTCACCAACATGGATCTTTTTGGAATTACTTAATCTGTTATCGCTGCAATTTGTTTTAAGTTGATATTATTTTCTTTCAAGTTCATTCATGGTAATGGATTAGTTTCCATGCTCATTTTAGGCTCTAAATGTTGAGTTTGTTGTTTTAACCTTGATAAAAATTAACAATAAGTAGAGTAATCCTACCATGCATATTTATTGTTGCCGTGTTTATTGTTAACCAACACTTTAAATGTCACTAACTAGATAAATGAATAACTATCAATATGATTCATCCCAACACTTGTGTTTTCATAGAATTTATTATAGTGATCTAACTGATAATTGTCATGCACACAACACGACCAACATTGGTATGTTCCTTCAGTTACATTGCAATGATCTCATTGGGAGTTATTCTCATCAAAATGAATCCAACATTCTCATGTATCATGCATTTCATTCTTCAATTAGTTCCTCAAATATAAGACAAATAAATGAGTTATATTTTTTTATAAAGGTGAATGGGATGCATTAACCACACTATATTCTAGACATTCTAAAAAAATAGGAGTATTTCATCTCATAATTAAATTAACTTAATGGTAGTTGGTTCTAGGTTGAAACACAACGTAGGACACTGAATAGAGATCCCACGACATGTTTAACCATATTTTCACAGATCTTGTTACTATACCATGATACCAACCTTCAACCAACTATTGTATAGACCAATTGGGGTTATTGATGGCTCTATTCACCTCATAGACAATAAATAATCCTTGCAGTGAGTGTGTATGAAACTATCAAGTTCCCAATGGCTTGAAAGAATTGTAATGCCAAATGCAAGGATCTAGAATTAGTAATTCAGTTGGAAATGGAAACTATGGAGTAATGGCTCCAAATTCCACACCACTGATCTCGCCTACACTCTATATGGATGGCCTGGAGTCAACAGACATTATGTCTATGGAAAATAAAGTTTGAAAGGAAAATAGGGAAACATGTTACACCCTAATCAATGGATTGTATTCATTGACCCACCAGAACAAAAAAAATTACACAAAGCAAAGAATTCATACAACAATTCAAGATACAATGAACACACTATTTACCATGGAAACCCAAAAGGGAAAAACAACATTCAAATGGCTTCATTTAGTCTTCATTTCTCAACAAGTTTGTTACTTTTATAGGAGTACAATTCAATCTGTCTCTTTGCAACAATTTCATTCAATTCACAAGGATTTATTACAACATCCCCTTTACAATCTCATCCAAATAACCCCTTCTACATTGATCTGCCTCAGTTTATATAAAAATGTGCTCTTATAGGTTCAACTAGAAGCCCATGCATCCCCAACTATTCATCTTCCACAACTCTAGTGCTTCTTTTTCTCTTTTTCCTTTTCCGGAAGTAGTTTAACGCCTTGTTCTCTTATGTATTATTTATGTTTCCTTTTCTTTTCATTTCTTTTTAAATTTTTCTCATGATCGCATGAGTATCACAACATTAATTGGTAGGGTGGAAGTTGGTTGATTTATCATGGGGCCCCTCACACTATTAACCACCTCTCTGACCTCATTATTTTCATATGTAACCACAATCATCTCTTGGCATTTCCAAATTGCATGATTTTTTAAACACCTTGCATTACCCTGAGCTAATATCCACTCAAATTATTTATGTTAATCCAATTCAGATTAATGGAGCAAGCATTGGATCCTTTGGTTTTTATACCCCTTGCATTTTAACCATTCTCTGAATTTTCATGATAACACAATGAACAATTGTGTCTTCACCTTTTTTCTCTTTCCAAAATGTTCATTATTTCTTGTTGATGTTGCAATCCTTTTGCTTGATCAAGTTTATCGGATTCATATTATTTGTGGATGTATCTTCCCTTGGTTTTATGAAGTATTTGTCAACTGATGTAATGATTCTATTTCATGGAGGTTTATAAAATTAGAGATTAAATTGATTTTTTCATTGGATCATACCATGCTAGATCTAAAACTTTGATTTCGTGTAGTTCTTAGTGTACTCCTTTTACTTTATTTGGTTCTAATAAACTACATAGGATTGTGTGCATATTTATTTTCCCTAATGTTGATATTGATCTACCTAAAATTGACAAGGAAATCAATAAATATTGATCCATTGGGATTCATCTCAAATGGATGCCCCATTGGAATTGTCATCAGCCTAATTTTTCTCATGTACTTTATCAAGAGTATTTTCAGTCGAGTACATCACTTTGGGAACCTTTAGCCCTCATTTCCATCATTTGCATCATCATATGACCTCAATATTTCCACATGATTCGATTCAAACTTTCAAATTTGACCAAAATGCCAGCACAAAGTATTTGCCTCATTTTCCATGCATGAGATATGATCTTAACTCTTTAAAATCTATGGAATGAACGCAAAACAAAAATTTATTCATTTTAACTCCTTAACAATGTGTTCCTTTCAAAAATGTTGTAGTAACCTAATGTGGACCTCACCAATGTATTATTTCCAAAAATATAATTTTTGTATAGTCTTCAATAGTTATCCTTTTCCAACTACTTCATTAATACAATGGAATCATACACATTGAAGTTATATCATTTCTTGATTATGAAAATGTTTGCTTGGAAATTATATATGTTTCCCTATTTCTCCTTCATGGTTGACAAGGTTTCCTAGTAAGTGGGTGACCCTGAGGGAAATGGTTTCTACCAAGGGGTCTCCTTGAAGGGTCATTTTACCATTCCCATCCATACTTACCACTTTCACACCTCTTCCCTTTTCATTTCCTCGCCTTTTGGGTTTTTTGGATCATTGAACCCAAGAAGGTATTGTACATCATTTCATGGGAAGAAGGTGATGAAGGCCCGAAGGTTTTGTAGATGGAAAGAGTTAAAAGACATAAATTATCCTTCAATATGCTCACCCTAAGGTCCTCAAAGAGATGAAATGCTTCTCTGTAAAAAATGAAGGACCTTTTTCAAAAAGAAAAAAAATAATTAATAAATGTCCCGCTTGATGGGAGAATGCATTTGTGGTGTCTCTTAATTTCCAATGCATATGGAAGTCAATGTATTCTAACTCCAAGTTGCATTGTGGTGTTCCTTTTCTTTCCTTACACATAGAACTTAGTGTTTGTACCATAACAAATGAATGGAAAACAAAGGGCTTGGAAAAATGTTGCATTGCAAATGAGGGATGCAACACATCCTCCACAATGGTACCCATAGATGAGACAATATGAGCCCTTGATATGTCAATAACCGCATGCCCAAAAGCCTTACCCAAATCCACCTCATACTCACTACATGACCTAGAATGGTCTTCTTGGGAAACACTCCTTGACTTGGGGATTGGTCTACTCAATAGGGCACCATGACAACCCTCCAATACTTAAATTTGGAAAATATTATAAGGTCTTTGAGCATTTGTTTAGTTTGAAAAAGGGGGATTTGTTGGAGTTACTTCACACACACCTAAGATTTATTTTTCCTAAGGTGTTTCCTTGTTTATTAGTCATAATTATTCATTATCCAGTCTCCTATATTTTAGGGGAGAATATTCCACCTGGATAATATTCTCTTTCAGTTGACACTTCAGTTTTACTAGTTGAGTTGAGTTTAGATGTTGCATTGGTTTTATCATCATGCAACATTGGGATCATCACCACGTTAATTCGACCTTTCCTTGGTTTCATCACCATGATAATTCAACCTTGCCTTGGTATCATCACCAGACTGGCACACTACCCTTGATTCCATGAGTTAACTCCTCACTACTCTTTGTTCATTCAATTAATTGAAGACTAGTTGACTAGTTAACTCAACTAGGTGGTTGTTCACTCACGTAGCTTCATGAGAGACTAGACTAGGTGGCAGTTCATTCCTGTAATTATTGGTGTGTGTCTAGATCACTTTATACCACCACTATGGTGCATTGGTTCTCCTCCAGTACACACTCATTGAGTTATACAGAGTATATCATGTGTAAATTATTCATTATTCACAATGGTTAATGAGAATTCTTTCATTCTCTCTCTCCTTCTTCTTATTTCTCCAATTCTCTCTACAAATTTGTGTATTATTGTTTATCTAGATTTATTATGTGCAGGTTCAACACATTTTCATGGTATCATAGCTAATGGACTGCTAAGAAAAATCTACACCAAAAGTTTTTGTAGGTACAAAATATTGAAGACAGCAGAAAGATGGATTTCCAAAAAGAATTCATTCTTACACCTTACAACTATTTTGCATGGAAGGGGAAAATAGCCATACATATCCAAAACATAGGTTTGTATAGGTTAACCTTGAATACAGATACAAAACCGACATGAGCCATAGAAAAATTCAAGTATTTAAATCGCATGGATGAGGCACTCGGAACAATTTGCAGTCTTATTTATCCCGATCTCCTTTTTCATATATCTTCCTGTAAGACTCCTAATGAATCCTGGACCACCTTGTAAGGGATCTTTGGAAAAGAGGATAAGATGAGGGGACACATGTTGGAGGTGGAGCTTCTCACATTAGATCCAAAAATCTTCGACAATATCCAAGATTTCTTTACAAAATTCAAGGATTTACCATCGCAACTAAAAGCTTGCGGGGTTGATAAATCAAAGGAGGAGAAACAAATGTTGCTCACCATTCTCTCCAATATTGGTCCCAAAATCTATGTATTTGTATCTACATTTCATACTATCAGATTCGTCTCTGGATCCACCTGTAAGAAGCCTTCTCTTGAGGACTTTCTCGAATCCCTGACACAAGAGCAAACAAAGCTCATCAACATGGGTATAATCAAAGGCCCAAAGGTGAATGCACTCACTATGCAATATGGAAGCCACAAATATCATAAATATAAATATAAAGATAAATGGAAAGCTCATGCACATCCAAAGAAGGAAGGGTACACAAAACCTTTCATCGATGCCTCTGGATCCAAAGGAGAAAAGGGGAGAAAAGGGGAGAAATGCATGTATTTTCACAAAGGATTCCATTCAGAATACGCATGAATGAAAAAACAAATATATCTGATGTCTCAAATACATCAGAAAAACAACCTTGGAGATCACATCCCTGAGGGTTCCAAGAAGAAGAAGCCTAAAGATTTGAATTCCAAGAAAGACAATTCTATCCATGCCTTGATTTCCATCAACTCCTCTCCCGATGCTTGGATCGTATATTCTAGAGAATCACATCACATGGATTCCTCAAAAGAATTATATTCTTCTTTGTATTCATTCAAATGTCCTCTCATTCTTATGGGGGACAACTCTTCTGCCGAATTCATCGACAAAGGAAGGATTGAACTCAGCAACGAAAGCTTCGAGAATGTGTTGCATGTTCCCAAGATTTTTGTCAACCTTCTCTCCATGTATTAGATGATGAATTCTGGCACCAGAAAGAAATTCATATTCACACCAAATTTCATGGACATATACAACACGCAAACCAACTCTAGGGTTGCTACCGGTGAGGTAAATCATCAGTCTAGATTGTATACATTTTCTGAATTCATTGAACCTGATTCTGATTTACTACTTACTCGTGCTGATGAAAGTAGTAGGATATGGCACGGAAGGTTTGTACATTTGAATTTTAGATACATGAAACGTATTAGCAAGCATATATTGGTTAATGGTCTACCATACATCCATTTATCCAAGGGAGTGTGCGAGGGATGTGTTCTTGAAAAACACCCTCAAGAAAAATTCGACAAAGGAAAGTCTCAGTGAGCTTCTACACCTTTAGATCTGATCCAAAGTGACCTTATGGGTCCTTTTCCACATCCATACATCAGCAAAGCGAGTTTTGTTCTCACTTTTCTTGATGATTTCTCACGTTTTACATGGATCTACATTCTCAGGAAAAAATCTCACGTCTTTCAACACCTCAAATATTTCAAAGCCCTGGTTGAGACACAGTCCAGAAAGAATATCAAAGTCCTCTGAACTGATAACAGGGGAGATAATGTAAATCATGATATACATAATATTTTCCATGAGGTAGGGATTCAGTTGCAGCACATACTTCCCTATACTGCGCAGCAAAATGGAGTTGTTGAGCGGAAAAATCGATCTCTAAAGGAGATGGCATCTTGCATGTTGCATGCAAAGTCACTACCACAAAGACTATAGTCTGAAGCACTTAACTATGAAACATACATCCAAAACATATCTCCCCATATATATGTCAAGGATAAGACCCTCTATGAGGCTTGGAGTGGCCTCAAACCGGAAGTGACCCACTTTTGCATTTTCGGTTCACGTGCATGGGTCAAGATTCCCTCTGAAAAGAGGAAGGCAATTGATCCACAGAGCACTGAGTGAATTTTTGTTGGGTACCCCAACAGTGTGAAGGGATATAGAATTATTTACCTTTACTCAGACCGTCTCATCATTGAGAGAAGTGTCCAATTTGAGGAAAGTGTTTCGCATGCACCTCAACAACTGCATGCAGACACCTTCACTCTTCTACTTGTCCATGATGATGAACATGAATATGACGAGTCTTCTTCAGAAGAGATTTTTGATTCAAACAAGTCAGATGATTCGGATTTAGATTCAGTACATTCAGATGCAGAGTCAAAGAATCCAGATGCAGTTGTAGAGCCAGAGAAGAGGCCCAAGTGGCAACAAACTACTCTTCAAGATGCAGGGGATGTCGTTGGTGATCCAGTCGATAGTAGGAGGACTCGATATTATTTCGAGGAGACTCCTATTGCACTCACTACCACTGAACCATTTCCCTCCAAGCATTTTTTCTTGGTTCATTCTTTAGATCCATAGTCTTATGATGAGGCTGCTGGAAATCACTTTTGGGAATTTTCCATGTACGAGGAGTAGAACTCCCTCCTTGAGAACCAGACTTGGGATGTGGTTCCCCTTCCTTCTGGGAGGAAACTTTTCAGATGCATATGGGTCTACAGGACCAAGAGCGTAGCGGATGGACAGATCAGTAGATACAAAGCCAAGCTTTTTTCCAAAGGCTTTCAGTAGGTTCATGGTATTTCCTATGATGAGACCTTCACTCTAGTAGAGAAGATGGATTCCCTACGATTGGAACTTGTCATTACGGTAGCCAAAGAATGGGAAGTCCATCATATGGGCATGAAGAATGCATTTCTTTGTGGTGGTATCTCTGAGGAGATCTACATGGACCAGCCCCAGGGATTTATGTAGGACTCATATTTGGTCTGTCGACTAAAGAAGTCCCTTTATGGCCTCAAGCAAGCTCCGAGGGAATGGTATGCCAAGATGGATTCCTACCTGTTGTCACATAAATTTGTACATTGTAAATCAGACCTGAATGTCTACATGCTCAGGAAAACTGATTCACTTCTACTTTTAGTTTTGTATGTCGATGATTTGTTGATCACCAAGTGCTCAACTTCAACAATTGCTGCAGTCAAGAGGATTCTACATGACAGGTTTTTTACAATAGACATGGGTCCACTACACTTCTTCCTTGGACTTGAGATCAGTCAGGATGCATCAAGAATCAAACTGTCTTAGGATAAGTATGCATGAGATATCCTTGAGAGATTTCACATGAAATACTACAATTCTGCTCCGACTCCTTTCCTATTAGGAGTCAAACTTGAGGATGGCAGGTAGACTCTACTGGTTGATAGCACACGGTACATACAACTAGTGGGGAGCTTGTTGTATCTCACACACTCAAGACCAGACCTCTCATATGCAGTTGGCGCAGTTTCCAGGTTCATGCAGGAGTTGCATGAGCTACAATGGAAAGTTGCAAAGTGTGTCCTTCGATATGTATAGGGCAACATCACCTTTGGGATTCATTATGCAGTAGAATCTACATTATATCTCATCGAGTTCATTGATTCCGATTGGGATGGAGATAGAAATGATCGTGATTACACATTTGGTTACTCACTCAGTCTTGGTTATGGGCCTATCTGTTGGTCGAGAAAGAAGCAAGTTGTCATTTCTCTATCTTCAGTTGAGGCAGAGTATAGAGGGGTAGTTAACATAACCATTCAAGCTATGTGGCTACAACATTTTCTCACTAAGTTGGGTATTCAGTTGCATCGCCCGATCGTCATATGGTGTGACAACCAGAGCACTCAAACGTTTTGCATAGATTTGGTTCAAAGGAAGCGGACGAAGCACATCGATATCCACATGCACTAAATCTGAGACTCAGTAAACGAGGGGATCATCGACTTACAGTTTTTTCCTTCAGCATAACAGACTGCAGACATATTCACCAAGACCTTCACTAAGCAGAAGTTCCATTCTTTGCGAAGTTGTCTTGGAGTGAAGGACACAGTTGCCTAGCAACTGTAGTTCTTCTTTTTACATACATTGTATCTTGAGGGGGGGGGTTTCCCATGATATTTTCCTTCTTTCCTCACTTTATTTTCAGTGTATTGTTTGTATTTGGGTACCTAACATGGCCTCGTTGTTCTGACCCATTCTTTATTTTCACCATAGTGATGTTCAAGGGGGGTGTTGGAGTTACCTCACACACACCTAGGATTTATTTTTCCTAAGTTTTTTCCTTGTTTATTAGTCATAATTAGTCATTATCCATACTCCTATATTTTAGGGGAGAATATTCCACCTGGAGAATATTCTCTTTTAGTTGACACTTCAGTTTCACTAGTTGAGTTGAGTTTAGATGTTGCATTGGTTTTATCACCATGCAACATTGGGATCATTAACATGCTAATTCGACCTTGCCTTGGAATCATAACCAGACTGGCGCATTACCCTTGATTTCATGAGTTAACTGCTCACTACTCTTTGTTCAGTCAGTTAACTGAAGACTAGTTGACAAGTTAACTCAAGTAGGTGGCAGTTCACTCCTGTAACTTCCCGAGAGACTAGACTACGTGGCAGTTCACTCCTGTAACTGTTGGTGTGTGTCCAGATCACTCTAGACCACCACTATGGCACATTGGTTTTCCTCCAATGCACACTCATTGAGTTATACAGAGTATATCATGTGTAAATTATTCATTATTCACAACGGTTAATGAGAATCCTTTCATTATTTCTCTCCTTCTTCTTCTTTCTCTAATTATCTCTACAAATGTGTGTATTATTGTTTATCTAGATCTATTATGTGCAGGTTCAACACATTTGCATGATTTAATTCACATGTTTAGGTGGTTATTTTATTAAATGTGGCTTACTTGGAATGATCCAAGTGACTTGTGGAACCTTGGAGGGATTACATGTTTTTCTTTGTAGGAACTCTCTCAGTCAAATCTATCCATGGAGGAATTATGCCATTTGACCTTAATGATGGGTTGAAAATGCCTAGGATGGATGTCATACCCCACAGGATAGAAAAAAACATGTTGAAGCCTTTGTGTGAAAAATATAGATGAATTTTCCTTTAGAGGAACTTTGACAATATTCTAGGATGCCACCATAGACCTTTGCACCTAGAATTTTGGCCTATGGAGGCATAGGATGTCCCTTTCTAAGCCCTTCACATCATTTGGAGGCTATTGTTTCGTGGGATTGATGGTTACGAAGGTGATGTGATGTAGTTTGAAGGAAGGAGATTCATGACATGACACTCCATCACATGAGATCTTGACACATGGCCTTTGGAGGCCTAACTATCTACATTTTGAGCCTCAAAATCTCACTTTTAGGCCTCATCTGACCCTTATAGGGCATGGCATCACCATTTTAGGGTTTTATTTATGTAATTTGTATATTTTCAAGTTGTAAGAGAAAATAAAGGTGGTGGTACCTCTTTTCATTTGTTGTTGAAAATTTTGTGTGTAAAAATTGGTTTACATGGCCTCATATAAATAGAGGACCGTCTCTTTTCATTTTCATAACTCATCACTTGAGGGTTCTCCCTCTCTTGGACTTAAATTTTGGCCTCTTTGGGAAATTTTCTATCTCTTTTTTTCTTATCATTATGGATGCTACACTTGTCTATTGGTGGAATAAAGGATAACGACTTATCTTGGATTCTTCCTGGAAAAATGTTGGAATTTCTTGATAAAGTAAGGGTTTTTCATTTTATCTCTTGGATTAGGTAAGAAATATATCCAATTTTGTGTCTTTCTTCTTAATTTCAAGGTTATACTATCAAACCCTTGTAAGAGTATAAGGGCATACACCCTCCATCAAGGAATTTTATTATATTTTATTAAAAAGGCTTAAGGATTGATACAAGGAGTAAGAGGTTTTATACCCTTGTAGAAAAACCTTGCTAGGGTATTTTTTTTCTAGGGAGTAAAAGGGTTTACACCCATAGAAGAGTAATAAACACTAGCTTAACTTGGATTTCTTAGCTAGATGATTTGGATATTTTATGCTTTCTTGGGTCTTGTAAGGGTTTAATTCTTGAGAAAACATTTTATTCTCCTTGTTGGCTAGGTAGTTGTTTCAGCAAGAGACTCCATTACCCAATAGATAAGGAGCTAGTTTCATTGGAGATTCAATATTGTTGCATTGGTAAACATAAAATTTAAGAGCTTGAATTTTTCAAGGTTGGATTTACATTTTATATTCTACTGGATATTTTGTGCCCTAGGGGGCTCTTCGTTTGCTAAGTGATTGAGCTATTGTAACAAACATTAAGNGGATTTATGTAGGACTCATATTTGGTCTGTCGACTAAAGAAGTCCCTTTATGGCCTCAAGCAAGCTCCGAGGGAATGGTATGCCAAGATGGATTCCTACCTGTTGTCACATAAATTTGTACATTGTAAATCAGACCTGAATGTCTACATGCTCAGGAAAACTGATTCACTTCTACTTTTAGTTTTGTATGTCGATGATTTGTTGATCACCAAGTGCTCAACTTCAACAATTGCTGCAGTCAAGAGGATTCTACATGACAGGTTTTTTACAATAGACATGGGTCCACTACACTTCTTCCTTGGACTTGAGATCAGTCAGGATGCATCAAGAATCAAACTGTCTTAGGATAAGTATGCATGAGATATCCTTGAGAGATTTCACATGAAATACTACAATTCTGCTCCGACTCCTTTCCTATTAGGAGTCAAACTTGAGGATGGCAGGTAGACTCTACTGGTTGATAGCACACGGTACATACAACTAGTGGGGAGCTTGTTGTATCTCACACACTCAAGACCAGACCTCTCATATGCAGTTGGCGCAGTTTCCAGGTTCATGCAGGAGCCGCATGAGCTACAATGGAAAGTTGCAAAGTGTGTCCTTCGATATGTATAGGGAAACATCACCTTTGGGATTCATTATGCAGTAGAATCTACATTATATCTCATCGAGTTCATTGATTCCAATTGGGATGGAGATAGAAATGATCGTAATTCCACATTTGGTTACTCACTCAGTCTTGGTTATGGTCCTATCTGTTGGTCGAGAAAGAAGTAAGTTGTCATTTCTCTATCTTCAGCTTAGGTAGAGTACAGAGGGGTAGTTAACATAACCATTCAAGCTATGTGGCTACAACATTTTCTCACTAAGTTGGGTATTCAGTTTCATCGCCCGATCGTCATATGGTGTGACAACCAGAGCACTCTGACGTTTTGCATAGATTCAGTTCAAAGGAAGCGGACGAAGCACATCGATATCCACATGCACTAAATCTGAGACTCAGTAAACGAGGGGATCATCGACTTACAGTTTTTTCCTTCAGCATAACAGACTGCAGACATATTCACCAAGACCTTCACTAAGCAGAAGTTCCATTCTTTGCGAAGTTGTCTTGGAGTGAAGGACACAGTTGCCTAGCAACTGTAGTTCTTCTTTTTACATACATTGTATCTTGAGGGGGGGGGTTTCCCATGATATTTTCCTTCTTTCCTCACTTTATTTTCAGTGTATTGTTTGTATTTGGGTACCTAACATGGCCTCGTTGTTCTGACCCATTCTTTATTTTCACCATAGTGATGTTCAAGGGGGGTGTTGGAGTTACCTCACACACACCTAGGATTTATTTTTCCTAAGTTTTTTCCTTGTTTATTAGTCATAATTAGTCATTATCCATACTCCTATATTTTAGGGGAGAATATTCCACCTGGAGAATATTCTCTTTTAGTTGACACTTCAGTTTCACTAGTTGAGTTGAGTTTAGATGTTGCATTGGTTTTATCACCATGCAACATTGGGATCATTAACATGCTAATTCGACCTTGCCTTGGAATCATAACCAGACTGGCGCATTACCCTTGATTTCATGAGTTAACTGCTCACTACTCTTTGTTCAGTCAGTTAACTGAAGACTAGTTGACAAGTTAACTCAAGTAGGTGGCAGTTCACTCCTGTAACTTCCCGAGAGACTAGACTACGTGGCAGTTCACTCCTGTAACTGTTGGTGTGTGTCCAGATCACTCTAGACCACCACTATGGCACATTGGTTTTCCTCCAATGCACACTCATTGAGTTATACAGAGTATATCATGTGTAAATTATTCATTATTCACAACGGTTAATGAGAATCCTTTCATTATTTCTCTCCTTCTTCTTCTTTCTCTAATTATCTCTACAAATGTGTGTATTATTGTTTATCTAGATCTATTATGTGCAGGTTCAACACATTTGCATGATTTAATTCACATGTTTAGGTGGTTATTTTATTAAATGTGGCTTACTTGGAATGATCCAAGTGACTTGTGGAACCTTGGAGGGATTACATGTTTTTCTTTGTAGGAACTCTCTCAGTCAAATCTATCCATGGAGGAATTATGCCATTTGACCTTAATGATGGGTTGAAAATGCCTAGGATGGATGTCATACCCCACAGGATAGAAAAAAACATGTTGAAGCCTTTGTGTGAAAAATATAGATGAATTTTCCTTTAGAGGAACTTTGACAATATTCTAGGATGCCACCATAGACCTTTGCACCTAGAATTTTGGCCTATGGAGGCATAGGATGTCCCTTTCTAAGCCCTTCACATCATTTGGAGGCTATTGTTTCGTGGGATTGATGGTTACGAAGGTGATGTGATGTAGTTTGAAGGAAGGAGATTCATGACATGACACTCCATCACATGAGATCTTGACACATGGCCTTTGGAGGCCTAACTATCTACATTTTGAGCCTCAAAATCTCACTTTTAGGCCTCATCTGACCCTTATAGGGCATGGCATCACCATTTTAGGGTTTTATTTATGTAATTTGTATATTTTCAAGTTGTAAGAGAAAATAAAGGTGGTGGTACCTCTTTTCATTTGTTGTTGAAAATTTTGTGTGTAAAAATTGGTTTACATGGCCTCATATAAATAGAGGACCGTCTCTTTTCATTTTCATAACTCATCACTTGAGGGTTCTCCCTCTCTTGGACTTAAATTTTGGCCTCTTTGGGAAATTTTCTATCTCTTTTTTTCTTATCATTATGGATGCTACACTTGTCTATTGGTGGAATAAAGGATAACGACTTATCTTGGATTCTTCCTGGAAAAATGTTGGAATTTCTTGATAAAGTAAGGGTTTTTCATTTTATCTCTTGGATTAGGTAAGAAATATATCCAATTTTGTGTCTTTCTTCTTAATTTCAAGGTTATACTATCAAACCCTTGTAAGAGTATAAGGGCATACACCCTCCATCAAGGAATTTTATTATATTTTATTAAAAAGGCTTAAGGATTGATACAAGGAGTAAGAGGTTTTATACCCTTGTAGAAAAACCTTGCTAGGGTATTTTTTTTCTAGGGAGTAAAAGGGTTTACACCCATAGAAGAGTAATAAACACTAGCTTAACTTGGATTTCTTAGCTAGATGATTTGGATATTTTATGCTTTCTTGGGTCTTGTAAGGGTTTAATTCTTGAGAAAACATTTTATTCTCCTTGTTGGCTAGGTAGTTGTTTCAGCAAGAGACTCCATTACCCAATAGATAAGGAGCTAGTTTCATTGGAGATTCAATATTGTTGCATTGGTAAACATAAAATTTAAGAGCTTGAATTTTTCAAGGTTGGATTTACATTTTATATTCTACTGGATATTTTGTGCCCTAGGGGGCTCTTCGTTTGCTAAGTGATTGAGCTATTGTAACAAACATTAAG
>JZKD02S2069356.1:8692-28496 GCA_000966675.3 Picea glauca | reverse complement strand
TCTAACCAAAGTAGGAGGAGGTAGATCAACAATGATGGAAATCTTGGAAGGATATACCAACAACCCCTTCTTACACACAATATGGCCTAGAAACACTCCAAAGGGAAAAAATAAGATACACTTATTCAGGTCAGGGAAATCTAACATTGCCTTCACTTATTCAACATTAGTCTTAAGCATTCAATATTATTTTGCAATAAGCTAAAAATAGTCCAATCGTCAAAATATGCTTCCAAACATTTATGTAAAAATTCCTTGAATGCTTAGACCACCACCCTAGAAAATATGGTTGGTGCATTCTTTAGTCTGAAAGGCATCACCATGTACTGGAAAAAACCCCATTTTGTTGCAAACGTGTTCATATTGCAATCTTCCTTAGCAATCTTGATCTGAGGATAACCTAAAAATCCATCTGTGAAGGAGTAAACTTCTTGTCCTCCCACATTATCTAAAAATTCATCAATAAATAGTGTAGGGAATGGATCATGTAAGCATGCATCATTCAACTTCCTTAAATCTACACAGATTATGATCTCTCCTGAATTATTATCTTGGACCACCAAAGGGCTAATCCATTCTGATTCTTCAACAGGTTCTATGATTCCTGCTTCCAACATTTTATCTAATTCAATCTTGACTTTCTATTTATACTTTGGATTCAGCCTGTAAGGTCTCTGCTTGACTTGCCTTGCATCTGGTTCAAGGGGATCTTCATTTCTCCCATGGGCCCTTTAATGCCCTTCATGTCTGTGAACTTGGTTGGGAACAAGTCCTGATATTCATGCAATATCTCTGTGATCTTATCAATAGTGGAATCATCCCAATAATCTCCAACGTTTGCGAGCGTAGGTGCTTGCTCTGTTCCAATATTAACTTTATTGATTTTGATTGGTTGTCCAATGAAGGGTAGTTCGACTCTTGGTCCTTCTATGTATCTCTATCCTTCAATTTCTGCAATGTTCACATTTCTAGGATCATTGTCTTCATCAACATTGATATTGTAAAAGCCTTGTAGTTTCTGAAGAGGTGCAGTCCATTCATCCTCTTCTTTCTCCACGGGGAGGTTAGGTGCCTCCTCAAAGACTTTCTATCTTACAATTTGTAGAGATTGATCTACTGTGGGGTACTAAATTTCAAATAAAAATGTAGCTACAAAGTTCTGAGTCATACCGTACCAATCTGCAGTGGTGAGGTGCAGTTCTTCTTGAAGATACCAATAAATAGGCATTGTGTCCAAAGTGTTAATTAATTTATGCACCCACTTCTCTTGAGGAATGATTCTCTAGGCCTCCTCACAATTTTGCGCATGGTCCTTCGGCCAAATCTAACCTGTGTATCAAACTTCGCACCCTTCAATTTGGTATGAAAAGTGCACTGTCACCAAAGTGCGACATGCACCCATTCTGCAATGTTCTTCTTGTGTGTTTCCCACCATCTTGTTGGCCTTGCTTTCAAGGCTTCATCCGGTGCCAACATTCATTATTTTATTGGTACAATTTCTTCAAATTCTAACAAGAATGTTTCTAAATGATTTAAACCATCAAATGTGGGCATATTTATTACTTTTGTTCCAATCCAATGAACTTCCCTGGTCAATTTGGCACACCTCTGTGCAAAAACTTCATACATTTTGTTCTACCAGTTCTCAAGTTCTTCTTCTGAATTTGATGAGAATGCACTCTCAGTTCTCCATCTTAAGTTCCCATCTATTGTAGTATTAATGTAACCCTGTTGTCTTGCTATTAATTTATATATATTCTCTAGTTCATAAGCATGGCCTTGTTCTCTGATGGGTTCTGTGTATCTGCGACATTCATGACGATCAAGAGGCGAAATGACCCTAATTCCATCACCTTCCAATGTCATTCTTAATTTTTTTAAGTCAACCACAGTCGAATTGTTGAAAGCCCAATCAATTCTTAACAACACAAGATAAGGACAATTATCATCAACTATCTCAATCACCTCGAAGTCCGCAAACGTCCTTACCCCATCGATGTCTACAGGGACATGCTCCAGTCTTCCAAAGGGACTTACTTCCTATTGATTATCCATTCTAAGCCTGATATGGGAGTAAATAAACTTAGGTTTTCCCATTAGTACCCAGGTCTTCTTCATCATAACATGGACTTCTGATCCCAAGTCGAGGACCACATAATCTATGTCATAATCTCCAATCTAAGCATTAAGGTGTAGTTCCTTATTTTTCCTTCTCTTTCTGGATACTTGATGTACTGCTTTATTCAACAGAGGAGCTATCCTACCTATCTCATATTGTTTGATCAAATTTTGTAGTTCTTGTACAACTCTTTCATCCTTAATCAAATTAATGCAAGTACATAAGAATTCTATTAGCTTTCTTACATCTTTTCCTTCTCCGGGTGAAGTAGACTGATCAAATGAAAAAGACATTCCACATTCCCTCACTTTTGGTTGTGTCTTTGATGAAGAAGCCTGATCTCTTCCAAATTCTCTTCTTGCCTCTTCAAATGTCTACTTTTCTTCCATTAGATCAAACACTTGTGTCTTCTCTGCAGCTCTTCTGACCCTTGATTCTTCTGTAGCCTTTCCTGGGGTCACTCTGTCTTCTCCTATAACACTGCCTCCTCTAGTGATAACAATGACTCTAGGATCCTCTCCAAAAGGTTCTATTGAGATTAGTTATACCTGTCGTTATCCTCCTTGTCTCTCCTAAAGTTTGGCTAACAACACTGGGAAATATTCAATAACATGTTCAAATGAATTGCAGTAACTGCAAGTGGTACAAGGGTTCTGACAGTCCCTTGCAAAGTGTCTTTCTTGTGCACAGTTATAACAAATAATCTAACCTCGACTTTGACCCATGCCTCCTCCTCCTCCTCTTCCTCTAAATCCACCATGAGGGTTGAAGTTTCCTCTTCCTGGAGAATTAAAGTGCGTAGAATTTCCCTCATGTTGTACTTCACCTTGAATCCTATATGTATCTCTTGGTATTTTTTGCAAGAGTTCATAAGCCCTACAGTCCTTCTCATCATGCCCCATAGATTTTCAAAATGTTAAGTAAAGGTTTGTAGGTTTCTGGACATATTTTTGCATGTATTAGAATTCACCAGGGCGATGTCTATTTCTACATACCTCGCACCAGGGTGGAGTAACCTGCTTCAAATGGCTCAGAGGTCTAGAGGCCAAGTACTCATGAAATAGGGGATAATGTTCCTTATCATGGCCTTATTATTTTCATATGATACACCATATGTCCTCTCTTTTATATTTTCCATTGTCTTTCTTCATATCTTCGACCTACAGAGATAAGCTAGTTAGTTGACTCAAAATTTGACTGATACCTAAGTTGGATTATCCCATAGGGGATGATTCTAGTTTCATGGTGATCTCCAACACTTCAACCTGTGAAGCAACCTTATGTTGCATTAGAGGAACTCTGATAAGTGGTAATAGGGCAACAATGAACCATTCTTTATTTTTCTCGTCTGGGATATGAAAACTCAAATGACATGTCAAGGTTTTAAACCTCTAATCAAACTCCCAAATAGGTTCAACTACTCTCTGCTTGATTTGTTTCAGTTTTGTAATGCACTGTGACTCTGACTTGGGTTTCTCAAAATCTGCACTCAACATAGTCTTGATATCGTTTAGTGGTTTAGGTTGTGCAACTCCTTTAACAAACTTCATGTACCAACTCAATGTGTGGTCTCTTAAGGTAGTACCAAACTAATCTCTCTTAACAACTTCGTCATTGACTTGCTTAATACTCCATACAGATTCGCATAAGAACCAGTGTTGATTAGGATCTTTAGATTCATCTCCTCTAAATATAGTTAGCCTCATTTCATCTGCCATAGATCTTTCTAGGGTGCTTGACTGAGTATGTGTTGAACTGCTGCTAATAGTGCTCTGAGTTCTCTGATAGCTCTGGCTACTCTGGTTACTTAACATTTCTAAAACAACAGGAGGAGTAATAGTACTTACTTCGACAATCGGTGCAATTCCTGAAGTTTTGGGTTCGTCTCGACGAGGTTCTTCAGTCTTCTCATCCTATGCCCCAGTGGATCTTGATTGTTCCTTGTTCAATATTTCTTCTTCTTCTCCACTATAGAACCCTTCATCCTGTGCTATTGGTTCGTTGTTCTGCTCAAACAAGTTCACTAGAGGAACCTCTTTGAAGGTTCTCCCACTGCGTGTATGTCCAACCTCTGTGTCATTGTCGCTGTCTAAGTTCTTGAACATTAGATCTTCAATCTGACCAATTATTGTATCTTCAATATGTGCTTCTCATGCAATAGCATCTCGATCTTCAACTTCAAAAAGTGTAAAAAAAATTCTTTCGGTCCCTTAAAGAAATACCTCTCTGCTTGGCTATATGACTCTACTTTGTCAATAGAAAACTTGATAATGTACCCTCCAATAGTGTTATCAAACCAGTGATCTACTTCTCTCGACATGGAATTATTAACCCTCTTGACCTTCTTGATCAGCTCTGACGTCAAAACCATAGGTGGTCTAGATCCGATCTCAAACTAGGTATTTTCTAATCTAGCTAACCACTCATATAGCTCCTTATGAATTCCTCCAATGAAAATATCATGTATATAGGTAAAGATATACCTTCTAACCAATCCTCTGTACTTATATTAGGTTTTTTATTCTGAGCCTCAGTGAAGTCCTTCTCTTGTTCTTATATCCACTTCTGAATCTCTATCTTCGATGGAAACCACCTTGACATTCCCTCAAGAATATCTCGGTCTTGGCAACAAAACCATTTTTTGGCATAGGGGTAGACCCAGGGTTCAACTCTAACAACACACAAACAAGCCCTAACTATTGGCCCTTTCGGAAACACCTGCGGAGCAGATGTAGTCTCACCTGAAGTAGTAATAGGGGTTTGGAGGACACATGTGTCTACAACTAGAGGAAATGCAAGTGGATTCAAAAGAACAACACACGAAGATTTAGTTATTCCTTTACCAACTTAAGTCTACTTCACACAACTATATCTTAGATCTAGCACAATAATGCAATAACAAAATAACAGAAGGCACAAAACACATCATCAATCACACATAACAACAACATATATGTGGTTCACACTCTCCCTAGGGCTACATCCATAGCACTGTGTTTCTTGATATATTAGAGGAAAACATACAGTTCTATCTACAGACTTAGCTTGTAGATCTCTCTCTCTTTCCCTTCTTCTCTCCCCTCCTTGCGCACCCAGCTACAAGGTTGATCTTCACACCCAACGAAATATCTTACGATACAACAGTATTCTCAGAACACAATTCTTTCTCTCTTGTGATCAATAATAATCACTCCCTTAACCCACAATGACAAACTCAGAACCAACCCATCCCAGGTCCTCTAGACCTTTATTTATACATTACACAAAAAATGTCTAGGTTTCAAAACCCTAGATCCCAAAACCATAGGTGTCTAAAACCCTAGATCAACTTGACCCACGTTTTCAGGGATTTTTCCTTCTTTCCCACGCGGTGCTCCAAATCATCCATTGGTGGATTTTTCTGCTTGTTGCGTTGTCCATGCTCCATATTCCTTTCTAATATGTCTTCCTCGACCTTCTCATTCAATGGCTCATTTTCCCTTACTTCTCTCCTTCTTTTCTGCTTCTTCGACCACTTTGACCCATTCTCAGTCACTATGCCTTCCGCGCAGTTCGTACTTCGCCTTTCTTCCCTAACCAAGAGCCAACACCTATATGAGTATTCTTCTATCTTCTTTATTATCTCTTTGCAATATTCTAGGGTCACTTAGGAATCCTCCCTTCTGTTGGACTTGTACTTCACTAAAATGAGGGGGATATATATTGAGGTGACAGTGATAGGCATCCTCGGTTGTGTCACACATTTGTTGTTTGGGTTGGTATTTTCCCTAACTATAAATTGTGTGATAACATTTTTTTCATTCTTGCCGAGGAGGATTTTGAATCCTTTCCGATCCCATAACAACACTTGGTAGGTTTTCCCTCAAAGCCTTTTACCTGAAGCATTCCTAGAAAATCCATTAAGGGAATTAACCTTTTACCAACTTTGATGAATTTAATATAAGTTTATCTAGCGACTCCAATAAGGGAAGATGCCCTCTCCATATTTGATGATCTTTGATCTCATTTGGTGAATCCATTGAAGTTTTATTTCAGATAATGGAATTATGGCGCCATGGGAATTCTAGGACACTTAGAAAGCGATAGTGCCCATAACTTACCATATCACAAGGGAAATTTTGTAGATGGAAAAGAAAACAAAATTGATGAGGTTGTCGAGCATATGATGAGTCTTATGAAGGAGTTATCTCAGGAACCTACTAAAGGAAAATTAAACTAAGCACCTCTTACTGAAGAGAAAACCCTTGCGGATGAAGAAATGCTTGAAGAATAGATATATGAAGAAAGTTTCCAAGAAGATCTTGATGAAGTTTATGATATTGAAGGCCTAGACGAGACATTGGTGTATATTTTCCTTCTTGAGGAAGATGAAGTTGTCAAGACTTTCGAAGAAGTAATCGGTTCAATTATGAATGTAAATTCATGGATCAGCCCTCATATACCGTTGAAAATTATATTGATGACTTCATATGTGCCCATAAGCATGGATGGGGTACTGGTTGTCTCTGTTTTGGCGGAGATCCCATCTACAACATTGAGGGAAGTTTCAAATGAAAGAATGGGTAAGATTTCTTTCCATACATGGAAAATCAATATATTTGGAAACTTAATGATGATATGATCATAGACCTTTTTCATCCACTAGTGGATGGCTTGTTGCAGTATACTTGTGGAAAATTCCAACCATGCCTTGAGGATTATCCTTTTGAGGACTCAGAACTATTATTTGATGAATATTCACAACCATCTTCATTCTCAAATTTTGATGGACATGAGGACGTGGAAAGCTCAAAATTCAGATATCCATTCCATCGGGAAACGATATTTTTAGCATGAGGTAGTATGAAGGGACTTGAAAACATGTATAAAGAGGCAACATGTTTTGAGTGTGGAGAAATATTTTTTCTCTAGACTTTAGTTTTTCCTTTGTCTCATATTTTCCGCTCTGGGAAATTATATATTCTTCTTGGTATCTCTCATCTCCTTTTAGCCTTCAATGAGAAGAGGTATTGTAAGTGAGGATGCATACAAGCCATCATCTATATGTGGTATTCATGTTTAGAAATGGATTGATGAGGATTATGGCTACCCTTTCCATTGTGATATTCTCCCTCCCATCCACCTCCATGAATTTCTTTTTATGGTTGATCATATGTTTATTTATGTTCATGATTATTATGTTCTTGAATTATCTTTGTTGTATTAGATAACTAAGCATAGGGTGAGATACCTCGATGACATGATCAGTTGGTTGAATTGGTTATATAGTTTCACTTGACATCTTTGGGACTTGATTTCCACAAGCCTAAGTTCGTAGGTGAGTAGGTATGTCATTTTCTTTCCTACAATGCATTTGTGTGTTCATTGTGGTGTAGTTTCATTTTCTTTCGTATTATTTTTTTTACATATTACTTCTATTATATTTATGCATAGTTGTTGTGATGCATTTTCTTGAAATCATATCACATGTTATTTAGAAGTTTTTAAAAAATGAAAAAAAAAATATTTAAAGAGATCTCGTAGTTGTCAATTTCAAATGTTGAAGTTTTGATTATAGGAATAAAGGGTGAGAAAGTTACCTCTCGGTGCTTTAATATCTTGCTTGAGTATGTGTAAGCATAGGTCTTACCAGGAGATGTTGAGGTTCTTATGTACTCTACAATGAGCACATGTCCCCATGTAGGAGCTAGATGTTATCCCCTTAGTATAGGGGTAACTAAGAGGATAATGTATCGAAACCCGTGGGATTAAGACATGGAGTGTTGAGAGCCAATTGACTAGTTGAGCCCACATTGAGAAAATAGAGCCCTTCCTCTACACCACACATCATTATTCATCATCAACAACATAGAGGCATCTACCACATCATCCTAGCCCAGAAAGGACAACAATCTTTCTTCATGAGGTAACAATGTTGGTCTCATGGTAAGTGTCACTTTAATAATTGAAGAATTTGAGTATGTTGTAAAGAGTCCTTTCTTGATTATGAAAAAATTCTCTTGGAAATTATACATTTTTCCCTATTTTACCTTGGTTGTTGCAATGGTTTTCCAATAAGTGGGTCACCCTCAAGGAAATAATTTGTATTGGGGGGTCTTCTTGAAGGGTCATCATACCATTCCCATTCATAATTACCAATTTACACACCTCTTCCATTTTTGTTTCCTCATCTTTTGGGTTTTTTGGATCATTGACTTCAAGAAGGTATTGTACCTCATTTCATGGGAAGATGGGGTTGAAGGCCCAAAGGTTTTGTATATGGAAAGAGTTAAAAGACATAAATTATCATTCTATATGCTCTCCCTAATGTCCTAAGATAAATGAAACGCTTCTCTATAAAAAATGAAGGACTTTTTAAAAAAGAAAACAAATAATTAATAAATGTCCTGCTTGATGGGGGAATGCATTTGCAATGTCTTTTAATTTCCAGTTCATATGGCACTCAATTTATTCTAACTTCATTTGGAATTGTAGAGTTCCTTTTCTTTTCTTTAACATATCACTAAATGTTTGGAACATAATAAATGAATGGAAAACAAAGGGCTTGGAGGCTAGGGTTTGGTGGGCTTGATGGTTCCACAGGTGATGTGTTGTGGTTTGAAGGAAGGAGATGCATGGTATGACACTCCAACACATGATATACTGACACATGGCCTTTGGAGGCCCAAATATTTTAATTTTTAGGCTCAATCTCACTTTTAGGCCTCGTGTGACCCTTCTAGGGCATGATATCACCCTTTTAAGGGTTTTCTTTATGTAATTTTTATATTTACAAGTTGTAAGAGAAAATAAAGGTGGCGGGACCTCTTTTAATTTTTTGTTCAAAATTTTATGTGGAAAAATTGATTTAGATTGCCTCATATAAATAGACGACCATCTCTTTTCATTTTCATAACTCATCACTTGAGGGTTCTCTCTCTCTTGGACTGGAATTTTGTCTTCTTTGGGAAATTCACTATCTCTTGTTTTCTTGTCATTATGGATGCTACACTTGTCTATTGGTGGAATAAATGATAGTGACATCTCTTGGATGCTTCTTCTTGGAAAATTGTTGGAATTTCTTGATAAATTAATGGTTT
This sequence comes from Picea glauca, assembly GCA_000966675.3. Lineage (NCBI taxonomy): Eukaryota > Viridiplantae > Streptophyta > Pinopsida > Pinales > Pinaceae > Picea > Picea glauca. The sequence goes on along the minus strand of JZKD02S2069356.1, from coordinate 19,298 downwards.
TTCATGTTATCTCTTGGATTAGGTAATAAATTTATACAATTGTTTGTGTTTCTTCTTAATTTCTAGGTTATACTATCAAACCCTTGGAAGAGTATAAGGGCATACACCCTTCATAAAGTAATTTTCCTCTATTTTTATTGAAAAGTCTTGAGTATTACTACAAGGAGTAACAGGGTTTATACCCTTGTAGAAAAACCTTGCTAGCGTTTGGTTTCTCTAGGGAGTAAAAGGGTTTACACCCATAGAAGAGTAATAAACCCTAGCTTAACTTGGATTTCTAAGCTAGATGATTTGGAGATTTTGTGTTTTCTTGGGTATTACAAGGGTTTAATTATTGAGAAAACATTTGATTCTCCTTGTTGGATAGGTATTTGTTAAACCAAGAGACTCCATTACCCAATATATAAGGAACTAATTGCATTGGACATTGAATATTGTTCCATTGGTAAACGCGAAATTTAAGAGATTGAATTGTTCAAGGTTAGATTTATATTTTATATTATATTGGATATATTGTTCTCTATTGGGGTCTTGATTTGATAAGTGATTGAGTTTTTGTAAAAAAATTTAAGCTACAACTAATAGGGTTGTAGCAAACTCATTGTTTCATACTCTTTTCCAACTTTTCTACCACTGACATTTACTCGTAAGTTGTGATATTTGATCTATTGTTTAAGAGCTATTGTTTGGGTGGACTACTTGTTGATTTTAGTGGATAGAAACTATTGTTGTAGAAAACGTTTTCTATAGCCACAGGGTTGTTACAAAACTCTTCCGATAACACCCTTTAGCAACCCTCTTTTGTTATCAAAGTTTTGGTTTAAACATTGGATGATTATCTACTAATTGCAAGCATTATTATACAATAGTATATGTTGACTTTGATGATTTTATTTTTAGTTGTTATAACTTCTTCATTGTTGATATATATATTTCCATATTGTTGAAATTTTGTGACAACAAGGTTTTTATTGTATTCCCCACTTGTATTGAGTCTTATATCATCTCATTTGGTCTTGTTTTGGTTTTTCTAACACTTTTTTGGAGATACACAACCTTGGAAACCATTTACCAACTCCAAAGACTCTCTCCTCAAGCCTCAAGTTCATCTTTGACCCTGACCTATATGGTTTTTCTTCTAGCTCCTTTCTTATCCCTTTGCAATCCCCTAGTGTCACCCAGGAAGCATCCCTCGTGTTGAACTTTTCCTTCACTAAAATGAAGGGGATATTTATTAAGGTGACAATGATAGGAATCCTCAGTTGTGTCACACATTTTTTGTTTGGGTCGGGATTTTTCCTAACTACAAATCATGTGATAAAAGAGCACACCTTCTTCAACTATCTTAAGGTGATTATTGTAACATCCCCCAATCCAGCTAAGGAACATTATTTTTTTATTTTTTTGGGGGGAAATCGGCAAATTGTGGTTCTCATACTCAAATGACATGGGGTTGATACCTGGCGGCTACCACTATAACCCTAGGTGTATCCATGCATCTCGCATGAATTGCGCACAAGTTATTCAAGGTGAGAATCGAACTTGAGACCTCCTTTACAAATTTCATTCCATTTACACGGGACTTGCCAATCAGTCTACACCCCTGTGGGTAGCTGAGGAACATTATGATGTGGAATAACTCATAAATTAAAATTTTATAGCTAATTAATTAATTTCTTGTAGATTTCACTTACAAATTACAACCATATTCAACTATTAATCATTACCATTATTTACATGCACCTACATAATGTTAAAATAGACCTAAAATGTAGCTAATAAACTAAATTAGAACAAAATATAAAATCGGTCTCATACATAGAGTTCATGTACAATAATTTAACTCATAAAATAACATAGAAACAAGCTAAAACACTTATCTTTTAGAAATAGTTGTGAAAGTATTTGCTTGAGACAAATGTTCCACCCAACCATAAAATAACTATTCAAAATCTCAATAGAAATTCACCCCTGAGTTGGGTCTATTAATCCAAAAAATAGGGTGGTTTCTCACTATCCATTCACAACTCAAAAATCCCACAACCCACTGATATTCTCCTACAACTATCCTGATTTTCCACCAACTATCTTCCTCTCCACCTTCCCAACCAAAGGAATATACCCCTTTATTGATCTTATTACTAGGAGAGTTCCATTATTTTATCAGGGTCTCTCTAGCACAAGTAACTAGGAATCTCTCTATTGGGAACTCCAAGGAAATCGTTGCTAGGAAAAACTACCAGTAAAAATAGAAAACACTTGTTGTTACAGCGCAACTCACACATGAGTTCACTCTTCATGCCTAATAACATGTATCTTCAGTCTTCAACTACAAATATACTCTAGAATTTTCTCCACCATACTCCAAAAGCACTTTCCATGCTTTCTCCATCTCTGAGCTCTCTTCTTTCTCTCTACTTCTTGTTCATGCACAAAACTTGATTATTTGTCCTTGTTGTATATTCCCATATGAATTTCCTCTCCTTTGGCTTGCTTTCTTGACTCACAAACATCCCCAAGTTGATTTTACTCAACCCCCATCCAACCAATAAATATGGGATGTGACTTCTCACACCCACCCTCTTACATGAATTTAATGATTGGCTTTGGGGACACTAAATCAGGAAATATAGTTTATCACACAATGATAATTAAATTCAACAATGTCGATTGAATTAATAGACATGTGTATTTCACCCTCTAACCCCTCTTTTTCATTCTCTTAAACCCTCCCTTATTGTGTGGATTAATTCATCCCCCATATTTTTCCATTTCCCTTAGTAGTTGGCATCATATTTTATTGTTAAAATTTGGAAACACATTTTGCATATACATCGCTTTGGCCATAGCCACATATTATATCTACATAATCATTAATTAAATTCAGGATTATAGTGGGGATGTTACATTCCCCCTCCCCTACAATTGTGCATTTTCCTCAGTGTGCACTATGCCAATATACATATATGAAACTTTATGTTATGATACTTAGAAAAATAAAATTATGGAATTTCACAATTCCAACAGTAGTTCCAACCATAATCTCCTATTCCTCTCAACCCGTTGACCCAAGGAATGCACCATTCATTTATCAGGTCTAACCCAAGGAATCTACCATTCGTTTAACAAGGCTAACCCAAGGAATGTGTCATTCTTTTATCAGGGCCCCCAACGTAGTTGTCTAGGACTCTAAGATGTGGTTCTAGAACTCTAGCTTCTCAAAATGGAGTCCTGCATTATGTTTTCTTCAAAATTGTCAAAACATTGTGGGTATTCTTCCCCCATGTTTTGTTCATGCTCCCATGTGGTATCTACAGGACTGTAATAGGTCCATTGAATATTTACCAGCCCTATGGATTTGTTCCTCAACACTTTGAATTTCCATTCCAGGATGCACAATGGTTCCACCCGAAAATCCCCTTTGTGCTCCACTTGGATCACATTCCAATCAATTATGTTGTTATGGTCAAGCACACATTTCTTTAATAATGACACATGAAATACATTATGCACTCTCATGGATGCAGGAAATTCTATCATGTATACAATTGAACCTATCTTTTCTAATATTTCAAAAGGTCCACAATATCTTACTACCAACTTTGGGAAACTTTCTAATCTTGGCAATATTAACTTTGCTTACGCTTTCAAAAGCTCATCTTCTCCCACTTTTAAATATCTAAAAACTTTATTCTTGTATTCATAACTTTCCTTCCTATCCTGGGAAGCCTTTAAATTCTACTTGATCTTTCTCATCTTTGCTTCCATTTCCTTAAGCAAATATAGCCCAACAACTGCCCTATCATATGGATTATCCCATCTCCTTGGTGTGTTACACTTCTTGCCATACAATGCTTCAAACAGACTCATTTTTAATGAGGCCTGGTACCTATTATTGTATGAAAATTCCACTAAGTAGATATAATGCTCCTTCTTTGATGGCTGATCCATCATATACATTTTGAGCATGTCCTCAAATATTTTTTTAGTCCTCTCTATTTTCCCATCTGAATCTGGGTGGTATGTTGTACTAAGATTTAGATTTGTGCCAAAGCCTTTGAACAAACCCTTCCAAAAATTATAAGTAAACTTTGGATCTATGTCTGAAACTATTGCCTTAGGCACTCCATGTATCCTAGCAACTTTTTTCATATAAATTTCTGCAATATTTGTTTCCTTGTGTGTAGTATTCATTAGGATGAAATGTTCTTCCTTAGTTAACCTATCCACCACCACCATGATGGAATCATGTTGCTTCATTGTTCTGGGAATCTTAGTAATAAAATCAATTGTAACAACTTCCCACTTCCATTATGGAATGGGAAATGGTTGCAACAACCTAGGTAGATTTTTATGCTATGTTTTCACTTTTTGACATTCTAGACATTTGGTTATGTAATTAACTACTTCTTTCTTCATTCCTGGCCAAAAATATTGGTTTCTTATAACTGGAATTGTTTTATGATACCCTGGGTGCCCAACATATGGTTCATTATGCAGTTCCTTTAACAATGCATTTTTTTATCTCAATGGAACTCGACACATAAACTTTTCCTTTGCATATGATAATTCCATTTTCTTTCAGCTCATAAAAAATAAATTTCTACTGAAAATTACATGGTTGTAATGTTTCTTTTATTTTTAAATATTTTTTATCTGAATTTGTTGTTGCAATAATTTTATCTTTCAGATCAATCTTGTACATCTCAATGGATATTATATGCATTTCATGAGCTCTTTTATTGAGTGCATTATCCACTTGATTCACCTTTCCTTTTATATACTTGATCTCAAAGTCATACTCACTAAGAAATTCAATCCATCTAGTTTGTTTAACATTTAACATTGGTTGTCCAAACAAATGTTCTAGACCAAAGTGATCTGTATTTAGTTAAAATTTATTCCCCATGGGGCAGTGTCTCCACTTTTTTAATGCATGTACAATTGTTTCTAATTCCAAGTCGTGGGAAACATAGTTCCTCTCATGATCCTTTAATTTTCTGGACCCATAGCATACCACATTCTCCTTTTATGTAAGGACTCCAGTGAGCCCCTCCTTGCATGTATCAGTGCACACAAAAAATTCTTCATCTCGATCTACAATCTTCAATATTGGTGCACTTGTTAATAGTTCCTTTAATTATTCAAAGGATCCTTCACACTTGGAAGTCCATTAAAATTTCACTCCCTTCTTTTGCAAAGACGTGATTGGACTTGTACTCCTTGAAAATAATTTTATAAATCTTATCTAATAACTGGTAAGAACCAGGAATGATCTAACCTCTATAACAATTCTTCGTGTTGGCCATACTATAATATAATCTATCTTCTCAGGATCCATTGCTATCCCTTCAATTGAAATTATATTCCCCAAATAATGAATCTTCTTTTGATAAAATATGCACTTACTTATCTTAGCATATAATTTATTCTCTATTAAAACTTGCAATGCCATTCTTAAATTTTGCTTGTGTTCCTCTTTTGACTTAGAGTAGATGAGTATATAATCTAGAAACATAATCAAAAACTTGTCCAAGCATTCCCTGAACACTACATTCATCACACACATAAATATTGTTGGTGCATTTGATATTCCAAATGGCACTATCGTGAATTCATAATGCCAATATCTTTTCCAGAATGATTTATTGCTGACATATTCTTCCTTTATCCCCACTTGATGATCACCTGATATCAAGTCAATCTTGTAAAATATTCTTTCACCTTTTAGTTGGTCAAAAAAATCATCAATTCTTGGAAAGGGATATTTTTTCTTTATGGTGACCTTATTCATCTTCATGAAATCAATACACCATCTTAAGGTTTCATCTTTATTCTTTACAAAAAGAACCGATGCTTCCCAAGGTGACACACTTGGGTGTGTATACCCCTTCCTTCGTTGAAATTTGGTATGCTCATTTAACCATATACAATGTCACTTCATGCCACCCAACCATAGGAATTTTCATATACCACCCTCAAGCACACTAACACTAGAATAATTCCAACAAGAGTACTCTAGAACCAATAGATAAACCCTAACCATAAAAATCCTGCAACAACAACACAATAACCATACAAAGATAGTGTACCTTACACAAAAAGAAGCATACAAGATAAATACCAGAAAGAATGAGAATACACCACGACAGTTGCTGCACTACTCTCTCCATACTTGCACCTTCTTTTGTTGCAGTTGTAGCTCCTTAGATTTGTGCACTAGTTGTTATTGCAATTACTCCTTAGACTTTCTCCCTTATTAATGAGTGAGTGAGAGTGAAAATTATCTAAGGCTCCACCTTATTTATGCTTATGCTGCCAGTGAACTTTTCCCATGGGATCGATCTGTCTTTTCTAGAAAAATATAATTTACTTAGACTTTTCTGGTAGGGTCAACTTCTCTTTCTGGGTTTCTTATTTTTTAATTATTATTCTCCTTGGGATGACTTCTCTTCTAGGGTTTCCACACATCTATTTAGTGGTTCACTTTCTTCTAGAATATTCTTCGCATCTAATAAAGGTCATCTAGGAGGGAAATATCCTCTCGCAACTAACAAAACATCAACACTCTCTCTTAACTATGGAGGCATTTTTCACAATGTCTTCATCTAGTAGTCCACTAACTACTCTGCAATCAGCTTGTAGCACACAACTACCACAATTCCATCAGTAGCTCAAATCTTTTGTCACAGTCTCTGCAATCAATTAGCAGGCATCTACTTCCAATGTGAAATGGTAGTCTCCATGGAAATCAGTGAGTAGCACACAACTACTACAATGCCATCTAGTAGAACATGATTGTGTCAATCCATAGTAGTACATAACTACTATCCAGTGGTTCACAACCATTGCAAGTAGCACACAACTACTATCCAAAGACATAATGTATCTCTTCTGCAATCAAGCCACCATGCAATACAACAATCTCTATGATTATGTAACAATTAGATAGTGGCACAGAAACACTACAATATTCCCTCAATCATAATCATAGTCTACCACCTGCATGACTATGCAACAATAAACTAGCAACACACAACTACTACAATATGCCATCAGCCATAGTCAGGATCTTCCACCTCCATGACTATACAACAATCAGCTAGTAGAACACAATTAATACAATATTCCCTCATCCATATTCAAGATATGCCACCTCCATCACTATGCAACAATCAACTAGTAGCACACAATTACTACAATATGCCCTTGGCCATAGTCAGGATCTTCCACCTTCATGACTATGCAACAATTATATAGTATCACACCGCTACTACAATATGCTCTCATCCATAATCAGGATCTGTATGACTATGAAGCAATCAACTAGTAGAAAACAACTACTACAATATGCCATTAGTCATAATCATAGTCGATGTCTCTATAACAATGCAATGATCAGCTAGTAGCACACAACTACTACAATATGCCATCAACGATACTTATATTATTATCTAGTATCTTGAAGCTACTCCCATATTCCTCATGATTATGCATGTGATGTTTCTTCTTTCATCAGGTCTGATAGTGCACTACCCCCTCAGTTGCAAAACTAATCCACGGAACCCTTGGCCAGAGGGGTTCGTCAACATGAGAAGAAACAACACACCTCCCTCTCAGTGATATTTGACATTTTTCACCTCCATTCTTTCCACTCCTAGTCAAATCAACATGACTAATAGGAGAAAGAATACACCTGATCCATTCACCACTAGCCAAATTAGCATGGATAATCATGTGAGTGAATGTATCATTCTCCCTTGGTCAAATCAACATGACCAATCTGGGATAATGTCTTCTTGATGCTATTCATATGTATATGTGTACTAGAGCTTCACATCTCCCTTATGCATCATGTCTCGGCTAAAGTCTCACAAGAAACGTTCGAAGCCACACTGCTTCATGGCTTGCAATACCAGCTGATATATACTCTGCCTTTGTTTTACTGAGTGCCACGGATGTCTTCTCCCTGATCAACCATGATATCACATGGATTCCAAGTTGAATTAGCATCTAGATGTACTCTTCTAATCCATTGCACTCATTTCCCAATGAGATTCTATATAATCCTCCATCTTCACATCTCCATCCAAGATATGTAATCCATATCTGTTCATACAACGTAGGCATCTCAACAAATATTTTGTTGTCAATTGATGTACATGTCTCGAAATCAAGGTAAAAAGTTCCACATCCCAGTCCTTTTGACTGGCTTGCTTCACTCAAACAAGGGAATCCCCCTAGGAGGTCTCATATCTCCTCAAAGTCTTTGAATATTTTGATCTAGACTCATGTATGTTAGTCCTAGAGAACATCTCTCGCATCTGAATCTAAAGAGGAATACTTTCTGAATGAAAGTCTCTAAGTAACTGACTCTCTCTGATATTAGGCTCACTTTGAGTCTGCATGCTCCCTCTGAAGCTTTAAATCCCTCTAAATTTATATAGCCTTCAGAGTCATCTCCTCCCTCTGCATGTGTTGACCTCCTCTTATCCTTCATTACATGAATGTGCACAACTCTATGTTTGGATAGTATTATTCATGTTTCCTCCTGCAACCATCATCATATCTCCCTCTCGGAGCTATTACTGATAACCTGTTCGAAACAAGAAACAAGAAAAACAACATGTCCATGGTAGCCTCCATGGAATTTACAATATAACCTGCCTAGAATAAAGTTAACAACCAAGATCATCTCCTAAAGGAAATCAATTTATCTTGTAAACAAGTGCATTATTAATATGAGCGTTCACCTAATGGTAGTTGTCACAACAGTAATCAAGTGTTACTAAGCTAGCACTAACAATGGAAATCAAGATTGCTACTCTGGTTACAACACATACTTAAATTGCAACAATATAAGGAATATCAAAACTGATATTCAAACCTGGAGTGTGTTGTTCCTCTTGTTAACACATAGGATGTACAAGAGTCAAATTTTTCTCCCATCTTTTAAATTTTTTGTTAGTCTATTCTCATAAAGACTCTTTCGGTATTCGGAAGTCATGTCTTTTGTCCTTCTTATAAGACATTTTTTTAAACTTGTAGGCTTAAGTCATAGAGTCATGTTTCATGTCTATAAATCATGACTTTGATTTTCTCTTGGGTCTAGAAAACTAATTAGAGTACATTTACAAAAGTCTTTATGTCATGATGGTGGTTGTCGTCATTTGTAAAGAGGGAAGGTGTTGGTCATATCTACATAGTTTGAAGGTCACCATCAAGTGTTTTGTCCAAAACAGGTGTACAAAAGGTTTTAAATATCCACTTAACCATTTAAGTGTCATGTCACTTGTCAAATATCACTCACTGCAAAGTCTCCTAAAAGTCCACAACAATTCAAAAAACTCTTCATGCACTAAATCGTACATAATCATGATTTGGGAAACATGGAACTTGGTGGATTCTTGTTTTTAGTGCATTTTCATCATCAATCATTTCAAAAACAATGATTTCAAAAGGAAGGTTCAACCATTTTTATGTTTTTTTTCATTTGCAAAGGTAGCCGCTACAGACTTTCTATCGTTGTAGATTGTCTATCGTTGCAGAGTGCGTGTTGATGCAAACATTCCTATATTGATTGGTGGTGAGTTAAAATCTTAAAGGATTTATGGTTCAACTTTTTGTAGCAAGGTGTAACATAATATGCCAGGTAGCATTGCTTGATACTCAAATTCCATCATTTTGAAACCATTATAGTCATCAAGAAACCTATTTTCTACATAACTTTAGATGTTGCAAACTGATTTTTACAAGTTAGCGCTACAAATACCCTGTTTCAAAAATGATTTGAAACCTTATCATATATTTCCTTCAATTAGGTTTTAGGTACCACAATTCCACTTAAAAAGCCTCATCTCATACCTAATCTTTGAACTACAAATTCTTTTGATGAAAACCCTAGTCACAAAACCACCTGCTACAAACTCTTTGTTTTGCACAGTTGCTTTAAAATATTACTATTTAGTTTTCATTCATACTTAGGTTGTCATCATTGCATACAATATTCTAGATCCAGTTACATTTTAGTCTCTACAATATTTTTCTATTATAAATGTTATTTGCTACAAAACCCTAATTTCACTAGATTTCACCACACAGTCTCTTGGCAGTTGTTATCAGAGAGGTTTTTACTCATATTTGACTTACTTGCCATGGAGGCTCAAAAAATGAAGAAAGTACATAAAGGAGGCATTAGTATAGTTTCAAATCTTATTTTCATGTTTTTACATTAGTTGCAGTGAGAAAAAAGAAAAAATGTCACGTACAAGAAAGTTCACAGTGAATCCTACAGATGCATTGCAATCCTGTTGAAAGTGAAATTGTTTGCAACGAACTTCCTACGAACTCTAACATTCTGATAAATTCAAGTTATGGGAGGGTTTTCACCTGTCAAAGGAGGTTTGCAGAGTTTCCTAGGAAGAATTTAGACATCAAGGGACACTTGTACCTGATATCTAGCTCCACCAAATCTCCAAATATTAGTTGGTTGCAGTTGCATTTATCATCACCAAAAGTTTCCTCGAATCTAGTATTTAGTTAGTTTTTTGTCTATTTGTCTATTTCCACTCCTCTCCAAGGCACAAAATCCTATGCGTGGGTTATA
>JZKD02S2069345.1:28286-41711 GCA_000966675.3 Picea glauca | reverse complement strand
AGATCTTGCCCTTGCTTTTTGACTCCATAATACCCTAAGGCACTGGTCTTTCTCTCCAACGTTGAGCTTGTTATGCAAAAAACAATCTTTCAAAACTCTTTAATTTGAAACCCTAACTAACCCTAACGTCTACTAACCTGCAAATTAATGATGACGTCATGCCTTTTCTGAGCTTTTGATTGATAGAAAACACTGTGGCTAGGTCATCCCATGATAGACATTGATGTATTGATAATTTTCATTGGCTAAATAACAAAACGTTGACTTTTTTGTCTACCATACTAACCCTAGGAAAAGCTAACGTCATCTCTAGCATAGTGACGCAGCAATTCTGTTATATATGAGCATTTAATGATATTTAATGCATTGAGTTGATTTAAGGATTAATCGTTTTCATTAGATGCTATATCATTTTGGTATTTATTGAGAAGTAATATTATAAGCCATTATCATTATTGCAAACATTGACTTCGTCAATATTTACTGTTGTTTATGCTCATATACGTTGAATGAAGATAGTCCTTGATTAATGAAGTATTAACCACTACTGCATGTACTAGTGTTATTGTTGTCTTGTCTCACAAGCAAGTGCTTCTTCTGTGGTATTTCTTCATTTCACTATCTTCCTCGCGGTAATCTGTGAAGGGAAAACTAGCCTTAATCCTTTGAGCCTTTTCCTTTCAAAACCCCAGATTGTCAGGGACGTCTCCCTTGGGTTTAGCCACCCTAAATAGAAAGAACCCCCCATCGAGGTGACAGTGGGTGGGGAAGCTCATGTTACGCCAGTTTGACCATTACCCTTCAGCTACTTGACCTAAACTACAAACTGAGTGATAACAGTACCAATACCATAATTCATCTTGAGTTTGAAAGTACCCAACAATGGACATTTTAACATAGCTACAACCCCACATTTAGAACCCCTGTCTTGTGAGGCATCATCAAATAACTCCACTGCCAGATCCAATAAAGTATAGGAAGCCTATCAATCATACTAACCTTAGTAGAGTATGAAATTTTTGTTTCTCCCCAAAAACATTTCAACGATCGACAACAATCATCAAATCTGCCAACATCGATTAGAGCCTAAAGATAATATATTGAACAGTTTCACTGATAAATTCTAAAGACGTTTAAATTTATTGTCGATGGATTCAGCCTACCTAGACAACAATCCCAATCCCAGCCAGGGACCTTGTGGATTTAATGATTTGACAGCAAAACCAAAGGAGATTATTGATTTCATTATTTGGAACTAAGGAATTACTTCCAATCACTGAACATGGCAGAAATCAACTCAAATCCAGTTTAAAAATGAACTCTTCGGCTGGACCAAGTTATTCAGGAATTTTTAAACCTAATTCAATAAAACTTGATAAGTATTTATGAAATATGTTCAGGAAATACGGAATCTAGACATAGGAAACTTGGAACAATCATGATCACAAATTGCATTTTGCTTGCAAAACATTACCTTACTGCTTGAAGTTGGTGACAGAGGAATGTATACGTTTACTGTTCAACTGAATTTCACATCAGGGCTTGGTTCAAATGAATACATCCATGAGTTCCAAGCAAAATATACAGAAACTCTGCTCGGACAGCTCGAAAGCCAACTCCATGAGTTTTCAGTTAAACTGTAAACAACCATTTTCATACTTGTATGGCCTCTGAAACACACACAACCCCCTACACCTTCAAACATAAAAGACCGCTCTTGAGGCCAAATCCTCCATACATCCTCACGAATCAAAGTAGGCATCCTTGCAATTTCCAACCACGATACGCGAATCTGGGAGTCCACCTTCACCTTCAGAGGATCCCAGATATGTACCTCGTTTAAAATCTTCGTCTCGTCTTCCAATAACCACCCTACCAGTAAAATCCTAGATCCGCAGGAAACCAGCTGATCGAACATATTGCCATTAACCAAGTCTGGCAATGGAGTAAAGATGGAACCTTCATTTTGCAGGCTCAAACCAGCAATGTCGCTGCGTCCCGACAAGGTGGCCCTACAATACAAGTATCTATCACTGAAGGTGGCGGTGGTCCAAGATTCCTCAGACGAATCATAGATTTGAACACTTTGTATAATAGTGTCGCGCCGTTGAACCTGGCAAACTGCAACCACTTTGTAAGTCTATCGATTACCGTCACACTCCCCTGCCACTATGCCTTTCGCGAGCACGACCGCCATGGATGACGGTGCCCTGGATGACGCTACTGGAAGCATTACCGACCTTCCTGTATTAGGTCATTCCAAACCGATCGTTTCTGGCAGAACTTCATCTCGACAAACAACAGGCCTGCGATTGATCCTAATCCAAGGTAATAAGCATGAGAAAAGTTTTTTCCTAGAAAGCAAAGTGAAAAGTATGGCTTCCACGTCCTTGTGGAAAAGCAGTAGGCCCAACAATGCCTTCGATAGTCCCACTCGCACAGAACCAACCATGGCTTTTTATTTGAAGGGAAATCGGCCCATTCGGTAGTTATGAATCGGGTTGATGAAAAGAGACCATTCCATTCGTGGAAAACGGGGTGAGACCTAAACGGGGTGGGATGAAGTATAGCAATAGTTGGGCCAACCTTATTTATGGAAACGTCATGTTGTATATGAGTCTAAGCCTCACAATGTTATTATTACTTTGGACAAGAAATTATACGGGATATGCGAGGTAGTCCCACCTATTTCCATTTCCTTGATCTGTGCTAAGAAATGCAGGAAGGTCAACTCTCAGACCGGGAAGCTTGACTTCTTCATGATTTTCTCTCAAAATGAGTGGGAGGTCACAACCACATCCATGGCCTCCACGGTAGGTCCCTCCATGTAGTAGAAGCAAGTGGATAAGGTCATGGAAGAATACAAATACATCTTCTCCTCACCCACGAGTGTACCTATGCACTGTGAGGTCAAACATTCAATCAATCTGACCCCCAACACACTGCTACCCAATGGGTCAGTCTATCACCGCTCTCTATTATAAAATGAGGAAATCAAGCACCAGATCTAAGAGATGCTAAAAATGGGGCATGTTGGCCCTTGATGAAGTTTTGAGAGATCCTTGGTCAAGTTTGACCTATTTTGGGACTTCGATAGCCTGTTAAAGGAGGAGCGCAAGACAAAGCAGAGATCGCAGGATCTTGGCCCCTTTTTGGGTCCTTTTTGGGATTTGGGATGATGTAAACGGTATGGGATGTCGACCCATCAGTTTACCCATGTTTAGGCCTAATTTGTATGTATAAAGAGATGTTAAATCAATGTAGTGGGAACGAATGGCTAAGTGCTAGATCTATGTGATTGAAGGATTGTAAGTTCTTTGTGCATACTGTGTGAGACTTCCAGAGCTATGTGCAAGGAATTGTAAGAAGGCTTGGTGTTGTACCTTAGTTCAAAGAAGGAGGATCTGGCGGAGTACCCGCATATCTCTTGTCTTCTGCAGAGTAGGATTTTGATGCTATGTGCATGTAAGAAGCTTGACAAAGATAATAAAGAAGAAGAATTGGTGGACATAGCCCCAGGGTGGGGGTGAACCACATAAATGTTGTGTTGTTATGATTTGTACGAAGTCTTGATGTGTTTCTGTCTTTACCTGCTAAGTGTTTTGATATAGATAGATAGATATGTTTATGCTTTGTGCTAATGATGTATATGGATGGTAGATCTGACCTATGTGAATGTGCTTAGTGCTCTAATCTACTAGATCTAATCTACCTCTCTATTGTAAGTTCTTAGATACATCAGATCTGAGTTAATGATGCAATTCTATGTTTTATCTATGCAGTAGATAGTGGTTAAATATTGATGAACTATCGGTGCTAAGTGCTCTATTAAGTATTACAATCGCAAAACTGTGTCCTAGGTAAGGTTGCACACACCTGAGTCCTACAACCACCCATGCCTCTACCTTGGGTGAGACTTCATCTACTTCACAGATGTTGCTGAAAGGGCCAGTAGTTAGGGTTTTGTTGGTGCACTATTGTAGCATTGAAACCTAGGTCTGCCCCTGTGTCAATAGGGAACATCTGACCAAGCTCATCACCTTGTGGAATCCCAATCATGCTTCTATAGAAGAAATATAGGACTTGGTGACTCTACATCAATTACTAGGCCCTAAATAAAATCTCAGTCACGAACCAGTACCCAACTCCCCGAATCGATGATCTCCTTGACCAACTCAAGGGGGCCAAATACTTCAGTAAGATTGATCTTAATTTCATCTACCACCAGGTCCCAATAGAGAAGACCGATGGATGGAAGATTGCCTTCAAGTCCAAATAAGGTCTTTTTGAATGGCTGGTGATGCCCTTTGGCTTGAAGAATGCCCCAACAAATTTCATGACGATGATGGAAGATATATTGTGCCCTTTCACCAATTATTTTGTGGAGGTGTATTTGGATGACATCCTCATATTCAATAAGAGTTGGCTAGAACACTTGCAACATATTCAATAGGTTCCTCACACTTTGCAGCAGCACAAGCTATATGCAAATTTGGAAAAATACCCATTGAACATGAACAAGGTCCAATACCTAGGCTACATTGTTGATGAGCATGGGGTGCACGTCATTCATGACTGACCAGCGCCAACCACACTCACTCACCTCTGAAGTTTCTTAGGCCTTTCTAGTTTCTATCGTAGGTTTGTTTTGGGATTCTCCCATATTTCATGGGCCCTTAGCCAAGTGACTAGAGGTGGTGGTAAGAAAACGTTTGTGTGGGGCCTATAAAAAAAATGTTTGATGATTTGAACCAGTTCTTGTGCTCACTCCTGGTGCTCTCATTACTTAACCTCCAAAAACCTTTTGAGATCAAGATAGATTCTTGAGACTATGTTGTGGGCATAGTTCTCAATCATCATGGACATATTGTGGCCTATCATAGTAATACAACATTAGATTCCATCCATAAGTAACCTAATTACGACAAAGAAATGTACTCAATTGTGAAAGCTTACCTCTAGTGGAAGCATTACATTCTCGGGAAAGAGACAATTATCCACATTGATCATAAGCCTCTACAGTTCATGTGAACACAAAGAAAATTGCATAATGACCACCATCATAATTGGTCCACATACTTGCAACAATTTAATCTTAACATACATTATAAGACAGGAATCACCAACTGTGATGTTTCTTTCCTCAGTCAACCTCCAGTTGCAATGCTCACCGCGATGTTCAACTCATGCAACCATGAGACCTCTCGATGGCCCCAACTCTATGAGAGTGATCCTGACTTTTCCACTACCTAGCATATGTTGGGCGCAAACACAATTGTCTCTGATTTTCATCTATAGGATGGGTTGTTGTGCCATCTTTTCCATCTCTACGTCCCTTCAAGCGAGTGAGAGAAGCATATTTTGGAAGCTCACTATAGTCGGGTGGCAGGAAAATTCGACGTAGAAACGATAGCGGAAGTGTTGCAACAAAGGGCTTGGAAATGGATGTCTAGGGTTGATCATTTTGGAAAAGTGATCAACCACCATAAAATCATAGTCGTTTCCCCATTGGGTTGATGGAAGGCCTAACATGTAGTTGATCGAGACGAATTTCCATGGATTTTCAAGAGTAGGTAGAGGGGTGTACATGCCTTGTTTCTTAATGGTTAGTTTGGAAATAGCTCAGGTAGTGAAGGACCTAATATACTTGCTGACATCTTGTCGAAGTTTCAACCAATAGAAATGTTGTTGCAACACTTTCGCTATCATTTCTACATCTAATTTTCCTGCCACCCAACTATAGTGAACTTCCAAAATATGCTTCTATCACTCGCTTGATGGGACGTAGAGATGGAAAAGATGGCACAACAACCCATCCTAAAGAAGAAAATTGGTGACAGTTGTGTTTGCGCCCAACATATGCTAGGTAGTGGAAAAGTCAGGATCTCTCTTGTAGAGTTGCGGCCATCGATAGGTCTCATGGTTGTATGAGTTGAACATCAGGGTGACCATTGCAACTGGAGGTCGACTGAGGAAAGAAACATCGCGGTTGGTGATTCTTGTCTTATACTGGATGTTGAGATTAAATTGTTGCAAGTATGTGGACCAATTATGATGGTGGTCATTATGCAATTTTCCTTGTGTTCACATGAACTGCAGAGGCTTATGATCAATGTGGATAATTGTTTCTTTCCCGAGAATGTAATGCCTCCACTGGAGGTAAGCTTTCACAATGGAGTACATTTCTTTGTCGTAACTAGGTTACTTATGGATGGAATTTGATGTTGTATTACTATGATAGGCCACAATATGTCCATGATGATTGAGAACTATGCCCACAACATAGTATCAAGAATCTATCTTGATCTCAAAAGGTTTTTGGAGGTTGAGTAATGAGAGCACCAAGAGTGAGCACAAGCACTGCTTCAAATCATTGAACATTTTTTTTTTATAGGCCCCACACAAACATTTCCTTACCACCACCTCTAGTCACTTGGCTAAGGGCCCATGCAATATGGGAGAATCCCAACACAAACCTGTGATAAAAATTAGAAAGGCCTAAGAAACTTCAAAGGTTGGTGAGTGTGGTCGGTGCTGGTTAGTCATGATTGATGTGCACCCCATGCTCATCAACACTGTAGCCTAGGTATTGGACCTTGTTCATGTTCAATGAGCATTTTTCCAAATTTTCATATAGCTTGTGCTGCTGCCAAAGTGTGGGGAACCTATTGAATATGTTGCAAGTGTTCTACCCAACTCTTGTTGAATATGAGGATGTCATCCAAATACACCTCCACAAAATAATTGGTGAAAGGGCACAATATCTCATCCATCATCATCATGAAATTTGTTGGGGCATTCATCAAGCCAAAGGGCATCACCAATGATTCAAAAAGACCTTATTTGGACTTGAAGGTAGTCTTCCATCCATCGGTCTTCTCTATTGGGACCTGGTGGTGGATGAAATTAAGATCAATCTTACTGAAGTATTTGGCCCCCTTGAGTTGGTCAAGGAGATCATCGATTCAGGGAATTGGGTACTGGTTCCTGACTGTGATCTTACTTAGGGCCCAATAATTGATGTAGAGTCACCAAGTCCTATATTTCTTCTACAGAAGCATGATTGGGATTCAACAAGGTGATGAGCTTGGTCAGATGTTCCCTGTTGGCATAGGGGCAGACCTAGGTTTCAACGCTAGAATAGTGCACCAACAAAACCCTAACTGCTAGCCCTTTCGACAACACCTGCGAAGAAGATGAAGTCTCACCCAAGGTAGAGGCATGGGTGGTTGTAGGAATCAGGTGTTTGCAACCTTACCTAGGACACAGTTCTCTGATTGTAATAGAACACTTAGCACCAACAGTTCATCAATATTTAACCACTATTTACTATGCAGATAAAACATAGAATTGCATCATTCACTCAGATCTGATGTATCTAAGAACTTACCATAGAGAGCTAGATTAGATCTAGCAGATTCAAGCACTAAGCACATTCACATAGGTCAGATCTAACATCCATATACATCATTAGCACAAAGCATAAACAAATCTATCTATCTATATCAAAACACTTAGCAGGTAAAAATAGAAACACATCAAGACTTCGTACAAAGTAGAACAACACGGTATTTACGTGGTTCACCCCCACCCTAGGGCTATGTCCACCAATTCTTCTTGTTTATTATCTTTGTCAAGCTTCTTACAGGCACATAGCATCAAAATCCTACTCCGCANTCTAATTTTCCTGCCACCCAACTATAGTGAACTTCCAAAATATGCTTCTATCACTCGCTTGATGGGACGTAGAGATGGAAAAGATGGCACAACAACCCA
Organism: Picea glauca; assembly: GCA_000966675.3. Classification (NCBI taxonomy): domain Eukaryota; kingdom Viridiplantae; phylum Streptophyta; class Pinopsida; order Pinales; family Pinaceae; genus Picea; species Picea glauca. The sequence goes on along the minus strand of JZKD02S2069345.1, from coordinate 33,935 downwards.
TCCTAAAGAAGAAAATCGGTGACAGTTGTGTTTGCGCCCAACATATGCTAGGTAGTGGAAAAGTCAGGATCTCTCTTGTAGAGTTGCGGCCATCGAGAGGTCTCATGGTTGTATGAGTTGAACATCAGGGTGACCATTGCAACTGGAGGTCAATTGAGGAAAGAAACATCGCGGTTGGTGATTCTTGTCTTATACTGGATGTTGAGATTAAATTGTTGCAAGTATGTGGACCAATTCTGATGGTGGTCATTATGCAATTTTCCTTGTGTTCACATGAACTGCAGAGGCTTATGATCAATGTGGATAATTGTTTCTTTCCCAAGAATGTAATGCCTCCACTGGAGGTAAGCTTTCACAATGGAGTACATTTCTTTGTCGTAACTAGGTTACTTATGGATGGAATTTGATGTTGTATTACTATGATAGGCCATAATATGTCCATGATGATTGAGAACTATGCCCACAACATAGTCTCAAGAATCTATCTTGATCTCAAAAGGTTTTTGTAGGTTGAGTAATGAGAGCACCAAGAGTGAGCACAAGCACTGCTTCAAATCATCGAACATTTTTTTTTATAGGCCCCACACAAACGTTTCCTTACCACCACCTCTAGTCACTTGGCTAAGGGCCCATGCAATATGGGAAAATCCCAACACAAACCTGTGATAAAAATTAGAAAGGCCTAAGAAACTTCAAAGGTTGGTGAGTGTGGTCGGTGCTGGTTAGTCATGATTGATGTGCACCCCATGCTCATCAACAATGTAGCCTAGGTATTGGACCTTGTTCATGTTCAATGAGTATTTTTCCAAATTTTCATATAGCTTGTGTTGTTGCAAAGTGTGGGGAACCTATTGAATATGTTGCAAGTGTTCTACCCAACTCTTGTTGAATATGAGGATGTCATCCAAATACACCTCCAGAAAATAATTGGTGAAAGGGCACAATATCTCATCCATCATCATCATGAAATTTGTTGGGGCATTCATCAAGCCAAAGGGCATCACCAACGATTCAAAAAGACCTTATTTGGACTTGAAGGCAGTCTTCCATCCATCGATCTTCTCTATTGGGACCTGGTGGTGGATGAAATTAAGATCAATCTTACTGAAGTATTTGGCCCCCTTGAGTTGGTCAAGGAGATCATCGATTCGGGTAATTGGGTACTGGTTCCTGACTGTGATCTTACTTAGGGCCCAATAATTGATGTAGAGTCACCAAGTCCTTTATTTCTTCTACAGAAGCATGATTGGGATTCAACAAGGTGATGAGCTTGGTCAGATGTTCCATGTTGGCATAGGGGCAAACCTAGGTTTCAACGCTAGAATAGTGCACCAACAAAACCCTAACTGCTAGCCCTTTCGACAACACCTGCGAAGAAGATGAAGTCTCATCCAAGGTAGAGGCATGGGTGGTTGTAGGAATCAGGTGTTTACAACCTTGCCTAGGACACAGTTCTCTGATTGTAATAGAGCACTTAGCACCAACAGTTCATCAATATTTAACCACTATTTACTATGCAGATAAAACATAGAATTGCATCATTCACTCAGATCTGATGTATCTAAGAACTTACCATAGAGAGCTAGATTAGATCTAGCAGATTCAAGCACTAAGCACATTCACATAGGTCAGATCTAACATCCATATACATCATTAGCACAAAGCATAAACAAATCTATCTATCTATATCAAAACACTTAGCAGGTAAAAATAGAAACACATCAAGACTTCGTACAAAGTAGAACAACACGGTATTTACGTGGTTCACCCCCACCCTAGGGCTATGTCCACCAATTCTTCTTGTTTATTATCTTTGTCAAGCTTCTTACAGGCACATAGCATCAAAATCCTACTCCGCANCCCGATTTCACAACACAAATCGATCAAAATGCAACAAAACCATATTTAAAATCCCATGACCCTCTTTGATGGCGCAATCAAATAATCATAACATATATAGTGTGTTGGCCCTTGACCAGGTTTTGTTGATATCTGGTCAAGTTTGACCTATTTTTGGACTTCAACAGCCTGTCGAAGAAGGAGCACAAGATGAAGCAGAGATCGCGGGATCTCGGCCCCTTTTTGCATCATTTTTGGGATGTGGGAATATGTAACGGGAATGGGATGTCGGCCCATGGGTTTACCCATGTTTAGGCTTATTTTGTAATATATAAATAAATGCCTAGGCTAGATAGAAGGGGGTGCATCTATGTGATGTGAATATATGCTAAGTGCAAGTAGAGTCGGTAAGTGTTTTGTGCATGGCTGTAAGAGACTTGTAGAGCTAAGTGCAAGTCCTTGTAGCATATTGTGGAAGGCTTAGTGTTGTAACGCAAGGAAGAAGGATCTAGCGAGCTGCGCAGATCTTATGTCCTGTGCAAAGTAAGGTTTTTGAGGCTCTGTGCTTGTAATCGATTGACTAAAGACAATAAAGAAGAAGAGTTGGTGGACGTAGCCCCAGGGTGGGGGTGAACCACGTAAATATTGTGTTGTTATGTTATGTGCTTGTCTTAATGTGTTTATGACTCTCTTGCTAAGTGCTTTCATAGATATAGATAAATTTGTTCATGTTTTATGCTAATGATGTGTAAGAATATTAGATCTGGCTTCTATGAATGTGCTTACTGCTTGCTTCTGCTAGATCTGATCCATTTGTTTGTGCTAAGTACTTAACTACATTAGATCAATGTGAATGTTGCAAAGCTCTGTTTTATCAACAAAGTATGTATTGATTGCATATTGAGGATCTAATGTTCCTAAGTGCTCTATTAAGTATCATAATCACATATATGTGTCCCAGCTAAGGTTGCAGACACCTGAGTCTCGAAACCACCCCTGCCTCTACTTTGGGTCAGACTTCATCTGCTTCGCAAGTGTTGCCGAAAGGGTCGGTAGTTAGGGTTTTGTTGGTGCGATGTTGTAGCATTGAACCCTATGTCTGCCCCTATGTCAACAAATGGTTCCATTGCTGGGACCTGAAACTGTGATCGCTGGGAACTGAGAATGAAGGATATTTGTGCAAAGATTCTTCCTGAAGTTGTGAAAGCTCTGTGCATAGATCTGTAGCTCTAGTGTGCAGTATTCTACTTGATTTATAAAGCTCTGTGCTAAAAGAAAGAAGCTCGACCTGAAGAAAAGAAGTTGGATCTGAAGGAGAGAAGCAATATCTGAAACCTTTATGCTCTAAGAAAGGTAAAAGTGAGAATTTCTTATGAAAAGAGGTAAGATATGCAAGCTCTGTGCTCTGATAAAGGTAAGAATAGTGAAAAGTTTTAGATCTGGAAGCTTTGTGCTCTGTAGAAGTAAGATAAGTGGAAATTTTTGTTTCTAGAGTATGGATATAGGTATGTTTAATAGAGTTTATCCTAGTTCAAAAACTAGGGTATTGATAGATGAAGAAATATTTGATATTAATAGATCTGACAAGAATAGTGAAAGATATGTTATACCTATGCATAGAAAGAATATTTAGACTAACAAATGGGTGCAGGATCCTAGAGAGAATTTGTTGCAGGTTAGCTCCTATGCTCCTAGCGCGCAGTACAAGAGAAGTTGGGGATCATTTAAAAGAAAGAGAGGATTAACCCTCTATTACAGCTGCAGAAGACCATGACATCTTGCTAAGGAATGCCCTGGAAGAAGACCTAGTTGTCTTTGTTGCAAAGCTATGGACCATGAAGTGTTGGATTGCCCTAGAATGATTGCTAAAGTTGAAAGAATGAATCTGAACCAGGAAAACCCTAAGGCAGATCCAAAAATGGCAAAATCCCAGAAAGAATCAGAGAAAGTATTGTTACAAATGAAAGAAACCCCGAATGACCACCGACATATCAACTTATCAGGGATATTCAAAGAAAAAGAATGCATCGAAGCAATAATAGAAGACTTCAACATTGACTGTGTTCTGGATGAGGAAACACGGGTGAATATCGTGACAGAAAGAACTTGGGAAGCTATAGGGAAGCCTGCTATGATTCCTTCATTAGGAGGAATAGGATTATTCAGAGGAAAACTAGTAAACCTATGTGGAAATCTCACTCAGATACCTATGAATGCCATTGGAACTTCGATGGAAGAAGATTTTGAGATTATTAAATTTATTGAAGACAACGCCACGTTTACCATGTTACTAGCCAGCCCCTAGATTGAAAGATACCAAGCCAGAAGGAAAGAAGAAGAAGCAGTGTTAGAACAAAAGAAGCAGGAGTTTAAAAAATTCATGACTAAAAGGATCGCACACTTGATTGCAGAACAGGAGAATAGATCGAAGCTATTTAACACTAGAGACCCAGATGTCGAAGCTACAAGAACATTAGAAGATCAACAGAAGACTGAAGTACTTATCCCAGACAAAGAAGAGGTACTAACCTTGAATCCTAGGAAAGAATTTCAACAGCGCGAAGTAACTATGTTATGAGAAGATAAGAATCAGAATGGAAAAAGGCATAATGAGATGAAGCTCACTGAAAAGAAGGCTAGAAAGCTAAGTAACAAGAGGGATAAGATTGAAAATTTATGGAAATTCCCAGAGGGAACCTCACAGAAGGAAAAATTGCAAAATTGGAGCTTCGTCGGGATATCAAAACAACGACGTATGGCACTTCACCATGGAAAAGCAATATAGTCTTTGGGGAACGTTATAACCATTAGATCAATGCTCTGAATGGATAGAAAACCATTTATGGCTAGCCATCTTGCCGTCCGACCATTGAGACCGCACCATAATGGACATAACCGAGTTAATGAAGACCTCATACCCATTGCAAGCGACCCATTGTCAAGTTACCTATTTATCCCACTGCGCCATGCACCGAGAACACTTTTTCCAATTGAGAATTTGAGCCCACAGACTAAGTTGAGTTTATATCGTGATCATCATGCTTCTGCTCTCTCTCTCATTACTGTGTCTAAGCTACCCCCCCCCCAAACCTGAGATTGTTAACCCCGAGCATGTATGTCGGACGAGTTGAGCACTGCAGAAAGAGTTGTTGAGGAAGTTTTGATCGACCTGATGACTGAAAGAGTCATGTCAGAGAGAGGATTATCCATAGGTGTACAAGCATCATCCACGAGAGGACTGCCAACCTCTTCGTCAACCACTCAAGCTAGACCATCCCGGTCATCATATGAGAAGCAAACTAAGCACATGGATGATCTCACGAATGATAAGTTGATTCTGAGAATATTACCTACTTATATACCACCTTTGAGTGGTGTTGTAAACCGCTACAGAGTACCTAGAGATTTTGAGTACACCTTGGTCACTGCATACCTCCCGAAGGGGATACGTGCAGTTCATGCAGACCAAGAGAAGATTGCAGTGTTGAAGTTTAGTGACTTCAACCTCGATGACCGAAAATTTTACAACATGCTCGCCCCGCATAAGTACCTAACTAGAACAAAGGGAAAGAATTCGAAGATCATCAATCAGTCATGGACCTATAACTTTGCACAATCCACCATGTTGAACGTTATAAAGATTCCACACTTCGGATGACACCAGGAGGTGAATGCATGTGTCAAATTTTTGTTGTCTTGTTACCATGTAGGTTATCTATGGTTAAACCGTCGCATAACAGTGGATCTGGCATTGATAAATCGGATCACAGGGCTAAGTATGCAAGGCCCTGACCCACAAGATTTCTATCC
>JZKD02S2069344.1:482263-496345 GCA_000966675.3 Picea glauca | reverse complement strand
TCATCATGACCAAGGAAATGAGGATCTCATGGAAGAAGATGATGGGACAAATCAAGTTAATGATCCCATGGAAGAAGATGATGGGACAAATCAAATGATCCAAGATTTGTTTTCGCTGCCAGATGAAGATGGGGAAAATGATGGTATTTATGATGAACCTTTATTAGAAAAGGAAAATAAACAACTTTATGAAGGATCAAGAGAAAATCTTCTCTCAGCTACATCGTTGCTAGTGAACTTAAAGGTTATGAATAATTTGTTAATCAATTGTATTACACAGATACTAAGGTATGTAATATGTTTCATCTCATATTATACATAAATGTTGATTTTTTTATATTTGTTTTTAGTGTTAAATAATGTGTAAAATAAGAATGCAATTTTTACAATTAATATTCTTATATTTACTAGTTGCTTGTTATGTTGTAGATTGTTAGGTGATTTTTTTTTACCATCATCAAATATTTTACCTCGCACATATCGAGGTTTGTGTTGGAGCCACCTTTCTCTAAATAGGTGAAATGTTATACTTAAGCCCAAAAGTTGGATTTCAGGACTTCATTTATTTCATGATTCTACCCACTAAAGTAGGGGTTATCACCTTTTATTACCTCGTACTCTTGCTCTTGGGAGTTACACATTGAATGTTTTTCAAACCTCCGACATGCGAAGTCGCGAAGTTGTTTTCAAGTTACTCAGGTTAATATCAAGAATAAATCACTTTAAACCATAGTTAGTCTTTATCATTATTTCGTGAATCAATGATTACTTCCCAAAAAATAAGCACCTTTGTAACTCTGATCCACGAAGTCGTGATATTCTTTGATTAAGCATGGATTAATTAAAGGCTTAAGTCAAATCACAGACAATCAACTAAATCGCACCATCGCAATTTTGGGTTTTAGGGTTCAAAGGCTAGGAGAGAAATCATCTGATACGATGAATGCCAAAAAGGGGATTAGCGACTAAAGCACACTTAATTAAAAGAACTAAAATAGATTAATTAATGCCTTAAAAACCCTTTAACACACACATTTTACGAATGAAGTTTGAATTTTTCTGCATTTTTCCAGGTCACGAATCAACAAGCATTTATGGCATTTATTTGGTTTCCAGTGAGGTGATGGATAGTAAGATCTCATTTTACTTCTAAATATTTCTATTAAACACTTTGACCATTCTGTCAGCAAGGAATCGCACGGTCTTAAATGATCAAGACAAAGGGGTTTCTTTCATTATTTCAGTTTTCATCTCTATTGTGCGTAGAGCCACTTCACCAGAATAACTTATGTCTGTGTTTTCAATCTTTCCAACAGGGATCTAGTTGCAAGGTTATCTATAATGGCTCCACGAAAAGTGCTCAAGGCAGCTGCTGAGAGTTCAAGTCAAGGTTCAGATGTTGTTTCTGATACCTTGCCCTGAAGTTTTAATTATGTCAAAACATGGACGTATGTTTCCAACGTTCTGCAATACGAGTCGATAAACTGTTCGGATGATTCGAGCGGTAACGAGAAGGATGACTTGTCCACCAAATACAAAATCGTTGCTCAAGCAGAGATGCACAAAATAGTGGCAAGGCCACGGCTTCTTCCCTATTATGATATGATCAGATGGGCATTGGACCATGTGGACATCCTGACTAGGACGATTATCAGCGAACAGAGGGTGACAATTGGAACTTTCAGACCGGAGCATTTACAGGAAATGTATAAATTGTCATCCACACTGAACCTTACTCACAATACCAAATTCCTAGAGGGTTTCAAGAAGAAGGAATGTGAGTAGTATGGAAAAAATTTATCCGATCTGATCAAATATTGGGTTTCGCACCCCACAAAATTCAGGGCTGACACTAATGGGATTTATTCAATCTCCTCCTTAGAGCCGCAATTCAATTATATAGCGATGATGACTTGTAGGATGTACGAGAAGGAGGACACTACTCACTTTTTCCTCCCATGGGTACCTCTTATTCATGCAGTTGTTGAGGTTTCTCTTTCAACTCGGCCAAGTTGTTGTCTGACAATCTGACCATTCAAATTACCGAATACTGAGCGCAGAAGGCAATTAGGAAAGCGGCTTCATTCTTTATGTCTGCTTACATCATGGAAGTTATTTGATTCATGGCACCTTTCCCACTAATGAGATGGAGCTGGGATCCATTTAATACAAAGCCTATTCATGTCTACCACTCAAAACTTTTGGAGGATAAATCCAAAGAATTCATCTACGAGATCTTCAATTGGGTAATGGTACCAGTGCATGTCTCCATCTTCGACCATCTACCTCCCAAGATTTCGGATAACATCGTGGCCAACCTGAGTAGCATGTAATATTGGCATATAGAAGTGGAATTTTCATACATAAGGGTCTTTGGCACCTCTGTTTCCCTATATGATCTGATGCTATTCTTTCCAGACAAGCTAGTGTGTCGTGAGATTGCCAGACAAAATGTGCTCGGCGGGATAAGAAAAGAGATCAAAGGAGTATCAAAAAAGGTATGGATTCCTTTTCCCATTCACATTGGTGCATATTCTTTGTTAGATTTTGGCCATGCCAGAGCTGAGGTCCTTGATAAATAAAACTTTATTAGACCTTGATAAGGAAGGCAGTGCTAGGACGTTGGGAAAAAAAAATATAGCTAAACACCTGCTAGATATCAAGGAAAATGTGGAAAAGGAGCAAGATGAAATATCCCATATAAGTCAAGTTGATATGGTCCAAGTGGACAAATGGCTAGTAAAGCCAAGTTTACAATTATGGTCTATCATCACAGAAGACCGACAAGTGGAAAAAAGATTTCCACAGTTGGAAAAGAATTGTTAGACCTTTGAGGCAAACAACCAAGCAGAGCCTTCCAGATTGATAGCCCAGTTGATTGAAAAGTGTGTCAATTGCATTGAGTAGGTGAAAGGGAAGGCTTCTGGTGTTAAATGATGACAGATGTCACTTCGTTCTATTTCTGGAGCCAAAGGAGTAGAGAAAGGAAGCCATTTTGTTCTTATGAAGGAAGACAAAAGACGAGGAAATGAAACACTCCAATTTTCCATTTGTAACTGACAAGTTTCTAGAGCGATTAGAATTTGAAATGTTTAGAAGTTTTGTTTAAATATACATTTTGAGAATCGCCACCATGGGGGCTTTTTCTTTTTGGGGCCAACTGTAATAGATGATTTCCTGTGCCAAACTTAATAACAATCAATTCAAAGACTCTGAATTCCATGAAGACTGAGTTATGTGTTATTCTTTGTTATCTCATGTCCATTTTAATTTCTCATATATACCTTTGATGAATGCTTAGTTGCAATTTAGTGCAACTTTTACTGTGGTGATCAACTATCTAGTCTTCTAAACATTTGCATTTTTTCCTCTGTATCGGCTATCAGCGGGTACAAGACCTGTGAATTACTTAAATCTCTATATTTTATGCTTCGTCAAAGTGTTTTCTTGTCTATTTTCTTCTTCTGTTACAGGGTGAGATTCTCCCTCAGTTGGAGCCTTGCGTTGTTGAAAGCTTAATGTTTTCTTACGTTTTCATGCATGATTTTTCAAATTTAGCCCAGTTATGGGAAAAGGCCTTTGTTTTTGTTATACTGTTAATTCAGATCTGAGAAATATTTCTTATATAGTCTAAAATAAAAATAGCATTTTAAAACATCAACCCCCTTTAAATCTTTGTTTCCCCATGACTGTACCCATTGTAACACAACCCAACATTGAACCCGGCCTATCGGATCAAACCAGCATCGCTTTGAATCTTTTCAATACTACACTTAAGAATGCCATCAGTCGGATAGAGCTCAAATGTTCATGGGCAGCCATTGAACGGGATATCAACATCCAAGAACATTTGGAGGCTAGACAAAGACCTCAGAAATCAGCCATAGCTTCCTTCCCTGAAGTTTGTTCTTTCCCTTTTAATCACTCACTCACTTTGGGATGCCTAGACTCTATACTTTATAGCCTTAAGTACTGACTCTGGAACAACATCTTTCTGGTGTCATTGCCGGGGATAGAGAATCGTAGTCACTTTCCCCTAAGAGAATGACATTTCCAAGTTTCATTTTTTGATAGTGAACAAAGAGTGAACAACTTGTTAAGGCTAAACCTTTATCAAATCAGCCATAGCTTCCTTCCCTGAAGTTTGTTCTTTCCCTTTTAATCACTCACTCACTTTGGGATGCCTAGACTCTATACTTTATAGCCTTAAGTACTGACTCTGGAACAACATCTTTCTGGTGTCGTTGCCGGGGATAGAGAATCGTAATCACTTTCCCCTAAGAGAATGACATTTCCAAGTTTCATTTTTTGATAGTGAACAAAGAGTGAACAACTTGTTAAGGCTAAACCTTTATCATTCACTTGGCAACTCCACTTTTAAGAAAGATAACATCCATTCGAAGGAACACCAGACAAAACCCAGATGCTAAATATACTGTGTTAGTTTCAGACCCTGAAAAAATACTAAAACCAAGGGGGATCTTCAAACAAAACATTGTTGTTTACCAACCCAAGTCTACTCAGTCCAAAGTTAAGATCCCTCTTGAACTTTCATCCTCGTGAGAAATTTCTCTCGGAAAAACTTTGGACAGTACTGTCGAAGCCGAGACCCTAAACCCTGAGCTGATCCTACCTGAGATCAAGGCCAAAACCTCTTTGACTACTTCTTACATTAGTAGGGGTGAGACATCTGCTGTAAATATCATCCCTATTAATATCCCATCGACTCTCGATACAAACCTCTCTGTCACTCGAGGCTTTGAAGAAGGTACCACACACTCGGATTCGACGCCGGTGGGTTCTCCCATTTATGTATCTTGCAAATCAGAGGAACCAAGTCCCCTTGTACCCTCTCTCCCTTTCCCAACTTTCACCTCCCCTGATAAAAATTTCCCTGAATTTCTCCCCCTCCACGTCGGGGAAGCTAGAGAATCACTATACATCTTTGCCAACCCTCTCTATAACACACTGATTTCCTCCCCTAGGTTATCCATGGCTACCACCAGAGGAGGAGCAGGAGGTCAAGGCCAACAACCGCTCCCCAGGGTTTTCACCAAGGTAGCCTCTAGATACGCCCCCTTGGTCCTTCCAGTACCCCTCCATGATTTACTAGAAAACTATATGAAAAACTTGCCCAAGTTCACAGGAGAAGGAGATCTAACCGCTACCAAGCACATCAACTTCTTCGATCAATTCGCTATTATTCTAGGTCTCGAACATGAGGACGTGTATTCCCGTTTGATTGTCCAAAATTTCGAAGGACAAGTAAGAACTTGGTTTCGGAGCCTACCCCCAGGTTCAATATTATCCTACGATGCCCTAGAATACCTATTTCTCAAACAATGGGGCGAAAGAAAGGATCATTTATACTATTTGACCGATTTCAGGTCTTTAAAGAAAAAGGGATCAAAAACTGTTATGGAATTTATCCAGAGATTTAACAAGTTGTACAACAAGATCCCTATTGAAGTTAAACCGTCCCAACCCGTAGCCAAAGTAACTTTCGCAAGATCTTTCGAACCTGATTTCTCTCTACTGTTAAGAAAAAGGAGAGGGGTTGACTTAACCCGAATGCAAGATGATGTTGTGGAAATTGAGTCAAACATGATGGCTTCGGGTAAATTAAAAACAAAAATCGAAACGGGAAACAAGGAAACCAAACGTTTTAGAGAACAAGCGGGTCCCTCTGGATCTAGAAGGTCCTCATATGACAAAATGGATGACATGGCTAGGATAATAAAAGAGCTATCAAACCTAATCTCAAGAATGGAGTTGGACCAATCCAAAGCTGATCAATTCGTTACGAGAGAATTTAGGAGAAACCCCAATCCTCATATTCAAAAAAGACAGATTAAAAATGAAAATAAAAAAATTCAAACCCTCTAAAAAATGAAAATTTTATTGGAGGAAATGATATGCAAGAGTTCGAGGATTTGGAAGAAGACGTAAACAATTTAGGCGACGACTGTATACAACCTCATTTAATGAAAGAATATTATGAGAAGTCTCTAAACACTGAACAATCATTGGGTGAATATAATAACCTAAACAACACTAATGATCCCTCTTATCAAGGAATTGTCGACGCCATAATGGCTGAGCTCCAGCATAAGTACAATCTGAGGCCTAAAAACAAACCTGTGTCGACTGCTCAACCCAAGAAAATTTTTCTTAGAGGCGAAACATACGAGCCCACCCCGAAAGAGACTGAGACGTGCCAAAATGATAAAGTAAACAGGGAAAACTTGCAAAACACCAAAATAAAAGAGACTGAGATCCAAGCGAGAAGAACCAAGACAGTCGAAACGCAGACACCGAGAACCAGAAGCACTAAAAATAAAATAGTGCAAACAAATAAGTTGGAAAAGAAGGAGTTCGATGTTTTGGCCAAAGAAACAGATAGAGTTGTGGGAGGATTTAGCCTAGAAAATGAGATAAGTAAGATCAAAATACTAATACCTTTAGTTGAGTTGGCTAAGAACCCTGTGTATCAAAAAAAAATAACCAAAATGATAAACTTTTTAGATTTAGAAAATCAATCTAACATGATAAATTTGGAAGACGATAATCCTGACATCAATTTTGGTTTTCATTTCAAAGGGGCCAAGGACACCATTTCCCCCTTCTACATCACCCTGAATGTGCACGATTGGCTGCGGCATAATTTCATGCTGGACTCTGGAGCCTCTCATAATGTGATGCCAAAATCTATTATGGATAGATTGGTCCTCGAAATCACCAGGCCGTATGGAGATATTTACTAGTTTGATTCAAGGAGAGTTAAGTGCATGGGCATGATCAAAGATTTAGTAGTCACTCTCGCCCAGGTTCCAATGAAAAGCATCCTAATGGATGTAGTTATTGATGATATTCCACCTAAGTATATTTTGATATTATCTAGATCTTGGGGAGCCAAGATCGGGGGATCTCTTCAGCTGGATATGAAATATGCCACTGTCCCTGTTTTTGGTGATCAGTTCACTCGGTTGTATAGGGAAACGCAGTTGGCATATACGGTAAGAGACCACATAATCCTAACAATTACCCTGTTTATGTCGTCGATCAAGATCTGGGAAATTGTATATTATCTTTTGATGATAGTGTAAGTGATTGTGCAGAAGAAAATTATCTAGATGAAAATAAATCGGAAGTGACAGATAAAAACACATATAGCATTGGAACTTGGAAATTTTTTTTTGATGGTGCTTCGTCGTGTGAAGGAGCAGGTGCGGGAGTGATTTTCGTAGCGCTTGAAAATGAATTTGTTATCCCCTTCTCTTATAGGCTTCAGTGGGACATAGACTACACAAATAACGTATGTAAGTATGAATCCCTAGTCTTGGGACTAGAAGCTGCCAAGAAGCTAAACATAAAGAACCTGGAAGTCTATGGAGATGCAGAGTTGATTGTGAAACAAGTAAATTGGAAATACCAGGCCAAACACATGAGACTAAGGTCTTATAGAAATTTCACTTGGGACCTAATGGAAATTTTCTTTTCATTAGTAAATGTTCATTTCATCCCACGCATAGAAAATCTGCAAGCCGATTTGTTAGCCAAAGGGGCCTCTACCTTTGCACTTGCTACCACATTCAAAATAAAGTACCACATAGAGGTGAGGCACAGACCCTCTATACCAAACAACATACAACACTGGTAGGTATTTAAAGATGATGAGAAGATCAAAAATTTCCTGGAAATGGTAGATGATTTCGTCGAAACCCACATTGACCAGGAAAACCAAAATGACCATGCCTGGATTATGCAAGAGGGGGAGGAGCCTCAGGTGTTCCAAGAAAAAATCACAAACCATCGCATGCTAGTGTTAAATAATAATCAGATCCCTAAGGGTATGATACCTTTGGAAAGGATGTTTGATCAAAAAAACATGCCTCTGAAGTCTACCTTGCAACCCCAACCAAAGGAGGTTGAAGACTATGATGTAGGCACCGCTAAAGAACCTAGGATAATGAAACTCTCAAAGTACCTTCCTCCCGAGATAAAAAGAAAATATACAGACTTACTCAGATGGTATAAGGATGTTTTTGCGTGGTCTTATGATGAGCTTAGAACCTATGACACCTTTGTGATCGAGCACAAGATACTTTTGAAACCTAGTGTTAAACCCTTCAGACAGAAACTTAGACAAATCAACCCCATTTTACTGCCTATGGTCGAAAAAGAAGTGAAAAATTTGTTAGACACAAAAATAATTGTACCTCTCAGGTACTTCGAATGGGTGGTGAACCTGGTTCCAGTTAGAAAAAAGAGTGGGGAAATCAGACTATGCATGGATTTCAGAAACCTAAATAAATCCTCTCTCAAGGATAATTATCCTCACCCAAGATGGATCATTTATTGGAGAAGGTAGTTTGTGCTAATAGAATGTTGATGATCGATGGGTTTTCTAGTTACAATCAGATTGCATTCAACGAAGAGGACAAAGAAAAAACTGCTTTCACTATGCCTTGGGGTACATTCATGTATGACAAAATGATTTTTGGTTTGATGAATGCAGGTTCCACCTTTCAACGAGCTATAGACATTGCCTTCATCAAGGAAAGAGACAGATTTGTGGTTATTTACCTTGACGACCTAACTGTGTTCTCAAAATCCGATGAAGATCACCTGACACACCTCCAACAAACGTTCGAGAAGTGCCGAAAATTTGGTTTGTCCTTAAAACCCAAAAAATCCCATTCCGAGATGTAGGAAGGTAAGCTCTTGGGCCATATTATGTCTTGAGACAGAATTAAAATTGACCCCAAAAGGGTTGAAGCTATAGATACCATAAATATTCCTAGGAACATTAAGGAAATTCAATCATTTCTAGGAAAAATATTTTTTTTGAGAAGGTTTAGTCCGAATTTTGTTGAAATCATGAAATTGATCACAAATATGTTGAAGAAGAACAACGAAGTGAAATGGATGGCGGAAGCCAAAGAGTCGTTTGCACGGATCAAGAAATTTATCAGCGAAGCACCCATACTGGCAAGCCTTGATTATCTAAAAGATTTCCTGATTTTCTCATTCACCTCCGAACACACAGTGGCGGTAGTACTCCTCCAGAAGAATGAAGAGGGTTTCAAACAACCAATAGATTTTTTTTAGTAAAAGTCTTAGAGACGTTGAATTAAGATACGATATAATGGAAAAGAAAGTGCATGCTATGGTAAAGGCGTTGAAGGATTTTAGAACCTATGTGCTACACTCCAGGGTAATTGCATACGTTCCCACCAGTTCTGTAAAAGATATATTGGTTTAGCCTGACTGTGATGGGAAGAGGGGTCGGTGGCTTGCTAAAATTCCAGAATTCGATCTGGAGGTGAAACCGACAAAACTGGTAAAAGGACAGGGTTTGGCTAAGCTCTTAGCTGAATCAAACTTCAGAGAACTCATAATGAATAAGTTGCAGGGACATGAAGGATGCAGGGACGTAAGCCAACTCAATGACCAAATAGATACAACTAGAATCAAAGAGAAGTTTTCCTTATCGGACCGGTATAAAGACATAGTGTCCTACCTATTGACCGTGAAATTCCTTAGCGATCTATCTCTAGCTAAAGCCAGGACACTGAAGTTGCATGCGGTAAAGTACTGTATATCTAAAATCCAATTGTATTGGAAGGACCCATTAGGCTTTATACTGGTTTGTTTAGTAGAATCAGAAAGAGAGGAGGTCATAAACGAATTTCATGAAGGAGTATGCGGAGGGCATCACGCCTGGAGGGAAACACCTTATAAAATATTTAGGGTAGGATATTATTTGCCTAAACTATTCTCAGAAGTCAACGCCAAAGTTAGAGCCTGTAACCCTTGCCAGTTGTTCATGAGAAAATAGAATCTTCCAGCGCTACCTCTGGTTCCTATCAAAACCGAAGCCCTGTTTCAACAATGGGGGTTAGATTTTATAGACGAAATCAACCTGCATTCTAGCGCTCAACACAAATGGATCCTCACTGCTACATATTACTTCACCAAATGGATGGAGGCTATTCCGAATAGAAAGGTGATCGATTCAATGGTAATATATTTCCTGGAAGAGAACATACTATCCAGATTCAACTATCCCCGAAAGATAATCACGGACAATTCCCAGGCATTCAAGTCTATGGAAATGGTTATTTTCTGCCAAAAATACAACATCGTATTGGGCCACTCCACCGCATATTACCCTCAAGGAAATGGGTTAGCCAAATCATCAAATAAAAGTTTAATTACCATAATTAAGAAAGTGCTGAGCGAAAACAAAAAATCTTGGCATGTACATCTCAAGTACGCTTTGTGGGAAAATCAAATAGGTACGAAGAAATATATTGGTACTTCGCCTTTCCAAATGGTATACGGGACTGACGTGGTATTCCCTATAAATCTAGCACTTCCTGTAATGAAGCTCTGGCAAGATGAGAAAGAAGAACCAAACCATGTCACAAGGAGAATAAATCAGTTGATTGAAGTTCAACAACACAGGGCTGAAGTGGACGAAAGGCTACAGAAATACTAGGACAACATGAAAGTGTTGTTCAATCATAAGGCCAAAAACAAAGAGTTCCTCCCTAGCGATTTGGTTTTGAAATGGGACGCTAGGAGGGAAGACTCGGAAAAACATGGTAAATTTGATCATATATGGTATGGACCGTTCAAAGTCTCAGCTTATGAAGGGAAGAATTCATTTATGTTAGAGAATTTGGACAGTAAAATCCTCAACATCCCTGTCAATGAGCATTATTTAAAGCACTATATGCAATAAATGAGTTCCAAATCTCCATTGTATATACTGGTTTGTGTTTTCTATTTTTATAGCTTTCAGTAAGTTCACTTTCATTGCAAATAAAACAGGTTAGTGTTTTTCTATAAGTAGAGATATGAAATTTTTCAACACATTGAATCCCATAAATCTTGAAGACCTGATACTCTTCATGTTGTTTCTTGCAGGATTCTGGCTTGCAGCCCAAAAAGAAAAAGGAGAAAACAGACAACCATGTATCAGGAAATTGACTCACCCGAAACGGGTGACAAAAAACAAAAAGGGGGGGTCCCAAGAGTCGGGATTGCGTGTTAACATATGGTTTTTTTGAAATCCAAAGACTTTTTTGTCTAACTTTTTTCGTCCTTGGTATTCTCTCCTTAAACTTCGACACCTCTCCATGCCCTCCACAGAGGAAGAAGAAGTTACTCTTTAGCTCTGGAAACTAGCGAACGTCTTTGAAAATAAGCTAGACTTCACAACTCCTCGGTCTCCTACTGAACAAAGTTATGTGTAGGTTGATCCTAACTCTCTTATGTATTTTAACAGGTTTCAAATGATTAAGTCTTTCTCAAAGGAAGACCCCGGAAAATAAATTCTCCCATAATCTCCTGCGGACTCAGATGTTTTTAAGGTCAAGAGAAAGTTAGTCCAGAGTAGTCAAAGCAAGTTGACAGGCCTCTGTTGCGAATATTACATAGATATCACCCCTGGTATACTTTATACCAATTGATTGCCCCCACTTCATATTCCAAAAATAGAATATAAGACAGATGGTGAAAGGAAATTCATAATTGATTGCCCCCATCTAGTCCAAAGAGATGATGAAAAGAAATTCATAAAATGATTGCCCTCATCTTAGCATTTAAATGCAAAATTACAGTTTGGAGTGGTGAAAGGAAATTCAATAAAGGGAACTAGATAACTTCACCGGGGTATTGAACAAGCTTGTTGGCAGTGTGTTACACATTATTTTCGTCATCCCTATGATCGTTAATGATGTAAACCTATATGTTTCCTTCAGAGGGGTCAGTGGCCTGAGTTACTAAAGAGAGAAGACAGAAGAACTTCTCCTAAGAAAAGAAGTTGCTTTTTCCTATGTAAAAACCTTATAAAAAGGGAAGTTCACAGGTTGCTATATAGGCAGGGTGCGAGAATGACCCATTCTCGTAGGTTGGACTATAGCTAGGGTGCGAACACCTCACAGGTTGCAATATAGCTAGGGTGCGAGAATGCCAGCACGTGGAAAAAATGAGCGTTTTCTCGAATCTTCTAGAAGGAGAAACTTCTATGGTGAGGTGGCATCCAAATGGTTTGGATCTTACTCGCTTTCATGATTTAGTGGGATCATCCTAACCTCCTCACCTTATCCTCTTCAATTTATAAAAGGAGAGGAGTTCTCATGGAGAAAGTTAGCTTGGTTTAGCTTGGGTTATTTTTGTTGGTTCATGAGCTTGTTCTTGATTGACTTGGAATTATCAGCTTGGCTAGAGTGGCTTTGAGATTTTCTTTGTCAAGATAGATTGTGAGTAGCTATCATATCTATGCTTTCAGAATCCTTGGAGCAAGAAGTGTGTGGGGAACGAAGGACAGTTGGAAGGGACCTTACGAAATCAAGGAAATGGTTGTAATCTCTCCTTCACATTTAATATGATACAGTAATATGATTCTTTCCCATAAAGTTAGTTCTACTTTATTGTATAACTCCTTGATCATATACATAGATTCGCTATTGAATATATTGTGCTTTCTTTACTCCGCTTGGTTTGTACTGTTTTGGTCTTGACAGTACGAGAGAATTGGAGTGAAGCGGGAGAAACAAAGACCAACGGAAGCGATTATAAGGTATGCAACTTGTTCTTGCCTCTTAGTTCATTCAATGGTTAGAATACAGGGAAAGAGTATTATTCTGTCTTGCTTTGTTCTAGATCCAGGTGGATCTAGGGAGATCGGTTTGTGTCCGCACTTACGGATTTATCCTATAACCAAATTGGCAACTCCACTGGGGAACGGATTGTTTCCTAGTTAGTCTAGTTTCCCTTGCTTTGATTGCTTGTTTTCGGGTCTCTGAGTCTGTGGGAGATCCATCAAGACTCTCTGGATCTGAAAGTTCACTCAAAAAATTTGTCCTTTTTCCAAATTTTGTGTTTATAGACATTCTCGCACTGTACCCTTTAGTGGCCTGCGAGAATCATCTGAGTTCGCACCCTACCTGTGTCTAGCTTGTGAACTTCACTAGTGTTCGCACTGCACCCTATAGTTAGGCTGCGAACCCATTTGAAATTTGTGTTTGGAATTAGGATGTCCTATTTTTTTATGCCCAGTTTTGCTTTGATCAGCTCGATTGAACTTTTGGAGCCTATATTGATATGTTTACAGTCTGCTTGACATTCTTTGAGTTGCTTATAGCCATCTTTGCTTTTTTTGGTTTTGAAGGATTAGTCTCTTGCTTTGAGTGTCTTTCAATTACAAAGTGTGTGTTTTCTTTAGAATTGTTTAGGGAAAGATCAGATTTCTTCTGTATAGTTCGCTTTAAAAGAAAAATTTTAGTTTGGGTTTCGTTGTTTTAAGAAAGTTCATTATTGATTTTAGTGAAATTTTTGAAACAAAAAGATTTAATTTCTTGCTTTATATTAGATTGGGGGCATCCTTGCATTATAAGTAGTGGAATTGCATTGGTGTACAGTACCTTTTTCTCATTTCTTGAGAATATTGATATTGATGAGTTTAATAGACTTTTGGACATGTGCATATGGGAATGATAAATGTTTTCGCCTTCTCGTAGCATAGTTTTCATTGAAATGAAAAGATTGCATCTTCATATCTTTGCATTATTTTCGAGTCGGTCAAAGCACCATATTGTCCACGCCATCTTCCTTTTGAGTAACAACAACCATAAAATAAAGCGCTTCTAAAAATTGATTAGACATTTTTATATTCTCTGGTAGAAAACCTACATTAGATTAGTTGTAGGGCTTTGGAATAGGTGTGAAAGATAACTATCCAAAGCTGCAAACAAACATAGAATCTTGAGTTAGGGAGCGGTTAAATCCACTTATTACATTTTGTCCTGGGAATCCCTTCTCACACAAGGGTCAAGAATTAGGTCGCATTGGTGTTGGCAGATTTACTCACTCTGCTTTGTTGACATCAGTGTAGAGAATGCACGTATTACGGGGATCACTCAGAGGTATACCCACAATGATGAGTGGAAGCCTTATGAGTTGATTTTGGGCTAGATACCCTGCCCTTGCGTGTGGATCGGACTGTCGACTGTCCCCCCAGGCTTTATTGTTGTTGGTGGTAACCTTAGTGGCCTATCTTTCTAGGTTCTT
>JZKD02S2069344.1:412409-428066 GCA_000966675.3 Picea glauca | reverse complement strand
GCAAGTGCGATTAGCATAAAATTCCTACGATGCATTTGCTATATAAACAAAGAAATGTTGTCATTCCTGCGACGAATTCGCTATATAAACAAACAAAAAATTCGGCGCAATTGCGACGACAATAAAAATTCCTCCGACAAATTTTCTATATAAATCAAGAAAAAATGTCTTCACACTTTCGACGACAATAAAAAATAAACAAAAAATGTTGTCGTCGCAATTGCAACGACAATAAAAATTCCTGCGACAAATTTGCTATATAAATCAAGAAAAGTTGTCGTCGCACTTTCGACGACAATAAAAAATATTGCGATGAATTTGCTATATAAACCAAGAAAATTGTCATCTCAATAGTCGTCGTAATTGAGACGAACAGTTGGTCTCACTTAGTTTGCTTATATTGTCGTATTGGCGACGATATTTATTTTTTGTCGCAATTGTGAGAAGTTCCCTAGTGTCGTTGCACTTGTGATGTTAATTCAAGTTCATCGAAATTTCCATGTCCCATGATAGGACGTTTCAGAGACTCAATATTTGTCGCAATATCCGTGACATAATGTCGCAAGAGTGTCGAAATAACTGTCACAAAATGACCCAAATTTGTTAGTGCCTGAACACAATCTATGTAACCATATTGCTTCCTTTATTGCATGAGTGGATGCCATGTATTCAGCTTCTATAGTTGAGAGTGCCACTACATCCTATCTTTTTCTCATCCAACTTATTACTCCTCCAAATAGGTTAAACACATACCCACTTGTAGATATTCTGCGATCTATATCTCTAGCCCTGTTTACATCAACAAAGATATGTATGTCCACCATTATGTCCAATCCTGGTCTTCCTTGGTAGCACAGTCCATAATTGGTACTGCCACGCAAATACTTGAGGACCCTATTTACTGTTGTCCAATTCTCCTTCCCTGGTTTTGACATATAGCTACTCAAAATGACCACTGCATGTGCAATGTCCGGTCTAGTATAAACCATTTCATACATCAAACTACCAACTGCACTGGCATACAAAACATGGTACATGTCCTCTTCTTCTTCCTATGTCTTGGGACACTGATCTGCAGATAAATTTACACCTATAGGAATAGGAACCTTGACTGGTTTACTTCCATGCATATTAAACCTTTGCAATATCGTCTCAACATATTTTCTCTGATTCAACCAGAGTTTCATGTTTGCATGATCTCTTTTAATCTCCATTCCCAGAATGAATTTATCAACACTAAGATCATTCATGTCAAATTTGGAGAATAGGTGTGATTTCACCTCCTTGATAACTTACATGTTATTTCCTACCAACAACATGTCATCAACATACAACACTACATAAATGAAGTGATTACCAACCTGCTTGGAATATACACGGTGATCAGCCCTGCTTCTCACAAATCCCAATCTAAGGATGTATGTTTCGAAATTTTGGTACCACATCCTAGGTGATTGCTTCAGACCATATAGTGACTTCTTTAGCTTACAGACCAGCTCTTTCTTTCCCTTCACTAAAAATCCTTCAGGTTGCTTCATGTAGATTTCTTCTTCCTGGTCCCCATGTAGGAATGATGTCTTCACATCCATCTGTTCCACATCAATATCAAAAGCAACATCAATAGATAAAATAAATCTAATATATGTTCACTTGGAAACATGAGAAAAAATCTCACCAAAGTCAATTCCCTCTACTTGGGACTAACCTTTTTCTACTAGCCGAGCTTTGTATTTCTCCACTTTACCTTATGCATTAAAATTCTTCTTAAACAACCATTTTCTACCAAAACAATTTCTTCCAGCTGGAAACTCAACTATATCCCATGCCTCATTATTATCCAAGGAATCTGTTTCTTAAACCATGGCCTTCTTCCATAGTTTACTATCCTCCGAATTCACTACTTCCCTGACAGTTCTGGGATCATCATCAGTAATAGATAAAGAAAAAATAGAACGAAAATTAGGGGGACTATACCTTTCTGGTTGCCTTCTTTCCCTCACTGGTCTCCTCAATATTGAGGTATGAGGTTCTTCTTCTTCTGCTTCATCCTCTTTAGATGATTCAGATTTTGCATCATCCAACTCCAACTCTATTTTCTTAGGTTCTTCTGGCCTTGGTAGGAATTCTTGTTTGGAAACATCTTTTACCTCTCTGAAAACAACATCTCGACTGTAAGCAGTCTTATTGGTTTCTGGGTTCCAAATCTTATAACCTTTCACACCATCTTTATAACCAATAAAGATACACTTTTCATCCTTTCTATCCATCTTACTCCTATTTTTGTTTGGAACATGTACATAAGCATCACAACCAAACACTCTAAGATGTTGAAGAGAGGGTTTATTTCCAGTCCATACCTCGTGTGGATTTTTATCATCCAACATTGATGAAGGTGATTGATTGACCAAGTAACATGTTGTACCCACTGCCTCTTCCGAGAATTCCCGTCCTAACTTGGCACCGCTGAGCATGCTCCTTACTTTTTCCATCAATGTCATGTTCATCCTTTATGCAACTCCATTCTACTGAGGTGTGTATGGATTAGTATTCTGCCTTGATATACCAAAATTCTTACATAATTCTTCGAATTCATTTTCGCAGAATTCTCCACCATTATTTGTCCTCAATACCTATATTTTCTTCTCTGTCTGATTTTCTACCAGAGCCTTAAACTCTTTAAATTTATCAAATACCTTAGATTTATTTCTAATAAAATAAATCCATGTGTTCCTTGAGAAATCATCTATGAATGAAACATAATACATAGATTTACCCAGGGATGGAACAAGAACAGGTCCAAACACATCACTATGTATCAACTCTAAGATCCCCTTTTCTCTTGTAGCACCAGATGGGAATCTTACTTGGTTATGTTTAACATATATGCAATGTTCACAGAAATCAAAATCTAGAGTGCAATTATCCATACCTTCAACCATACCTTTATCTTGTAGAGTTCGAAGGCCCTTTTCTCCAATATGCCACAACATGGTCTTGTTTTCTGGGACAATATTGGTCTTGTTTCCTTCATTTCTCTGCTCAGGGACAATAGAACTGTTACACCCATTAGTATAAGTGATTCCCCAAAAATTTTACAGAGTTCCACACCGAACTCCCCTCATCAACACCATTCCTCCTTGTACCATCTTGCAAGTGCCCTTTCCAAATAAAGTATCCACTCCTGCATCATCCAACTTGCTTATAGATATTAAGCTCCTTGCTAGTTTTGGAATGTGCAGAACCACAGGGAGGGATCTAATCCTTCCATATTTTATCAGCAACTTAAACCTTCCACGTCCCATGATTTTGGTTGTCGATTCATCTCTTAGGAATACATCACCACCATCGTATTTTTCATATTTAGAGAACCACTCCCTGTGAGGATTCATATGGTATGACGCACCTGAGTTGATCAACCATACATCACAGTCTGCATATGTACCTGTAGATGTCAGGTAAACATCACCTCCTTCGTCAGTGAGGTTTTCGCCTCTGTGGAAGAGGTACTATCATATCCCTTTGGTTTATCAACCTTCTTAGACTTGCAATATTTCTTATAATGCCTTGTTTTACCACACTTCCAACATTTCCTCAAAGATTTTCCTAGAGACTTAGATCTACCAGTAGATTTAGATCCCCCCCAAGAAGACTTACCAAGATTCCTATCTTGGGTATGCCCTATTACAAATAAATCATATGTGCATTGACCATCCATGATTTTCCGCCTCATCTATTCAGATAACAAGGATGAAATTACATCCTCATACTTCAATGTAGATTGAGAGGTACTACCAATTGCTACAACCAGATTATCCCAAGAGTTTGAAAAAGAAAATAACAAAGTAATACACTTATCTTCTTATGCAATCATAATATTAACAAAGACAAGTTGACTTACCAGAGTATTAAAGGCATTTCGATGTTCTATCATATAATCTCCATCTTCCATCCTAAGATGATATAGCTTCTTTTGAAGAAAAAACTTGTTTACCAGGGACTTTGATTGATACAAATTCCCTAACTTATGGCTGTAGATTCTCCCGAGATATTCAACAACACCAAATCTGCTAGGCAGAGTCGAATCGTACTCCTTGCTCTTCTGTCCAACTTCTCCCAATGTTCCTTCGACATACTAGTAGGTGGTGTACTAGTAGTTTGTGTACTAGTAGGTTGTGTACTAGTCAACTGTGTGCCAGTAGGTTGTGTACCAGTAACCTATGTACCAGGATCCACAACGATCCATTGTTCTTTATCTACAAGAAGGTCCTCCATCTTGAGCTTCCATAGCTAAAAAAATTTACCATTGAACTTCTCTATATCGATTCTATAAGAGCTCGCCATTCCTCTTTCTACACTTGAATAACCATTGCAAAATCTCTCACTAAACCCAGGTTTATCACAGCCCCAAGATAAACTTGATATATCAAGACCGAGCCAAACCCTCAGCAACAAAGGTGTCCCTCCGAAGCCAAAAATGAGCTCTGATACAACATGTAAGTTTTAAACCTGTGAAGTAAAGAAATGCATATAGATTCTTAAGAAAAACAAAAATTAATCAATGGCTCATACACATAGTACACAAAGATTTATACCAAAGACCCTTAACCAGGAGAAAACCTTTCAACGCTTCATTGTATTAATTTCACCATCCACCATACAATATATATATACTATTTTTAGTTATTCCATAGATACCAAAACCCTAATTCCTTAATCCAAGATTAATTTAGAAAAGCGCTAAAAATAACAAAATATGCTAAAATAGCATAAACGCAAGACACACACATCTAACACTCCCACAGAAACACATGCAAAGAATATAACACATACCCAACAAATTAGCCACTTCTTTCTTCATTCCTAGCCAAAATTATTAACTTCTTACAATTGCAATTGTCTTCTGATATCACGAGAGCCCAACATATGGTACAGTACGCATTTCCTTTAAAATTTAATTTTTAATCTCATTGGATTTTGACACATATACATTTCCTTTTTCCATGAGAATTCCACCTTCTTTCAGCTCATAATAATTAATTTTTTGTTGAAAGTTACTTGTTGTAATGTTTCTTTTATTTTTAGATAATATTGATCTGAATTTGTTGTTGCAATAATTTTATCTTTCATATATGTCATGTACATGTTGATGGTTTCAATATGTACTTCATGATCTCTCTTGTTGAGTGCATCAACCACTTGATTTTCCTTGTCTTTTATATGCTTAATTTCAAAGTCATACTCACTAAGAAATTCCATCCATCTAGTTTTTCTGGCATTTAATGTTGGTTGTCGAAAAAAAAGTTTCATACCACAATGATCTATCCTTAGCAAGAATTTCTTCCCCATGAGGTAATTTATCCACATTTTTAATGCATGTACAATTTCTGCTAATTCGAAGTCATGTGTAGCATAATTCCTCTCATGCTCTTTTAAGTTTCTGGACTCATAGCATACCACGTGATCTTTTTGGCTGAGGACTCCATCGATCCCTTCCTTTAATGCATTGTTGCACACAACAATAACTTCATCTATATATTCAATATTTAAGATTGGAACACTTGTCAATATTTCCTTTAACTATTGAAATCTCTCTTCACTCTTGGAATTCCATTCAAATTTCACTCCCTTCTTTTGCAAAGAAGTGATTGGACTTGCAATATTTGAGAATCCTTTTATGAATATTTATTAATAACCAGAAAGACCTATGAGTAATATAACCTCCATGACATTTCTTGGTGTTGGCCATCCTCTAATGGTATCTATCTTCTCAATATCAACTTCTATCCCTTCTGCTGAGATTATATGCCCTGGGTAGTGAATCTTCTTTTGATAAAATATGCACTTACTTAGATTAGCATACAATTTATGCTCTCTTAAAACTTACAACACCATTCTCAAATGTTTCTCATGTTCCTCTTATGACTTATATTATATGAGTATGTAATCTAGCAACACAATTACAAACTTGTCCAGGTACTCCTTGAACACTCCATTCATTAGGCACATAAAAATAGCTAGGGAATTTGATAGTCCAAATGGCACTACCATGAATTCATAATTCCCATACATTCTCTTCAATGTTATCTTGCTGATATCTTCTTCCTTTGTCCCTACTTGATGATAACCTAACCTCAAGTCAATCTTGGAAAATATTCTTGTGCCTTTCATCTAATCAAATAAATCATTGATCCTCGAAAAAGGGTATTTGTTCTTTATTTTGATGTTACTCAGCTATCTGAAATCAATACATAACCTTAAGGTTCCATTTTTCTTCGTTATAAACAAAATTGGGGCTCCCCAAGGTGATACACTTGGGTGTATATACCCCTTATTTAATAATTCATAAAGTTTCATCTACAACTCTTTCAACTTTGGCGTGCCCAATCTATATGGTGTCTTGGACACTAGGGAAGCTCATGGCACTAAATAAATAAAGAAATCAATGTATATCTATGGTGGAAATCTTTGTATTTCCCTAAAAAAAAATCAAAATCCCTTAAGATCGGATGGTCTTCAATGACTTCCACTTTATCTCTAGCTTCCTCTTCCATATGGGTTGCGAAAATATGACATCCCTTTCTGAAATTCTTTTTCAACTGCATAGATGAAATATCTCTAACAACTACAACTCTTGGAATGCCTTGAACCTTGCCTTGCTTCCCTTGTTCATCAATATATGTGATTTCCTTGTTGTAACAGTCTAGGACAACATGGTGTTTTTATGATCAATCCATGCCAATTAGACAATCATATAAACCCAATGGTATGATTTTTACATCTACCTACGTGTTGATCCCATTCATGCATATTGGACAATCTTTAACTAGATCATTGATCTTCCTCTTAGCCCCTATGGCTAACTAAAATAACCAATATTTATTATGATTGCTCCTTTGTAAGTGGAATATTTCAATAATGTTATCATTTATGTAACTATGGATAGATCCAAAATCAATTAAAATTGCTATGGTCTAGTTATCAATCTTACCTTCCAATTAAATCATGGGGGATTGATATTTCACTTGCTTGTTTTCCAAGGATGCATAAATCCATGGAATGTTTACTCCCATGTATTCCTCTTTTTTATCCTCCTAAATGTTATGGATAGTCCTCATTCTTTCTCCTTTGTGAGGGAAATCCCTATATAAGTGAGTTCCCTCACATCCCCAACATTGTACATGCTGCTACCTTGGACTTTTCCTAAATGAATCTCCATTCTTATGCTCATTTTGGGTTACCTAACCCTTGTGATTGGCTTGGGAGTTGTTCTTGAAAAAGGGTGGCTTAAAACATTTATAAATTTGATCGTTTTCCTTTTCATCTTTTCATTCCAAGCTTTTCGAAAAAATGGCCTTCCTCTACTCTGCTCATAAATATGCTTAGCTCTCCTTATGGCTTCCTCCAAATCCTTGGGGTTATCATATTGTATCTTATCACCATAGAAAGAATGTAACCCACTTATAAACCTTTTGATTTTTACCTTCTCATCCTTTATGAAGTCAATATACCTCAGCAATTGAAAGAATATCTTCTCATATTCATCCATGGTCATGGTTCCCAACTTGAGTTCAAAGAACTCTTTCATCTTCCTTTCATAGTAATGCTCGAAAAAATATTTCTCTTGAAAATATCCTTTGAACTTCCTTGATGACATCCTCTTCTCATCAACATGCTTGGCTTTCTTAATTTCATCCCACCACATGGTTGACTTTCCTTGCAAGTGGTAGGTTGCAATTTTAGCTTCTACCCTTGAGGGGGGAATCATGTCGTTGGAAATCTTTCTTCATTTCCAATAGTCAAGCCTTGACCTATTCTCCTTTCGTGTGCTCACCATTTAAATTTGGTGGCTTAATTTTCTTGATTTCACCTTGAAAGATGTTTTCCTAGGGCATTCTCCACTTCCTCCAAAAAGGAGACACACTTGGGTTGCTCTGTATCCCTAATCAGAGACTACCTTTGGGAATGTGAAACTTTTTCCCAAAATCTCCCAATCCCTTATCATCATCCATCGATGATCAGAGATTTACTTTGCGTGCATGAAACTTTCTCCTAAAATCTACTGATCCCTGATCATCGACCATCGAAAATCGAAGATTGTATTTTGGAAAAAACAAATCTTTGCCAAACTCGTTGATCTTCCCATCGACAATTGGATGATTTTGTTGGTAAATTTTGACACATATAAATTCAACAAAAAACCTAAGTAAATCTGGGTCGTCAATCTCTCACTCGAGATGATATTGGCTATCAATTCTACTCTAACTTCCAAATGACCGAAAATGAATATGGATAGTTGATCTACCTTATTTTCCCAACCACCAAAAATGAATCTCGACCGTTGACTTACTCAACCTTCCAAATGACTGATACCTTATAAAATTTTAAATTTATCATAATAAATCTCATTTGTATATATTGTGATCAAATATGATCAAGGTTATTGATTCATTGAACTCTACCCAGTGCTAGAGCAGCCACTAGAATGAAAATATTTTGATTTTCAAGGTCAAATTCAACTCTACAACCTGAAGATTCATGCCCCAGATCATATCTTTGACTTCCCTTAGGAATTCAAACTCAAAATTTACCCACAAATTTGGGGATTTCATTCCAACTTCTCCATTTTCCCCAAATTTACACAGAGTGATGTCTACAATAATGAATTACACCAATTCACTCTGGTTCCTCATCCATAAGGGTACAATGTTTGAACTAAACCCTATGATACCATAATGTAACATCTCCCAACCCATTTGAGGAACATTACGGTGCAAAATACTCATAAAATGAAAAAAAATAGCTAACTAGTTAATTTTCTTTATCTTATGAGGTACAATTACAACTAGATTTAATTGTTGTCTATTTCCATAAAAACCTATGGTTTATCGGGTGTCATTCCTAACAACGTCGGGAAACCAACTTGGTATGGAAAAATTGTTAAAACAATCTAAGTGGGAAATCCTTCTCTAGACAAGTTCTCATACGAGGTGAACGAACATCACTTTGATAGGAAATAGATGTAAGAACTATGCGGTGTTCAACAATATTGTACTAATGAACTATCATTTTCCAAACTCACTCAGGTCAGACATTGGAAAATTAGCACAAGTGAAATGAATTGATATCTCAGTGTGTCTTGTATCTATAGTGATCATGACTCATTCAATCATAAATGGCTAGTTACCTAAATTCCTCCCTCTTATTGAAGGAGAAATTGTTGGGCCTTGTTATCCCCATTTTGTGGGATAACTAAGGATATTATGTCTCTAGGACCTCATGTTCCATATATGGAGTGTTGAGAGACTACATGACTAGCAATATCCTTTTGCATAGATGGAGACCCTTCTCATCACCACACAGGTTGCACTTTTCAGGATGGCATCCACCACACCCGTTGGCTTCCGGAAGGAAATGGGCCTTGCTCCATGAGGTACAATTTAGGTATTACAATGAGTGTCATTTCAATATTTGAGGAATTTGAGTATGTTGTATCTTAGACTTATTTAGATTTCATGACATATGCTTGGACATTATGCTTTTTTCCCTGCTTCACCTTGGTGGTTGACATTGTTCCCTAGTAAGTGGTATTCCTTGGGGATGGGTTTGCTACTAGGAACTCCCTTGAAAATCCATCGTACCATTTCTGACCATACTTACCACTTTCCATCACTATTTCATCCCATTTCCTTATCTCTTCATATTTTAGGGTGTATTGAACCAAGAAGGGGTTGTCCCTCATTCTATGGGAAGAAGGGGATGAAGTCCCAGAGGAATTGTTGTTGGGTAAAACATAAAATCCTATTTATAAACCTTCTAGATGATTTGACCAATGATCAACCAAGAAAGAAATGAAACACTTATCTTTGATAAAAAGGGGGACCCACAAGAATTATGATTATGAATTCTTAAAAAGGTTAGTTGGAGGATAGGAGCTCTCATCGCAAGACGACCTATCATGTTCATGGATATCTAGTGGTATGTCATTACCATCATCTGGTCACCAATCCAGGGTAATGGCTCTCATTTGCATGGTTGAGAGAAAGGGGGTCTCATCATGAGCCAGCCTTCTCATTTCCACCAGGTATTTGTGGGTGACATTGTCATTATCTAGACACCATGCCAAGGAAGTGGCCTTCAACTTGTACTTAAATTTATGAAAGAAACAAAGAATGGAAAAATAATGGTCTTGGAAAAAGTTCATTGCAAATGAAGGTACCACACACCCTCTACAAAGTCACCCATGAATGAGTCACTACAACCCCTTGTATGTCATGAACCCCATGCCCATTGAGTTTTGACCCTAACCACTTCACCCACTTTACATGTATTAGAGAGGGATCTCATGGAAACACTCCATGACCTAGGGAAATATCTACCCAATAGGACACTTCATATCCAAGCTTGGAAAGTCGCATAATGTCTTTGGGCACTTAATTGTTTAAGAGGGTAATATTTGATGCACATGCTTAGGTGGATAATTTATTGACTTGATTTATGTATTATGATATTTTGACTTGAGATTCTTGGAGGGAGTGCTTATTTGTCTTTGCAGGACCTAGTTTGTGGACAATTTTGGAGGAACAGGCCTAGCTTGGGCTTCCATGGGGATTGAATCCCATAGGTGCATGCCAAGGGCCCACATTCCAGATGAGAGAGATGAAAATGTGGAGGCCTATAATATGACTTGCACAACATAATATATCCCCTACTTTCCAAATGTTTTTCCTAGGAGAGGCAAAACGTCATCTTTAGGAGCACGATGTCATCTATGGGGCTAGGGTTTGTTGGTGAGACATGAACAAGTGGGCATCTTGGTGAAAGAAATATTTGATCACAAGGAAAAGAACATGGATTGAACAAAAGTGGCCTTTGGAGGCCTAGTCATGCTACTACAACTCCAACGACTTGGTCAAAGAGCTAAAACATCCTCTAAAAGGGAGACGTCACATCCATTTTAGGGTTTTATTTTTGCAAAAGTGAAATTAGATTGAATTTTTAAATATTATATTTGTAAAGGGGAAAGATTAGTCTTGTTGATCCCTATTCTTGTGGTTTACCCTAATATTACGTGGAAAAACTATCTTAGTGACATTTTGTATAAATAAGAGATAATAATATCTCATTTTAATCATCACAACTCTCCCATTTGGAGAGGACTTGGACTGAAATTTTCACAATACTTGGAGTATTTTGCCTCTTGTGCTATGGAATCATGTCTTTTGGTTATGTTTAATGATGATGATGATGTGTTATCTCTTGGAGGTTACTTATATATTATTGTGGAGGTTTACTTTGGCATTTTAAAGGATTTTCTTGGATTGGTATGGTTCTTTACTTTGTCATTATCATTTGAAATTCAAGTTAAAGTTGTTTTGGACAAGGCTAGATAGGGAGTATAAGGATATACACCCCTATCCTACTTTCCACCATAATTATCAAAATTCTAAATTTATTTTCAAGCGTTTTGTTGAGGAAGTAAGAGGATTTACACCCCTTAATTTCAAACCCTAGCTAGGTTACTTACCTTGGGAAGTAAGAGGGTTTACACCCCCAAGGGTTTAGTATTCCTAGATATTTCCTTAAGACCCCATTAACCCATAACTAAAGGCACTAATATTGCATTGGAGATATAAATTGTTGCATTGGAAAATGTGAAATTTTCAAGTAATGGTCTTCTCTCACTTGAGTTTTGTTCCCCTAGCCTTGAGCTACCTTGCCTCATTGAGGTGTCCCCTTTCAACCACAATTTTTTTTTGTGTGTTGGGTATGTGTTATATTCTTTGAATTACTAGTCT
Source organism: Picea glauca (assembly GCA_000966675.3). Taxonomy (NCBI): domain Eukaryota; kingdom Viridiplantae; phylum Streptophyta; class Pinopsida; order Pinales; family Pinaceae; genus Picea; species Picea glauca. Next base: position 416,271 of record JZKD02S2069344.1, on the reverse strand, counting down.
TAGGGTCTCCTACGTTGCGTCGGGCGCACAGGGGTTCAGGGGAAGCGCCCTCAAGAATTTTTTTTCCCTCGAGAAATGTGTCACAATTTTGCCTCATTTTTCATGTCGCCTCAATTTTTGTGTCCATTGTTGGGCAATTTTTCGGCACATGGTTTTTTCCGATGGTTTTCTATTTCCAGTTAAGGAATTAGGGTTGTTGACTAATACAAGTCATTGGGTTAGGGTTTTGGATGTCGTTGGCTCCTATATTTATATTGTATTGTAAACAATGTATCACTATGAATGAATATAGAGTATGTTGGTTTTCCCGGTTTTGGTTTCCAGGGGAAAAATCTCTGTGTAATGTGTGTATTTTCCATTGTAGCTTTTATGTTCTTTTATTAAAAATATGTTTGCAGTAAAATATTGTACAAGGTTAAAATCTAAATTTGGTATCAGATCTTTGTTGGCTTCAGGGGGATGCCTTTGTGGTCAAGGGTTTGGATCGGGACTGTGATAAGCCATGTTACAGTGGGAGATCTGTGGTATTGATTTTTCAGGTGAAAAGAAACAACAAATAGTTCGAAAATGGAGATTGATAAGTTTAATAGGAAAATGTTTGAGTTGTGGAAGCTCAAGATGGAAGATATGTTGGTGGACAAAGATAAATGGATTGCGGTGGATCCAGGTACTGCACCTACAGGAATTTCAACAGATGATTGGAAAAATTTGGATCAGAAGGCGAAGAGCACAATCCAACTATGTCTCTCAGATTCAGTATTATTGAATATGTCATAGGAAGATACAACCAAATATTTATGGGATAAGTTGGGGAAATTGTATCAATATAATTCCCTAGTAAATAAACTATTCCTGACAAAGAAGTTATTAACCTGAGGATGAGATATGGAGACTCAGTGGCAGAGAATTTGAATGCCTTCAATACTTTGGTAAGTCAGTTAGTATCTGTTGAGATTAAAATTTCAGATGAAGATAAGTGTATCAGTTTATTGTTCTCTTTACCAGACTCGTGGGATAGTTTGGTTGTGGCCATAGGTAGTAATACAATTTCCTTGAAGTTTGATGAATTGGTATCATCCTTATTGTCGGAGGATATGAGACGAAATAGCATGGAAGTACAAAGCACAGATGCATTGTTTGCAAGAGGATGCTCCCAGAAAAAATATATATCTAAGTCCTCAAGTGAGAGATCTAAGTCTAAGGGAAGATCTAAGTCTCCCAAAATTTTTGTAAAGGTATACTGGAGATGTGGAAAATAAGGGCACTACAAGAAGCAGTGTAGATCCAATGTTGAGAAAAAGAAGGGATCTAAAGAATCTCCTTCTACAAAAGAGAATAATTCTAAGGAAGAAGGATGTGATGTGTACTTATCTTCTTAAAGAATAGATGCATATCATGAGGCATGGTTTGTTAAATCAGGTGCATACTTTCATATGAATCCCCACAAGGAGTGGTTTTGTGAATATGAAAGGTATGATGGAGGAAATTTTTTCCTAGGTGATGACTCGACAACCAGAATCATAGTTTGAGGAAAATTCAATTTGAGGCTCATAGATGGAAGGATTAGAAAACTACCTGGTGTTCTGCACATCCCAGGATTGGACAAAAATTTAATTTTTGTAAGGAAAATGGACGATGCAGGGATAAAAACAATATTTGAAAAGGAAACCTCCAGGATGGTTCGAGGAGCAATGGTGTTGCTAAATGGAGTTCTGTTTGGAACTTTGTATAAGCTGCAAGGAAGAATTATTAGTGATGGGTGTAATAGTTCCATTGTTCCTGATATTGGAGTTGAATAAGAAAGAACTCCTACAGTCTCTGGATAAAAGGTTATGTTGTGGAATCAAAGACAGGGGCATATCGAAGAGAAGGGTATTCGACTACTACATGGTAAAGGTATGGTTGAAGGTATGTATAACTGATCTCTGGATTTTTATTTCTGTGAACATTGTGTATATGGGAAGAATAATTGGGTAATATTCTCCTCTAGTTCAACAAGGGAAGAAGGAATTTTACAGCTAGTTTACAGTGATGTGTTTAGACCCGTGTCAGTTCCATCATTGGGAAAATATGTGTACTACATCTCATTTATAGGTGACTTCTCGAGGAATACTTGGATGTATTTCCTCGGGAAGAAATCTAAAGTCTTTGATAGTTTTAAAGAGTTTAAGGCTCTTGTTGAGAATCAAACAGAGAAAATAATTAAGGAGTTAAGGACAGATAATGGAGGAGATTTCTGCGGGAATGGATTTGAATAATTCTGTAAGAAATGTGATATATCAAGGTAGAAGGCTACTCCATATACATCTCTGTAGAATGGAGTTGCAAAAAGGATGAACAAGACACTGATGGAAAAATCAAGGTGCATGCTCAGTGGTGTCAGATTAGGGCAAGAATTATGTGCAGAGGTAGTGGGTACTACATGTTGCTTGGTCAACATATTACCCTCATCAGTGCTGGATGGAAAGACTCCAAAAGAGGTATGGACTGGTAAAAAACCTTCTCTAACACATATCAAGGTATTTGTATGTTAGTCCTATGTTCATGTTCCAAAGGAAAACACAAGTAACCTAGATAAGAAAGTTGAAAAGTGTATCTTTATTGGGTATAAATATGGTCTCAAAGGTTATAAGCTTTGAAACCCAAAAACTAAGAAGGTTGTGTATAGCCAAGATGTGGTATTTAGAGAAATGAAGGATGTTGGTAAACATGAAGTCCTACCAAGTAAGAAAGAAACAGAGAAAATAGAGTTTGATTTAAAGGATGATGAATCAGACTCTACAGAAGAACATGAATAAGAAGAAGAAGATCCTCATTCTCCAGTATTGAGGAGATCGGTTCAAGAAAGAAGGCTACCAGAAAGGTATACTCCATATGATTTATGTTCAAATTTTTATTTTTCTATTACTATTGATGATCCTAGAATTGCCAAGGAGGTAGTCGATTCAGAGGATTGAAAGCTCTGTAAAAAGGCCATGGATGAAGAAATGGAAACCTTGGATAAGATTTAGTCTTGGGATCTAGTGGAGTTGTCTACTACAAGAAAGATGGTAGAAAATGGGTATTTAAAAAGAAGATGGATGCAGAAGGCAAAGTGGAGAAGTACAAAGCTTGGTTAGTAGTGAAGGATTATTCCCAGGTTGAGGGAATTGATTTTGGTGATATTTTTTCTCCTGTTTCCAAGTTAACTTCTATAAGATCTCTTATATCTGTTGTTGCTGCATTTTGTTTTGAAGTAGACCATATGGATGTGAAGACAACATTCCTACATGGGGATCTGCAAGATGAAATCTATATGAAACAACCATAAGTATTTGTTGTGAAGGGAAAGAAGGAGCTAGTATGCAAGATAAAAAAGTCCATGTATGGTTTAAAACAATCACCAAGGACGTGGTATAAAAAATTTGATACTTATATGCTGGGACTTGGCTTCACAAGAAGAAAAGAGGATCACGGTGTGTATTTTAAATTAATTGGTTATCATTCGATTTATTTGTTCTTGTATGTGGATGACATGTTGTTGATAGGAAACAACAAGGAGATTATATAGGATGTGAAAACTTAGTTGTCCTCTAAATTTCACATGAAGGATCTCGGTGCTTCAAATTTCATTTTGGGCATGGAAATTAAAAGAGATCAAAAAAAGAGGAAACTTTGGTTAAATCAAAGAAAATATGTCAAGAAAATATTGCAGAGGTTTAATGTGAAGGAATGTTAATCGATCAAGGTGTAGCACCCATCCATAGTATGCTAAGCAATTAACTATTTATTTAAATACTTACACATTAACAATTTTGTTTTAGCATCATTTCATTGATTTTTGTTTGCACATTTCTTCTACATATTCTCAATGATAAATCTA